>JAYESA010000017.1:130659631-131229631 GCA_036927795.1 Iris macrosiphon | reverse complement strand
TTTACATAAAGAAGAAGGAATAGAAGAAAGAAGGAAAAAAAATGAAGAACACTTACTTTGGAAGAAGGAAAGAAGAAGAAAGAAGAAGTGGAGAAGAAGAAGAAGTGAAGAAGAAGAAGAAGAAGAAGAAGAAGAAGAATATGAAGAGGGGGCTGCTGTGCTTGCTGTGTTTGGTCGGGTGTGGGTAGGTAGGGGCCGACCAAGCAATAATAAAGGGGGTTTCCAAAGTCCAAAAGTTCAAAATGCCCTCCACATACTTGGGTTTGGGTTCCGGGTTCCAAAATCACTCAAACTAACTCCAAATCTCTCCAACTAACCCACTAAAAATATAATAAATATTTCTAAGCCCCAAAATAATCCTCACAAGGGTGTGGACTGGGTCGGACATGGGTCCACTAGGGTCTGACATGGGTCTAGGCTAGCCAAAACCCTAAAATAATCAATTAAAAATAATACAATCACTATTTAAATATAAATATAATTAATTAAATATAATTCATAATTTACAAATAAAAAATAAAAAAATAACCCTATTTTCTAGAATCGGGTAGTGACAAGCCTACCCTCCTTAAAATAATTTCGTCCTCGAAATTAAAAGACGAAACTAGGACAGGAATGCAAGAAAAGAACCATACCTCAGGGCTCGAAAAGATAGGGATATCGCTCGCGCATTTCATCCTCCCTCTCCCAGGTCGACTCACCTGGAGAGTGATGCTACCACGCAACGCGAACCAAGGGAATAGTCTGGTTCCTCAACACCTTCTCCCGCCGATCCAGAATCTCCACCGGCTGCTCGGGATAGCTAAGAGTAGGGCCCACCACGATCTCTGAGTGATCCAATACGTGACTGGGATCCGCCACGTACCGTCTCAACTGCGACACGTCGAACACATCATGAACTCCCTCCAGCGTAGGCGGCAACTCAAGCCTATACGCCACGGCGCCGACCCTCTCTAGGATACGGAAGGGTCCGACGAAACGTGGGCTAAGCTTCCCGCCTCCACCGAAGCGAATAGTGTCCCGCGTCAGAGAAATCCTCAGGAACACCAGATCTCCAACCTAGCACAAACAAGGTCTCTGTACTTAGTCTAAAACAAGCAATCACAAGCAAACACAAGAACAAAATCTAGATTCTAAGCTATACCTCGAACTCCAAAGGTCTCCGGTGGCTATCCGGTGGCTATCGGCCCAATGCCGCTGCCTGTCCTGCACCACCCGAAGTCTATCTCTAATGAGCTTGACCTTCTCCGCTGCATCAACCACCATCTCTAGGCCAAGCAAAGCTCTCTCGCCTACATCATCCCATGATAACAGAGTGCGACACCTCCGTCCATACAACGCCTCGAAAGGTGATATCTCGATACTGGCTTGGTAGCTGTTGTTGTAAGCAAACTCTACCAAGTGCATGTGATCCTTCCAAGAGCCTCTGAAATCCAAAACACAAGTGCGAAGCATGTCTTCAAGTGTCTGAATGGTCCTCTCTGACTGACCATCTGTCTGTGGATGATATGCACTACTAAACTTGAGCTGGGTGCCCAAGCTAGCCTGCAAACTCCTCCAGAAATGCGAAGTAAAGCGACTGTCCCGATCTGATACTATGCTCACAGGAACTCCATGCAGTCTGACTATCTGGCGCACATACATCTCTGCTAGTCTCTCTGTAGACGTACCCACTTTGAATGGTAGAAAGTGGGCCGATTTGGTCAACCTGTCCACGATGACCCAAATCGCATCCTTTCTGCCTGGAGAACGGGGAAGTCCAGAAATAAAATCTATGGTCACATGCTCCCATTTCCACTCCGGAATGGGTAACGGCTGGAGCAAACCTCCTGGCCTCTGCCTCTCCGCCTTCACCTGCTGGCACACTAAGCAACGGGATACAAAGCGTGCTACCTCCCGCTTCATCCCGTACCACCATACATGCTCTCTCAGATCTCTATACATCTTATTGGCACCTGGATGCATAAAATACTGGGATCGATGCGCCTCCTAAAGAACCTCCTCGCGCAACGACCCACTCGGCACACACAACCTGGTACCGTGCCGCAAAGAACCATCATCGGCAATGGTGAAGTCATCTGACAATTCTATCTGAACCTGAGCCCTGATGCTCCTCAGGGACTCGTCCTCAAACTGTGTAGCCCTGATCCGGTCTACCAACTCTGACTGAATCTGCAGTCCCCACATCTGTCACGCTCCAGTCCCAAAAATACGTAGGACTAGAACACGTAAGCATGCCAGCCGCATGGATATGGAAACTCCAATATATGGAAACCAAATCCACACATACGCTGTAATATGAATATCAATCCACAAGTGGTATAAACATATGTCACAAGTCACAGGGTATAATCTAGATCTCATCCATAAAAATCATATAGAAATAAATAAACAGTATCTATGAAACTAGATCTCAATAAGAAGTATCTAAGGATGATAGTTGGATGGAAACAAATCCACTACCAACTCAAATGGAAAAAGTAAATACAATATAAGTACCACTCACTCAAATAATATAAGTACCAGCTATCAATCACGGCTCGAAGAGAAGACATCCACGAAGCATATATACCCAACCATCCAAATCCGCGCTCCTGTAAATACTCAAGAACAGGTACACCTGGCAGCGGACCAGGTCCTCAGAGGGACATAACAAGATACTTAAACACATGCCAATAAAGCACTGAAAATAAACATCCAATGGGGTCGCCTAACCATCTATGTGAATGCAGTTTGAGAACAACTTTCGAACAAGTGGGCTATCTGGCCATAAATAGGATTGGCATGGTTCTCTTGGAGATCCAGGGGCCTACAAAGGCACGACAACTTTTGAACGCCGGAGGCCCGCCAAGTAGTATAGGGGTCATCATGACCGCGCATCTCCGGCGGAGCGTACGGATTACACAAGGAAAGTGCAAAGGAGCCCAAATGCCTTACTTGTTGTTCTCCCCACCCCATGCTCTACGCATGTCACATCCATGACACGATAATACCTCTAATAACTGCCAAGTCTACTAGCATGCAAAGTTTCTAACAGCAGTTATTCCTAACGCACGTCTCACACGTACCGATGATCAGTCAATACGTGCGTCCGTGATCTATATGAGACTCACAACTCGTGTCAAAATATGTGTCACAGTCAAATGAAACCTAATGGTGCTACATGATGATGGGGTAGTCTCATGAACAAGGTCAATGCAATACATAAATAAAACATATCGCGACGTCACCGTCGCGAGCATTTTTATATAACAGTTAAAATATATGAAAAGACAGAAAATAAAGATGCATGCAACATATGGAATAAAAATAACAGTACAATGGCAATGTATACTTGCCTGGCAAGGAAGCTGTAATGTACCAATAACCTGCTCCAGAAATCGCGCAGAACAATCCAATATCCAGAGACAGATCTGATACCAAAATGCTAAGAAAATCAACTAAGATAACTAGTGGCTCTGGCTAGACCTTCCAATAATTACTCCAAGCTACTCCTGAGCTACGAGATCCAAAGCTGTTGCTACACCCTTTTGGGATCCATAATAGGTGGGACACCAGTCCTCTAGGCAATCCCCTTCTCGATCTCCCGGGGAAAGTCCTCATCCTCTAAAATAAATTTGGCAAACTTTTGCACGCGAAGTCAGCAACATGTGCTCTACCATGCCCGTCAAATACCTGTATAGATTAAGCCCATTGATTTTTTTTTTTTTTTTTGCGATAGCAGTTTCCAACATGAATGAGTCCATGTTCAAGCATATGCCAATTTTTAAGCCGAAAAGTTTGCAGCATCCTGAGATGGCCTTCAATCCTGCAAATACAAATAGTGTGGGCCACCTTGGCGGGCTGGGCAAGGGGCAGGTACCAACTTGGTCCAGAGTCGAGTACTGGATCCCGTACACAGCCTCGCACTGTCATCAATGGAGACATCAATTCTGAGAGTTTTGGTAGATTTCCAAATATATCAGTCAGCCATTAAGTTGATTATGGCCTAAATTTAGGTAGACTGGATTAGGGGGAGTTGGTATGGAATAGAGCCTTGAAGGTTGTTCTTGCTCAAGTCACTATAAGGTAAATCACTGATGCCAAGTTGGCAAGCTGGTAACCCAAGGAACCGTTCAAGCCGAGTCTGATAGTCTTCTGTTCTGTGCCTTTTGGTCCTGACCGACTTCTCTGGCGACTTAGGGCAAGCAATGCTCTCCTCATCTTCTCTAACTCGGATGCAATCGACGTCTCCGGCTCCGGCGGAGGAGTCGGGCCGTGTTCGCGGTCAATTCCTCGCGTGCAGGATGCACGCGACCATGTCGACTTCGGGTCCATGGGCGGTCGACCGTCGTAGAGGAGCGCAGGGTGGTGACTGTGCTTGCACGAAGGTGGTTGCTCCGTCGAGGTCGACTCCGGCCGACGGGAGGACAGGGAAGAGGGGGAGGAGGAAGATGAATGGGAGGAGGCCACGGTGAGGGGTCCGGCGGCTGGGGCAACTCCGACGAGGGGTTGGCGAGGTGGCGGGTTGGTGGAGGAGTCTCCGGTCGGCTGGCTGCAAGGAAGGTATGGAGGAGATGAATAGAAGGAGAGGTGAATTCGGCTGGGTTAATTCCTAGGGTTGGATTTTGATGTAAAATAAAATAAAGAAAAGGGAATGAAGAGATGTTTATATACATGTGATGGGTGTTTGACCTAAAGCTTGGTTTGACTTGGTCAACATCACTAGGAATTGGGCCTTGGGCTCTCATGGAAATGTTGGGAGGCCATAACTTACATGGTTTAGAATGCGAGGATGTGTTTGAAATAAATGGGGCGATGTGCGCGTTGCACATGCTGAAAATTACGGAAAAATCTACGTGAAGGGAAAAATAGATTCTTTATGAATTGACCAATGGTGAGGATATCTTAACGCATTTTTGCATAAAAGTCCTCCAACAATTGGAAATTGCACAAAGGCGGAAATTGAACTTAATTAATTAAATCGAATGCGCATGATGTTCCGAAATTAATTAGGAGTACATGGGATCTAATTGGGCGGAACAAAATTGTCAGGACGTAGAGGGGACAGTGTAGGATATTAATAAAATCTGGGTCGTACAAAACGGTCAACATTGGGTTCACGATTTCGATTGGGACGCACAAGGGTACAAAATTGGGATTTATTTATAATTAATAAATAACGTCCGCAACGTTTATTTTGTGACTAAAATGTAGCACAAGAAGCGATATTATGAGTTGCACAGGGGCCAGGAAGGTAGGCGGGCATGTCTAGGATGAGATTGTGAAGTTTCTAGATAGGCAATGGCTAGTGAGGTACTCCAATTATCGAAGCACGGTAAGGTGCGCTACACATTATTTAACTATTGCATAATTAAATAAAAGCCGTGTTCTAATTCTAATTGGATTCAAACTAACCCTAATTTCACTATCTAAGTCAGGTAGCCCTAATTTTAGGTGAGGGGGTTTACAATCTACCCAACTTAAAATAATTTAGTCCTCGAAATTAAACTAGGATAGGGTATCTCTACCTAACCTTACTTGATTACAGTATAAAGAATTCTCCTTGAGTTAACATGGTAGTTTCTACCCAACTTAGAATTTACCCATCTATCATCTAAGGCTATACATCTAAGAAGGCTATGTCCCAATTTATTTAATCATGCTATTGAATCCTCAAGGTCCTTTAACACCAAACATATCCTCTATGATATGCCCTTAATCATTTATAAAAGATAGACACCAAACAATGTGATTGGCCTATGGGGAATATCTAGTACTATCTATATATCAAACTTATACCAAGCAAGATGTTTCGTCTTTTCAAAATGAGGAAAGACGTAGATCCATAAATAAAGAGTTCAAGGGAGAGGTAATAGAATGCAAGTATGGGGATCAAGGCACTTTAAAGAATTCAATTGGGAATTGTCAAAGTAGTTGTGGATTGAAGATCATGTTTGGTAAATCCGTATCAGCATTCCCGTATTAGTACAGTTATGTAGCCGATACGATACGCTTAGGCATGTCTAGGGCAAGTATATTCGTCTACTAATCATTATATTTCTCAATCCACGTAAAGTAGTTATGCGAAGAGCGAACCAAGCGCACTAAGGTTAGCTAGACCTTAATACACTGATTCTGAAATGTATTAATGTATGCATCCATTAATACATATATCATGAACAAGCTTGATAAAGAATAAGCTTGCAAAAATTAGGCTATAATAGCAGCATAATTCGAGGTAGCACAGAAAATATAATGCTGGATTATGATGAGAGAAGTTACAAATAACTCAAGTTTGTAAAAACAAAAACAACATAAGCAATAATAACAAAAGACTCTATAATCTCTACAGTTATCATACAACCTCCTTGTCTAAGTCGCTAGTCGACCAAATGGGGGCAAGGACCTCTAAATTTTATTGTCTGAATAAACACTGTCGTCTTTGCTAGCATACAATTAATGTCATTCTGTTACACTTCATCAATGGATCACAAGGGCTATATGATACTAGGTGGTGAGGTATACCACCCAATTTAAAATAATTTAACTACTATTTTATTGTCTTAAGGATACCGTAAAAGCTCCTGTTAAGGTCTATGTGTCACCACCCCATTTTCAGATCCGGGTATTTTTTTTTATTTTTAATTTAGTTAATTGTGTATTATTTATATTTAATTATATTTATATTTAATTAGTGATTGTATTATTTTTTTATTATTTTTTTATTGTTTGTTTTAGGATTTTGGCTAGCCTGGACCCATGTCAGACCCTAGTGGACCCATGTCCGACCCAGCCCACACTCCTGTGAGACTTATTTTGGGGCTTAGAATATTTATTTTATTTTTAGGAAGTTAGTTGGAGAGATTTGGAGTTAGTTTGAGTGCTTTTGGAGCCCCGAAACCCAAAACCGAGTTACGGGAGGGCATTTTGGTCATTTGGACTTAGTGGAACCCTTTATTAAGTGGCCGGCCCTATTTTTCTCCCCCCCACACCCGTGAACCAGCAGCTCTTCTTCCCTCTCTTCATTCCACTCTTCTTCTTCTTCTTCTCCTTCTTCTCCACTTCTTTTTCTTCTTCCTTCCTTCTCCAAGTAAGTTCCTTCTTCCCATTTCTCCTCTTTCTTCTTCTATTCTTCTTTATGATTAATCCTAACCTTACATTCTTCCCTAACCTAGGTGGGTAGAGCCTAGATTTGGTATTGGAGCTTGGATTTGAGGCTTGGAGCTTGAGGGAGGTGGATTTGGAGCATTTTGGAGATTTTGGCTTGGGATTCCAACTCCCAAGAGGTAAACCCTAATTTTCCCCTTGTAATTACTCTTTTATAGTGTAATTAATATTTTAGAACCTTCCTAGACCCTTAGGCTACCCGTGGGAGGAAGTTGGAACTAGTTGGGTAGTGTTTGGAGACTTTAACACTAGGTTTTGTGTCAATTTCGGGTGGAATCCAAATTTGGCCCAATTTTGGGTGATGCCCTAGGTTAGATGGACCTAGGTAGACGTTGTCGGGAGTCGTGAGGGTGAGTGCGTGTCTCCGTTTGGGCACGGGAAGCCGTGTCGCGGAGAAACGGGCGTTTCAGGCGAAATTGGGGTTTTTCGTCATCGCCGATTCTAAGTGCGTGTGCGTTTCCGCCACGGGCCTAGAATCGACGCGGGAGCATATTTTCTAGGATCTAGACATCGTTTAGGACACGTGGATAAATTTTGGGCCGATTCCGAGTTCGTTTGGTGTGCGTTTCAGGAGGTTTTCCGAACCGCGCACCACGTGTTCGTCGAAATGACCGAACGGCCATTTCGACTTGGTTTCCTCGTTTCGGGCTTGTGCGCGCGTTGGGTTAGTATCGGGGAGTGTGTGCTAGAATTCTCGGGCTATATTATATATATTTTTAGGTGTTTGTGCGTGTCGGGGCCGTTGGGCGTGCGTTGGTGAGCGTTGTGGGCGTTGTGTGCGTTGTGTTGTGTGTTGTATGTGTGTTGTGTTTTTATATATATATATGTATATATATATTTGTGTGTGTGTTTTTATATATATATATTTATATATATATGTGTTTTTATGTGTTTGTGAGTGTGCTAGTGAGTGCTTGTGTGAGTGTGTTGGTGCTAGTGTGTGTGTGTAGGTGAGTGTGTGTGTGAGTGTGAGTGAGTGTTTATAGATATATATATATAGGAGTATATGTATGTGTGTATATGTGTATATGTATATATATTTATATATATATATATATATGTATGAGTGTTTGTGTGTGTAGTTGTGCATTAGTGAGTGTGTGTGTTAGTGTGTGTGAGAGTGTGTGTGTGAGGTTGTGTGAGAGTGTGTGAGGATATATATATATATATATATATATGTTTGAGTGTGTGAGTGTTTATATGTATATATATATATTAGTGTGTGTATATATATATTGATATATGTGTGTTTATATATATATAGAGGTGTGTTTGTGTATAATTATGTGTGTGTGTGTGTTAATATATATATGCTAGTGTGTGTGTGTTAGTATATATATTTATATGTTAGATGGTATATATATATGTATGTATATATATATAGTGATATATATATATATGTGTGTATGTATTTATGTGTGGGCGTGTGGCAGAGCGAGAGGGGCAGCGAGCAGCAGGGGAGGCAGCGCAGCGCTGCCAGCGTGCACAGCCGCTGCTGTGCTGTGCACAGCAGCAGAAAACAGTAGCTGCAGCAGCAGCTTGCTGCTAGGAGAGCAGCAGCAGCAGCTCCATGTAGGAGCAGCCAGCAGCAGCAGTTTATGAGATGCAGCAGCCGCAGCAGCAATGCAAGAGCAGCAGCGCAGCGCTAGTAGCAGCAGCAAGCAGCGGGTAGTAGGAGGTAGCTTAGAGTGAGTTATATAGATCTATATATCTATATAGATAGATTAATAGTTAGATAGTTAGTTATATAGATAGATTGTTATAGAGATAGTGATAGATAAGTTTATAGATAGTTATGTAAGATAAATAGATAGGTAATAGATAGATAGATAAATAGCTAGATAGCTAGATATATTGATAACTAGATAGATAGGTAGATTAATAGATAGATAGTTAGATAGGTGAATAGATAGATATTAGATAAATAGGTAGCTAGATAGATACGTAGATAGTTAAATAGATTAAATACATAGATAGATAGATATCTATGGATAGATAGATAGGTAGATATGGTAGATACCTATATCTATATGCATAGATATATATATATATATATACCTAGAGCTAGATATATATTATAGTTAGTATATATATTTATGCGTAGGGTAAGGTATATGGGTAATCGGGTAAATGTGTGTGGATAAATATATACATAGGTACATATATGCTTAGATATATATAAATATGATAGATATATATATTATCTAGCCTAGATTAATAACTAGGTATATATTCAATAGCTAGATAGCTAGTTAGAGGGGTTTTAGAGCGAAACCTCAATATCTTGAGATACCAAGGTATTTCAATACCTTAAGATAACCAAGGTATTGAGTTTCGAGCGGGGTTTTTGAGCATTAGCCTAGGAAATGCTTGGGAGTGATTTTTATATGTTTATATGTATATAATTACGTGTGCTAGCATAGGTTTTAGCGGGTTTAGGCGGGGTGCGTAGCCTAGGTTGAGGTATCGGATACCGAGGGTATCCCGGTATCTCAAGGAGGGGAGTTTGAGAGTTTTCTAGCTTAATGAGCTCGGTTTGACCTAGAATTTCAGGAGCACCCTAGTTTGACCCAGACTTGACCGTAGTTGACTCGGTTGACCGCCAAAGTCAACTTTTGACCTAGTTTTGACCTAGAGTTGACTTTTTGGACCCAGAGTTGACTTTTTGACCCAGATTTCACCGGTTTGACCCGTTTGACCTAGAACGACCCTAGAAGCCTATTTTTTAGTTATTTTATGTCTGTTTAACTCTTTAGAACCCTGTTTAACCTTGCTTTTCGCATTAGGTCCTTGCGACACCAGTTCGGATCGCCAGTTGCTCAGGACGTCAGGCGAGTACATTCTCTGATAGTTTTCATTATCTGATATTTATTATGATTCAGCTTCTAGTATAGTATCATCTGATTATTCTGGCACAACACGGGACACTGATTGATATTTCTGGATTTATTTACTTGCGACACGTACATTTCATGTTTCTGGCCTCTATTCTGGAATCACTACTGGCATCACCTACAGGCATCACCTACAGGCATCATTCATGTACAGGCTGGACTCATCTTGATTTGCGTGTCGGGTCTTGGATCCACTTGTATTAGTCGGGGCGGGGAAATACTCGAGTAGACATGTAAACATTCCTATCTGGCATCATCAGGAATCACTCCCTTTGGTCTAATCTGGAATGATAGCAGCCGCGCACCCAGTGCGCGGTGAGCCGTACTTACCCCTAGCCGTTTACATGTCGAAACAAGTATTTCAAAGATACCGAGTTCATTCTTTATAGTCTGGACTCTCATGCATTTCTTGACTTGTCTCACTTACATGTTTCTGGACTTGACTCACTACATATTTTCATGCTGGACTCACTACACGTTCATGTGCACGGACTTGATCTTAGCTTAGATTCTTATATCTTACAGTTACTACTATCTTGTTTCTGATATTCCTGCATCTTTACCTTTATGCACCAGTGATACATGTTTATTTCCTGTTTTATACTTACTTCTTTCTTTTTGCTACTTGCTATAACTGTTTTATAGTTTTTATCATTTAAATGGAACTGCTGTTAGAGATGTACTTGCTCCAGTCCTGACTGGACATATTTTTCAGAGTATCCGGAGGATTGGTGTCCGACGTTTTATGGACCTGAGCCTGTCGATGGTGCAGACAGGGACCCTCTAGCTTAGGGGTGATTTCCGGGTTGGTAGCCGGGATCACTGAGACCTTGTTGTTGTTTTTATTAGCTTTTAGCACCGGATTTGTCTCCAGTTTTAGATTGAGACCTTGTTTGTATATTATTTTGGATGATGCATTGTTGTATTATTATTTGATGTTGTGGTTGTCGTAGTAGTAGTTGGTGGTTAGACTTTATAGTTGTTAGTCTTCTTTGTTATCTATCGTGCTTAGATTCGTGATTGAGTACTTGAGATTATCATTTGATATTGCTCCTCCGTTTGGAGTTGAGATCTTGGCAGATTATATATATTGTTTGTGTGGTTGCCCTCCTTTTGGAGAGGTCATGCCCGATTTTTGTGTGAGATTATTATTTAGTTAGTTGACCTAGACAGCGTTCTACCGCCGATGCTGCGGCGTAGGCTGGACGTACCCACGACTCATGTCCGATTTTCCGGGTGTGGGTCGTGACACGTTTTTGGTGGCGGCCCCATGCAGGTCTCGATTCGCAATTAGTGCGATATCGTGGTGGTACAACAACTTAGTTGTACTGCTGCGAGCCTGCTCCAGGATCTAGGATCTAGGATGAGAGTGTACTCAATCACGACTAGGAACAATTCCAATCTAATTATTCTGAAATTGCTTCTTTTGAAATATTACTGTCCTTCTTTGATAATATCGTATCTTGCGCCGTATTGACTTCTTTTGATCTGTGTTCAGGATGCCTCCGAAGACACGATCCCATCGTACCGTTCCAGCAGTTGCCTCGGAGAGGTCTGCTACCTCTCGTCCAGCTCGTATTCAGGCAGCTGCTACCGCTCCACTCACCACTCCTGCAGTTGAGGGAGCATCTGCTTCTCTCGGGGATCCTCCTTCACCTGTCGATCCGAGGACTACCCCAGTCATTCCGGTGGTTCCTCCACCACTTCCTGCTCCAGTAGATGCCGCACAGTTGTTTGCGTTCTTCAGGGAGATGATGGACGCGCAGCACCGTCAGGTAGATGTGATGAGGCTGGGCATTGAGAACGCCCACCAGGTGGCCATGACGGCAGTGGATAGGGTGGCACAGGTTCAGCCACAGGCAGATCAGATTCAGCATCCGAGGCCAGGCAGTATTATTGACTTCCAGAGGATGCGGCCCAAGGAGTTCCGTGGTACAGAAGGGATCCTGTACGCGGATGACTGGATAGAGCAGATCGAGGGGATCTTCAGGCTGGCGCAGATTCCAGACAGCATGCAGATAGAGGCAGCGGGCAGTCAGATGTTCGACCTCGCCTTGACGTGGTATCGCACAGATACGAGGATTGCAGCGCCAGGGCTTACTTGGGAGGCTTTCAAGAGGCTTTTTAAGGAGAAATTTTTCCCAGATGTGGCGCTTAGTGCTTTGGAGAGCCAGTTTGAGGCACTCGTCCAAGGGAGCATGACGGTGGATGAGTACGCAGCGGAGTTCTGCCGTTTGGGCAGATTTGTGGATGGCTTGAGCGAGGCAGCCAAGGCGAAGAAGTTTCGCAAGGGCTTGGTTATGGCGGTCAAGTCTTTGACCAGGAGCGACCGCGAGGCGACTTTCGAGCAGATAGTAGGAGATGCTCAGAGAGCAGAGGATGACTTGGAGCTCAAGTCCAAGAGAGGCAGGGATGATTCAGGCAGTGCCAGTGGTAGTGCGGGACCAGCTAAGCGTCCCTATGTGCAGAAGGCAGCACAACAGGGTCAGGATCAGAGGGTTCCCACTTGTGCCTACTGCAGGAAGGCAGGACACACTTGGGATGTTTGTAGGAGGAGGCTGAAGGTGTGTTTGTTCTGTGGATCCGCTGCTCACCAGATGCGAGATTGCTCCACTGCACCTCCATTGGGTGGAGCACAGGATCAGAGAGTTGGAGCTAGGCCATCTGTGGCACAGCATCATGCCCCGCACCAGCAGAGGGATACACCCCAGCAGGGCAGGGCTTATGCTTTGACGGTCGAGGAGGCCGATGCTACGGATGTCGGGTTAGCAGGTCTGTCTCTTGTTTCTTCTTCCTGTCCTTTCCATTCCTTGTGGTGTACTTCATTAGTACCTGTTAGATTTTCTTGTGCTGTGGTAGATAGTGTAGTGACCCCGATTGAGACTGTAATAACACGACCAGTAGGACCCTGATCTTGTATGTTGTATAGGTAGAATTTCTTGACTTTGATTGTTGGGGGTTTGACCTAGAGGAGTGTGATTGACTTTAAATTTCGAGGACAAAATTTTCTAAGGAGGATAGGCTTGTCACCACCCCATTTTCAGATCCGGGTATTTTTTTTATTTTTAATTTAGTTAATTGTGTATTATTTATATTTAATTATATTTATATTTAATTAGTGATTGCATTATTTTTTTATTATATTTTTATTGTTTGTTTTAGGATTTTGGCTAGCCTGGACCCATGTCAGACCCTAGTGGACCCATGTCCGACCCAGCCCACACCCCTGTGAGACTTATTTTGGGGCTTAGAATATTTATTTTATTTTTAGGAAGTTAGTTGGAGAGATTTGGAGTTAGTTTGAGTGCTTTTGGAGCCCCGAAACCCAAAACTGAGTTACGGGAGGGCATTTTGGTCATTTGGACTTAGTGGAACCCTTTATTAAGTGGCCGGCCCTATTTTTCTCCCCCCCCACACCCGTGAACCAGCAGCTCTTCTTCCCTCTCTTCATTCCACTCTTCTTCTTCTTCTTCTCCTTCTTCTCCACTTCTTTTTCTTCTTCCTTCCTTCTCCAAGTAAGTTCCTTCTTCCCATTTCTCCTCTTTCTTCTTCTATTCTTCTTTATGATTAACCCTAACCTTACATTCTTTCCTAACCTAGGTGGGTAGAGCCTAGATTTGGTATTGGAGCTTGGATTTGAGGCTTGGAGCTTGAGGGAGGTGGATTTGGAGCATTTTGGAGATTTTGGCTTGGGATTCCAACTCCCAAGAGGTAAACCCTAATTTTCCCCTTGTAATTACTCTTTTATAGTGTAATTAATATTTTAGAACCTTCCTAGACCCTTAGGCTACCCGTGGGAGGAAGTTGGAACTAGTTGGGTAGTGTTTGGAGACTTTAACACTAGGTTTTGTGTCAATTTCGGGTGGAATCCGAATTTGGCCCAATTTTGGGTGATGCCCTAGGTTAGATGGACCTAGGTAGACGTTGTCGGGAGTCGTGAGGGTGAGTGCGTGTCTCCGTTTGGGCACGGGAAGCCGTATCGCGGAGAAACGGGCGTTTCGGGCGAAATTGGGGCTTTTCGTCGTCGCCGATTCTAAGTGCGTGTGCGTTTCCGTCACGGGCCTAGAATCGACGCAGGAGCACATTTTCTAGGATCTAGACATCGTTTAGGACACGTGGGTAAATTTTGGGCCGATTCCGAGTTCGTTTGGTGTGCGTTTCAGGAGGTTTTCCGAACCGCGCACCACGTGTTCGTCGAAATGATCGAACGGCCATTTCGACTTGGTTTCCTCGTTTCGGGCTTGTGCGCGCGTTGGGTTAGTATCGGGGAGTGTGTGCTAGAATTCTTGGGCTATATTATATATATTTTTAGGTGTTTGTGCGTGTCGGGGCCGTTGGGCGTGCGTTGGTGAGCGTTGTGGGCGTTGTGTGCGTTGTGTTGTGTGTTGTGTGTGTGTTGTATTTTTATATATATATATGTATATATATATTTGTGTGTGTGTTTTTATATATATATATTTATATATATATGTGTTTTTATGTGTTTGTGAGTGTGCTAGTGAGTGCTTGTGTGAGTGTGTTGGTGCTAGTGTGTGTGTGTAGGTGAGTGTGTGTGTGAGTGTGAGTGAGTGTTTATAGATATATATATAGGAGTATATGTATGTGTGTATATGTGTATATGTATATATATTTATATATATATATATATATGTATGAGTGTTTGTGTGTGTAGTTGTGCATTAGTGAGTGTGTGTGTTAGTGTGTGTGAGAGTGTGTGTGTGAGGTTGTGTGAGAGTGTGTGAGGATATATATATATATATATATGTTTGAGTGTGTGAGTGTTTATATGTATATATATATATATTAGTGTGTGTATATATATATTGATATATGTGTGTTTATATATATATAGAGGTGTGTTTGTGTATAATTATGTGTGTGTGTGTGTTAATATATATATGCTAGTGTGTGTGTGTTAGTATATATATTTATATGTTAGATGGTATATATATATGTATGTATATATATATAGTGATATATATATATATGTGTGTATGTATTTATGTGTGGGCGTGTGGCAGAGCGAGAGGGGCAGCGAGCAGCAGGGGAGGCAGCGCAGCGCTGCCAGCGTGCACAGCCGCTGCTGTGCTGTGCACAGCAGCAGAAAACAGTAGCTGCAGCAGCAGCTTGCTGCTAGGAGAGCAGCAGCAGCAGCTCCATGTAGGAGCAGCCAGCAGCAGCAGTTTATGAGATGCAGCAGCCGCAGCAGCAATGCAAGAGCAGCAGCGCAGCGCTAGTAGCAGCAGCAAGCAGCGGGTAGTAGGAGGTAGCTTAGAGTGAGTTATATAGATCTATATATCTATATAGATAGATTAATAGTTAGATAGTTAGTTATATAGATAGATTGTTATAGAGATAGTGATAGATAAGTTTATAGATAGTTATGTAAGATAAATAGATAGGTAATAGATAGATAGATAAATAGCTAGATAGCTAGATATATTGATAACTAGATAGATAGGTAGATTAATAGATAGATAGTTAGATAGGTGAATAGATAGATATTAGATAAATAGGTAGCTAGATAGATACGTAGATAGTTAAATAGATTAAATACATAGATAGATAGATATCTATGGATAGATAGATAGGTAGATATGGTAGATACCTATATCTATATGCATAGATATATATATATATATATACCTAGAGCTAGATATATATTATAGTTAGTATATATATTTATGCGTAGGGTAAGGTATATGGGTAATCGGGTAAATGTGTGTGGATAAATATATACATAGGTACATATATGCTTAGATATATATAAATATGATAGATATATATATTATCTAGCCTAGATTAATAACTAGGTATATATTCAATAGCTAGATAGCTAGTTAGAGGGGTTTTAGAGCGAAACCTCAATATCTTGAGATACCAAGGTATTTCAATACCTTAAGATAACCAAGGTATTGAGTTTCGAGCGGGGTTTTTGAGCATTAGCCTAGGAAATGCTTGGGAGTGATTTTTATATGTTTATATGTATATAATTACGTGTGCTAGCATAGGTTTTAGCGGGTTTAGGCGGGGTGCGTAGCCTAGGTTGAGGTATCGGATACCGAGGGTATCCCGGTATCTCAAGGAGGGGAGTTTGAGAGTTTTCTAGCTTAATGAGCTCGGTTTGACCTAGAATTTCAGGAGCACCCTAGTTTGACCCAGACTTGACCGTAGTTGACTCGGTTGACCGCCAAAGTCAACTTTTGACCTAGTTTTGACCTAGAGTTGACTTTTTGGACCCAGAGTTGACTTTTTGACCCAGATTTCACCGGTTTGACCCGTTTGACCTAGAACGACCCTAGAAGCCTATTTTTTAGTTATTTTATGTCTGTTTAACTCTTTAGAACCCTGTTTAACCTTGCTTTTCGTATTAGGTCCTTGCGACACCAGTTCGGATCGCCAGTTGCTCAGGACGTCAGGCGAGTACATTCTCTGATAGTTTTCATTATCTGATATTTATTATGATTCAGCTTCTAGTATAGTATCATCTGATTATTCTGGCACAACACGGGACACTGATTGATATTTCTGGATTCATTTACTTGCGACACGTACATTTCATGTTTCTGGCCTCTATTCTGGAATCACTACTGGCATCACCTACAGGCATCACCTACAGGCATCATTCATGTACAGGCTGGACTCATCTTGATTTGCGTGTCGGGTCTTGGATCCACTTGTATTAGTCGGGGCGGAGAAATACTCGAGTAGACATGTAAACATTCCTATCTGGCATCATCAGGAATCACTCCCTCTGGTCTAATCTGGAATGATAGCAGCCGCGCACCCAGTGCGCGGTGAGCCGTACTTACCCCTAGCCGTTTACATGTCGAAACAAGTATTTCAAAGACACCGAGTTCATTCTTTATAGTCTGGACTCTCATGCATTTCTTGACTTGTCTCACTTACATGTTTCTGGACTTGACTCACTACATATTTTTATGCTGGACTCACTACACGTTCATGTGCACGGACTTGATCTTAGCTTAGATTCTTATATCTTACAGTTACTACTATCTTGTTTCTGATATTCCTGCATCTTTACCTTTATGCACCAGTGATACATGTTTATTTCCTGTTTCATACTTACTTCTTTCTTCTTGCTACTTGCTATAACTGTTTTATAGTTTTTATCATTTAAATGGAACTGCTGTTAGAGATGTACTTGCTCCAGTCCTGACTGGACATATTTTTCAGAGTATCCGGAGGATTGGTGTCCGACGTTTTATGGACCTGAGCCTGTCGATGGTGCAGACAGGGACCCTCTAGCTTAGGGGTGATTTCCGGGTTGGTAGCCGGGATCACTGAGACCTTGTTGTTGTTTTTATTAGCTTTTAGCACCGGATTTGTCTCCGGTTTTAGATTGAGACCTTGTTTGTATATTATTTTGGATGATGCATTGTTGTATTATTATTTGATGTTGTGGTTGTCGTAGTAGTAGTTGGTGGTTAGACTTTATAGTTGTTAGTCTTCTTTGTTATCTATCGTGCTTAG
This sequence comes from Iris macrosiphon, assembly GCA_036927795.1. Lineage (NCBI taxonomy): Eukaryota > Viridiplantae > Streptophyta > Magnoliopsida > Asparagales > Iridaceae > Iris > Iris macrosiphon. Next base: position 131,212,094 of record JAYESA010000017.1, on the reverse strand, counting down.
ATTCGTGATTGAGTACTTGAGATTATCATTTGATATTGCTCCTCCGTTTGGAGTTGAGATCTTGGCAGATTATATATATTGTTTGTGTGGTTGCCCTCCTTTTGGAGAGGTCATACCCAATTTTTGTGTGAGATTATTATTTAGTTAGTTGACCTAGACAGCGTTCTACCGCCGATGCTGCGGCGTAGGCTGGACGTACCCACGACTCATGTCCGATTTTCCGGGTGTGGGTCGTGACACTATGAGAAGAGGTCTTGGTACTTTATTGGGGTATCCTCTTCTATTACATAGGTTATGGTCATCTTACATCTTAGTCATGGTGCTTATAGAACAAGTGTCAATAGTAAGGATAGAAGAGTTACTGGCCGTTTTAAAGGGAAAATGGATCTTGCTTGCATCGAGGTGAGGGTACAAATTACATAATTTAAAATTAAGGGTTAATCATCGGTCACAATCTACAAAACAACTTAAACTTATCAAGTTCTAACCACCAAGCATAAAAAAAATTTCATAATCAAGGCTACAACTATAATCTTAGCAAACTATGAGCCCTTAACAAAGAATAAAATTACTTGGCCTACTATCCGAAGTGTCAGATGACACGAGTTGAAAGATGAAGAGAAAAAACATAATTAGCCGTCACAAAATAGCGAGCGCTATGGTCGCAGGGAAACAATATATAAAATAAAGATAGAGGGCTCTAGATAGCATCATGGTTCTCTAAGGGGAGTGGGGTGTTAGTTGCTATGTTCGGGGTATGATCAAGGGAGAAGTGTTGATTACATTCCTCTAGGCTTCCTAGGGTGTTGTCTACTAATAACAAGACAATGATATAAGTTTACAGTTCTCCAATACTTTCTAACTATGAAGATTAGGTTCAGTCCTGATATTCAAATTTTTGGTTTTCTATTGGTTCCTCAATACTAGGGTCAAACATTATGGGTCAAACATTATGGTAAACTTCTAACTAACTCTAGTAGTGTCTATACTACTCTCAAGTCTTCATAATACATCAGGGGATAATGGTAAACCAATTCTCGAGATAAGAAGTTCTAGGGTTCACTAAATATTCTAAACTTAGTGGTGTATCTATATTCTCGTTGTATTCTTAATAGGTGTACTACCCTAATTATCATCCAAATAACAGGGGTTCCTATATTCTAGCAGGAGTCTATACTCAAAAAATTATTATGGAGGTACAGGAATCAAGCAGGATACAATTGTTCAAAATAGAACATATAGGAGGAAGATGAATCATAGTCAATTGTGGATGAGATCCTATATTCTAGTCCTAGGTGCAGGCTTGTTCGGTACAGTAACGTAACCGAGACAATATGCTCTGACCTGCATGGGCCACCACAAAAACATGTCACGCCCCAGTCCCAAAAATACGTAGGACTAGAACACATAAGCATGCCAGCCGCATGGATATGGCAACTCCAATATATGGAAACCAAATCCACACGTACGCTGTAATATGAATATCAATCCACAAGTGGTATAAACATATGTCACAAGTCACAGGGTATAATCTAGATCTCATCCATGAAAATCATATAGAAATAAATAAACAGTATCTATGAAACTAGATCTCAATAAGAAGTATCTAAGGATGATAGTTGGATGGAAACAAATTCACTACCAACTCAAATGGGAAAAGTAAATACAATATAAGTACCACTCACTCAAACAATATAAGTACCAGCTATCAATCACGGCTCGAAGAGAAGACATCCACGAAGCATACCCAACCATCCAAATCCGCGCTCCTGCAAATACTCAAGAACAGGTACACCTGGCAGCAGACCAGGTCCTCAGAGGGACATAACAAGATACTTAAACACATGCCAATAAAGCACTAAAAATAAACATCCAATGGGGTCGCCTAACCATCTATGTGAATGCAGTTTGAGAACAACTTTCGAACAAGTGGGCTATCTGGCCATAAATAGGATTGGCATGGTTCTCTTGGAGATCCAGGGGCCTACAAAGGCACGACGACTTTCGAACGCTTGAGGCCCGCCAAGTAGTATAGGGGTCATCATGACCGCGCATCTCCGGCGGAGCGTACGGGTTACACAAGGAAAGTGCAAAGGAGCCAAAATGCCTTACTTGTTCTCCCCACCCCATGCTCTACGCATGTCACATCCATGACACGATAATACCTCTAATAACTGCCAAGTCTACTAGCATGCAAAGTTTCTAACAGCAGTTATTCCTAACGCACGTCTCACACATACCGATGATCAGTCAATACGTGCGTCCGTGATCTATATGAGACTCACAACTCGTGTCAAAATATGTGTCACAGTCAAATGAAACCTAATGGTGCTACATGATGATGGGGTAGTCTCATGAACAAGGTCAATGCAATACATAAATAAAACATATCGCGACGTCACCGTCGCGAGCATTTTTATATAACAGTTAAAATATATGAAAAGACAGAAAATAAAGATGCATGCAACATATGAAATAAAAATAACAGTACAATGGCAAGGTATACTTGCCTGGCAAGGAAGCTGCAATGTACCAATAACCTGCTCCAGAAATCGCGCAGAACAATCCAATATCCAGAGACAGATCTGATACCAAAATGCTAAGAAAATCAACTAAGATAACTAGTGGCTCTGGCTAGACCTTCCGATAATTACTCCAAGCTACTCCTGAGCTACGAGATCCAAAGCTGTTGCTACACCCTTTTGGGATCCATAATAGGTGGGACACCAGTCCTCTAGGCAATCCCCTTCTCGATCTCCCGGGGAAAGTCCTCATCCTCTAAAATAAATTTGGCAAACTTTTGCACGCGAAGTCAGCAACATGTGCTCTACCATGCCCGTCAAATACCTGTATAGATTAAGCCCATTGATTTTTTTTTATTTTTTTTTTGCGATAGCAGTTTCCAACATGAATGAGTCCATGTTCAAGCATATGCCAATTTTTAAGCCGAAAAGTTTGCAGCATCCTGAGATGGCCTTCAATCCTGCAAATACAAACAGTGTGGGCCACCTTGGCGGGCTGGGCAAGGGGCAGGTACCAACTTGGTCCAGAGTCGAGTACTGGATCCCGTACACAGCCTCGCACTGTCATCAATGGAGACATCAATTCCGAGAGTTTTGGTAGATTTCCAAATATATCAGTCAGCCATTAAGTTGATTATGGCCTAAATTTAGGTGGACTGGATTAGGGGGAGTTGGTATGGAATAGAGCCTTGAAGGTTGTTCTTGCTCAAGTCACTATAAGGTAAATCACTGATGCCAAGTTGGCAAGCTGGTAACCCAAGGAACCGTTCAAGCCGAGTCTGATAGTCTTCTGTTCTGTGCCTTTTGGTCCTGACCGACTTCTCTGGCGACTTAGGGCAAGCAATGCTCTCCTCATCTTCTCTAACTCGGATGCAATCGACGTCTCTGGCTCCGGCGGAGGAGTCGGGCCGTGTTCGCGGTCAATTCCTCGCGTGCAGGATGCACGCGACCATGTCGACTTCGGGTCCATGGGCGGTCGACCGTCGTGGAGGAGCGCAGGGTGGTGACTGTGCTTGCACGAAGGTGGTTGCTCCGTCGAGGTCGACTCCGGCCGACGGGAGGACAGGGAAGAGGGGGAGGAGGAAGATGAATGGGAGGAGGCCACGGTGAGGGGTCCGGCGGCTGGGGCAACTCCGACGAGGGGTTGGCAAGGTGGCGGGTTGGTGGAGGAGTCTCCGGTCGGCTGGCTGCAAGGAAGGTATGGAGGAGATGAATAGAAGGAGAGGTGAATTCGGCTGGGTTAATTCCTAGGGTTGGATTTTGATGTAAAATAAAATAAAGAAAAGGGAATGAAGAGATGTTTATATACATGTGGTGGGTGTTTGACCTAAAGCTTGGTTTGACTTGGTCAACATCACTAGGAATTGGGCCTTGGGCTCTCATGGAAATGTTGGGAGGCCATAACTTACATGGTTTAGAATGCGAGGATGTGTTTGAAATAAATGGGGCGATGTGCGCGTTGCACATGCTGAAAATTACGAAAAAATCTACGTGAAGGAAAAAATAGATTCTTTATGAATTGACCAATGGTGAGGATATCTTAACGCATTTTTGCATAAAAGTCCTCCAACAATTGGAAATTGCACAAAGGCAGAAATTGAACTTAATTAATTAAATCGAATGCGCATGATGTTCCGAAATTAATTAGGAGTACATGGGATCTAATTGGGCGGAACAAAATTGTCAGGACGTAGAGGGGACAGTGTAGGATATTAATAAAATCCGGGTCGTACAAAACGGTCAATATTGGGTTCACGATTTCGATTGGGACGCACAAGGGTACAAAATTGGGATTTATTTATAATTAATAAATAACGTCCGCAACGTTTATTTTGTGACTAAAATGTAGCACAAGAAGCGATATTATGAGTTGCACAGGGGCCAGGAAGGTAGGCGGGCATGTCTAGGATGAGATTATGAAGTTTCTAGATAGGCAATGGCTAGTGAGGTACTCCAATTATCGAAGCACGGTAAGGTGCGCTACACATTATTTAACTATTGCATAATTAAATAAAAGCCGTGTTCTAATTCTAATTGGGTTCAAACTAACCCTAATTTCACTATCTAAGCCAGGTAGCCCTAATTTTAGGTGAGGGGGTTTACAACATCTGTATCTCAACTCCAGGCACTATCACCTCAATGCCCATGCTCTCTAGATCTGCCAGAAGATAACGATCTGTAGTCAGACACATAGCTACCGGATACCTGGTCAATGCATCCGCAACTACATTCGCCTTCCCTAGATGGTACTGCAACAATATGTCGAAGTCTTTCATCAACTCCAATCATCTCCTCTGTCTCATGTTCAGCTCTTTTTGGGTAAACACATACTTCAAGCTCTTGTGGTCTGTGAAGATCTCCACACGCTCTCCGTATAAATAGTGTTTTCACAACTTCAGAGCAAAGATGACCGCTGCCAACTCCAAATCGTGGGTAGGGTAGTTCTTCTCATGAGGACGTAATTGCCTGGAAGCATAGGCAATCACCCTCCCATTCTGCTGTAACACACAACCTAGTCCCTTCTCCGATGCATCACTATAGATAGTAAATCCTCCAGAACCTGATGGCAACGTCAACACTGGAGCTATCGTCAACCTCATCCTCAGCTCATCAAAGGCAACCTGGCACTCCTCTGACCAAACAAACTCCACGTCCTTCCGAGTCAGCCTGGACAACGGCTCTGCAATCCGAGAAAAATCCTGAACAGATCTTCTGTAGTAACCTGCCAGCCCCAGGAAACTCTTGACCTCGGCTACTGAACTCGGAGCACTCCATGCCTCAACTGCCATGATCTTTCTCGGATCCACCGAGATACCCTCTCCAGTCACCACATGACCAAGGAATTCAACCTTGTCAAGGAAGAACTCACACTTCGAAAGCTTTCCATAAAGCTTCTCCTTCCTGAGAGTCTCCAGCACTATCCTCAGATGCTCCTCGTGCTCCTCTGGGGCTTCGAATACACCAAGATATCATCTATAAACACCACCATAAACCTGTCCAGATGCTGATGGAACACCTTGTTCATCAGATTCATGAACACTGCCGGGGCATTAGTCAACCCAAACGGCATCACCAAGAACTCATACTGTCCATATCTGGTCCGAAAAGTTGTCTTCGGAATATCCTCCTTCCTGACCTTCACCTGGTGGTAGCCTGTCCTCAGATCAATCCTGGAAAACACCCTCGCTCCGCTCAACTGGTCAAAAAGATCATCAATACGCGGCAGCGGATACTTGTTCTTGATTGTGAGGTTGTTCAGAGCCCTGTAGTCGATACACATCCGTATCGACCCATCCTTTTTCGGCACAAAAAGTACCGGAGCACCCCACGAAGAAGAACTAGATCTGATAAATCCTTTATCCTGAAGCTCATCCACCTGCTTCTTCAACTCTATCAGCTCACTATTGCTGACTCTATAGACGTGCTGGGATATCGGCTCCGCGCTTGGCACCAAGTCTATAGAGAACTCCACATCTCTGTCCGGAGGTAACCCTGGCAACTCCTCTGGAAAGACATCCATGTACTCCTCTATCAGTGGATGTAGCAACCTCGGCTCTACCACCAGGACTCTGCAGAAGACTCCCTCGGTCTGCTCCGCTGCTTCTCTCGCAAACTAAAACTCTGGCTCACCCGACGGACTAAACAACACTCTGCCTCCACGACAATCTATACTAGCACAATGCGTACTCAACCAATCCATCCCGAGTACAATATCGTAGCTCGGAAGTGGCATTACGAGTAGGCACACACTCAACTTCCGGCCTACCAAGGTAACTCTCCGGTCTCTGCAAACATCACTGACTAGGATGATACCACCCCCGGTCGTGATCTTGCAGAGTCTAGCTAAAGGTTCAGCAACAAGATGGTGTCTAACAGCAAAAGATACAGACACAAAGCTATGGGAAGCACCGGAATCAAATAAAGCAAGTGCTGGAATAGAAACAAGAAGAACAGATTAAAAGAAGTCAATATGGTGCAGGATACGATATCATCAACGAAGGACAGTAATATTGCAAAAGAAAACAATTTCAGGAAAATAAAGATAGCAAAAAAAATCAGGAAGGGTCCTAGTTGTGATTGAGCACGCTCTCTCTCAGCCTATATCCTATATCCTATTACAGGTAAGCCTAAAAACTAGACCTGCATGGGCCACCACCAAAAATGTGTCACGACCCGCACCCAAAAATCGGGCATGAGTCGTGGGTACGTCCAGCCTACACCGCAGAATCGGTGGTAGAACGCTGTAAGGTCCGTTCTAGGTCAACCAACTATCTATATATCTTACAAAAAATCTGCCATAACCTCTCTAAAAAGGAGGGCAACCACGCAATATATATATGAATAATCCTCTCCAAAAGGAGGGCAACCACGCAATATATATATGAACTCTCAATCACAAAATCTAGGGGAAGAATAAAAGCACAATATGATATCAACAAAGAAACAGAACCAAGAGAGCAAGACAATATCCAAAAATATACAGTCCAAGGCCATAATAGTCTACCACATCTCACAACATCAAAAGAATAAGTACAATCATCCAAAATAAACCACTGGAAACAACCCAGGAAACCCACCTAGCTAACTAGGGCGCTAAAGGCGTCTCCTCGGCGCACTCCTCCTCAGTCTCGGGGTCACAACCCTCGTCAACACCTGGCCCGTAGAACGTCGGGCAATAGTCCTCAGGATCCTCTGGAAAAAATATGTCCAGTCAGGACTGGAGCGAAGTACATAACTCTGAAAGCAACTCCAAATACATGGTAAGGTGTATATGACGAGCAATAGAAAAGTATACAAGATGTACAAAAAATAAATATATGCTGGAGCACAATAAGTAGCTGCAAGTAAACTGGAGAACAATACAAGTACTGGAAAAGTAACTGCAGGTAAGAAACATGAATACTAGCTAAGTGCCTTGAGCACAAGTTCGTTATGTGATCGGCTTAGGTTGCACATAAAAAATACTACGATAACTCCGTTATGCGTGAGTTGCATAACCGACATACACATGAATACTGTTTGGCTTTGATCACATAACCAACTCCTACTCCCCTCCCCCACTAATACTCTTGGATCCAACCATAACACGTTATGTACATGATAATAGCTCGCGCACACGAAGGCGAGAGCACAAGAAGCACATGATAGCACATGAGAATCAATACCCGAAGCACATGATGAAATACACGTAATAGAGTACCCGCTGAACACGGTAAGGGGGCACTACTAGAATAAGCGAGATTAGCGACGTTTTTTAGCGACTCCAGGTAAAAACGTCGCTAATTTAGCGACTCCATGTAAAACGTCGGTAGACGTCGCTAATCGGCGACATTTAACGACGTTTAGCAACTTATGTTCAGTTTTTATAAGATTAGTCGCTATAAGTTCAATTTTGGTCGCTAAACGTTGCTAATATATCTAAGTTAGCGACGTTTAGCGACGCAAATAGTGACGTTTATATTAGAAATATTTAGCAACGTGTTTAGCGACGACCGTAACGTCGCTATAATTTAATTTAGCGACGTCCTTATTTGACGTCGCTAAACGTCGCTAAAATTTGGTTAATTAGGGCTCGGTTTCGTTTTTCCCCATCTGTTAAAATTTTAAAACGAAAAAAATTTCCCCCGCCCCCCCCCCCGCTCCGTCGACCGCCTGCTCCGTCGACCTCCCCCGCGGCTACTCCGGCATCCCCCTCCTCTTCCTCGAGCTCTAGGTAAAGCCTAACTCTCTCTCTCTCTCTCAGAACACATGTGATACTGACACAGACACGACACACACACACAGATGGTGACACAGACATGACACGACACACACACACACTGACACAGACACTGATAAGGACCTAGGGTTAGGATTAAGTTTTTTGACATGGACACAGACACTAATATCACATGGACACAGACAGACACTAATATCACATGGATACAGACACTAATATCACATGGACACAGACACTAATATCACATGGACACAGACTTGGGGCTCTGGCATGGGGCACTGCAGCAGTGCACCCAAATGGTGCCTGTCAGTTAGGCTTGGGGGCAGTCCCTAGGCACTGCAGAGGCATGCCTTAGTGCATCTCAGTTTTAGTTTGGTATCAGTCATCAGTACTTATACACTGATACGTATCAGGGACTGTGTGAGGTATCAGTACAGGCAATTGTAGGAGTTGATGCAGGCAAGGTATAAAGTCAAGTGTTAATAGGGTATATATAGATATGTAGGTTAGTGATGTTTAGAGATGTTAGATAGGAGTGTACTAAGATGGTATCTAGAATAAGCGGGATGGCATGCTCGAGCCTTGTAGTGGGCAGTGAGAAGGAGGTCTGCAACAGTGAGCAGGCAACCGAAGAGGAAAACCATCAGCACTGTGTCATTTCAGCAACCATGTATCAGTAAGTATCAACAAGTCCCACTGTATCAGTATCCGTTTTCAGTTGCATTTAGTGAGCTATGTATACTAGTTTTAGTTAGCTTAGTGTCCAGGTATTGGTTAGTTGGTTTAAGATAGGTTAGCATGAATATTGCTTATTTTAGACTTTGATAAATGAAAGTATGTATTATATCAGATATGATTTTTATAGTACGGTTAAGTTATGAAGCTAGGTGATAAACCACTGTATGTAATGATTTATATGATACATACTGTCATTTTTGCAGAAGTATCTAAAAATGGATATGAATTACTATCTGCGTCATCGTTCGTGGATGTACAACCGTCATCCTGATGACATGTACGGTGTGCGAGATGAATTCATTGAGGGTGTACAGCAGTTCCTGCAGTTCGCCAAGGCGTTCCCTCAGTACATGGACGGTACCAAAATTAAGTGTCCGTGTGTGAGATGTCGCAACAGGAAATATCATCCAGAAGTGGAAGTTACGTATCATTTATACTCGAAGGGCTTTACACCGAATTACTATCAGTGGACCGCGCACGGAGAACTTGTATCTCTAGCATCGGAGTCGGAGCCCTATGTGGAGCCGTATATGGATGTCCAAGACCACGATGCTTACGACGACGGGTTGGTGAACATGGTTTATGATGCGGCGGGGCCTAGTTTCAATCCTGACAATTATGATGCAGCGGGACCGAGTTTCAATCAGGACAATTATGATGCAGCTGAGGAGGCACCGAATGCCGATGCTGCAAAGTTTATGGAGTTGCTTGAGAATGCAAGGACTCCACTATATCCTGGTTGTGAGAATCATTCACCGTTGGAGGTGGTTACAAGATTATTGAGAATCAAGTCTGATTTTAACATGTCACAAGAATGCTATAATCGACTGCTCGATTTGATTATAGAGATCTTGCCCGAGGGTGCAAAGTTGCCTAAAGACTTCTATCGATCTAAGAGGATGGTGAGATCGCTTTGGATGGGATACGAGAAAATTGATGCATGTCGCAACGGGTGCATGTTGTACTACAAAGACGACAAGGATGAAGATGCGTGCAGATTTTGTGGTGCTGATCGCTACAAGGCCACTGTTAGAGGAAAGTCTGTCGGTGCAAGGAAGCCTACCGATTCGATGCACTACTTGCCTTTGACGCCGCGGTTGCAGCGGTTGTTTATGGTTAAGGAGACTGCAGAAAACATGAGTTGGCACAGGCGATAACAGATCGAAGGAGTATTGGATCATCCATCCGATGGAAAAGCATGGAAGCACTTTGATCGAGAGTATCCACATTTTGCCGAGGAAGCACGTAATGTCAGATTGGGGCTCTGCTCTGACGGTTTTACCCCATTCGGACTTTCGGGCTCCCAGTATTCGTGTTGGCCTGTGATCGTCACTCCGTACAATCTACCGCCTTGGATGTGCATGAAGACTCCGTATATGTTCCTAACCGTTATTATCCCGGGTCCGAACAATCCGAAGAGGAACATCGATGTGTATTTACAGCCTTTGATAGATGAGTTGAATCAGCTGTGGGAAGTAGGTGCCAACACGTACGATGTTTCTAGGAAGCAGAATTTTCAGATGAGGGCAGCACTTATGTGGACCATCAACGACTTTCCGGCCTATGGAATGTTATCGGGATGGAGCACCCATGGTCGTCTCTCATGTCCGTATTGCATGGACCATTCTCAGGCTTTCCGTTTGAAACACGGAGGCAAACCGTACTTCTTCGATTGTCATCGACAATTTTTGCCGAAGGATCATCCGTACCGGAGGAATCAGAATGCTTTTCGTGCGGGAGTTGTGGAGAAGGCCAATCCACCGCCAAGGTGGCCCGGATGCACGATATGGAAAGAGGTAAAAGATTTACCAAGTGCTATCGAAGAGCCTGCTAAGGGGTACAAGTGTGACGGATTTGGTCGCACCCATAACTGGACGAAGAGGAGTATATTCTGGGATCTGCCATATTGGAGCACCAATCTGATCAGACATAACCTTGATGTCATGCATATCGAGAAGAATGTGTTTGATAACATAATTAATACTGTAATGGATGTAAAGGGGAAGACGAAAGATAATCCGAAGGCCAGGTTGGACTTAGAAGACATATGTAGACGTCCTGCATTGCATTTGATAGAGGAGGGGAATGGAAAGTTAAAGCAACCTAAGTCAGTTTTCTCACTGGATAAAGAGGATAAAGGTAGACTTTGTAGGTGGATTCAGGGTCTAAAGTTTCCAGACGGGTACGTGTCGAACTTGAAAAGATGCGTCGACCTCAAGGAGAACAAACTAGTAGGTATGAAGAGCCACGATTGTCACGTATTCATGGAGAGGTTAATTCCGATTGCATTTCGGGAATTCTTACCGCAGGTCGTTTGGGACCCATTGACAGAGCTGAGCATATTCTTCAGAGATCTTTGTTGTACTAAGTTGCTCGTCGATCGTCTAGAAAAGCAAGAGAGGGACATTGCGGTAACACTATGTAAGCTCGAGAAGGTGTTTCCTCCTGGATTCTTCGACTCTATGAAGCATTTGCCAATTCATCTTTCCTATGAGGCATGTGTTGGTGGTCCTGTCGGTTATCGGTGGATGTACCCCTTCGAGCGCCATCTGAATCACCTAAAGAAAAAGGTGAAAAATAAGACACGGGTTGAAGGCTCTATTTGTGAAGCTTATGTTCTCGAGGAGATTACAAACTTTTGCTCAACGTATTTCAAACCGCATGTTGCTACTAATAGGACGAAAGCTCCCAGAAACGACGACGCATATCAGGAATCTAATGATGCAATACTCAAAGTATTCAATGCATCCGGAAAGCCCTCGAGAAAAATAAAGAAGAGATATTTGAATGACGATGAGCTAAGGGCTGCTCAATTGTATATATTACTCAATTGCGACGAGGATGAAGTGGAGAAGCTAGAGGGGTAAGTAATTAATACGTCCACGTTTACATTATCTCAATGTAATAGTATAAGATACTATTATGCTACTAATCAGCAGTTGCTTCATTGTTTTTCAGCACATATAATGATGAGTTGAGGTCGGTTAGACCCTACATAACAGACGAAGAAGTAGAACAAGATATGAGATGCCATTTTTCTTCTTGGTTGAGCGCATATGTAAGATGCTTGGTAATTAATTTTTATTTCTGCACTTGCAAAACAAATAACTTACTATCGCTACTTTGGTATTTAGGTCGATCGTCTAATATCACCCGAGACTGAATCTATTAGGACTCTAGCCAAGGGACCAATTACTGCCGTAAAAATATGGCCAAGTTTCTGTGTGAATGGGTTCAGGTTCAAGTCAACAAATGCTCCTATCAGAGACAGCTTTCTGGATCTTGATTCCACGAAAAACAGTGGTTTGTGTATCAAATCTACAAACTACAAAGACGTCAATCCGGGCAATGATTTTTTTGGCATCTTACGAGAGATTGTGGAGTTGACATATAATTATGGCCCAGAACCTGCTAATATCGTGCTATTCAGGTGTGAATGGTTCGATCCGATTCAAGATCAAGGTTGGAAAATTGACAAGCATGGCCTTGTGGATATAAACTACAAGCGTAGATATCAAGGCTACGAACCATTTGTCCTATCAAGTCAGGCTCAGCTCGTGTACTTCACAACTTATCCTAGACGGGGGACAGCGAGGTCGGATTGGTGGGCAGTATGCAAGACTAAAGCTAGAAATACCTTTGACATTGACGAAATAGCTTATCAGGAGGACGATCTACCTCTTGTAACAAATATTGTAGATGTGGACTCAACGGAAGTTACTCATTACACGAGTAATAATGTAGAAGATATAGAATTATCCGAAGAGGACGACGAAGTAGATGAAAGTGAAGACGAGGAAGAGGAAGAGCAGGACGAGGAAGGCGAACAAGATGAATTTTCTGAAGATGATTGAAAATATAAAATATTCCATGTAGAATGTAACTGTATTTGGACTGTAAATATTGCATGTAGAAGTAGATGTTGACATTAACGAATATATGTATTATATTTTGACTGTATAATGCTTTGAGATATGTATCACATTTCGACTGTAGAATGTAGTATATATTTTTGTTTCTCTATATTCATCATATGTTGTTATCAGATATGACAGGACGACGCGGAGGATTCGGCAGGTCCCGAGGTAGACAGAGTGCCACTCCGGTACTGCCTACTGTTGGTTCCGGATCATCGTCGCCCAGTACTCCAGTATATCGATCAGTCACATCTCCGGCTGCGACGACGTTGCGTGGCATCACTCCTGGGACGAGTAGTTCCAGGCGTGATAGTACTCCCTCGTCCAGCGTTCCTCCTGCTGACGGAACCATGAAGACAGATGAGCATGTAGAGGAGGTCGTGCCGACGTTGTCCCAGCATCAGCAAGATCCTCCATGCGCACCACCGGAGGAGACGAGGACAGAGATTTGGGCCGACGGTACAAAGTAAGTCAATTAGATGGTTTAGTATATATTTGTGTTTCTCTTTATTCATCGTATATTGACTTTTTCAGTAATCTAAATTATTATTTCTGTATAGATATCGTCCATCGTCGGTTCAGAGACGCCTGGGCCAATTTCTGAGGAACAACTACGGTGGCCCTTGGATCAACTACTCTGAGGCTCCGGAGGAGAGGAAGGCGTTCTGGTTTGCGCACTTCCAGGTAAAAGTATATTAAATAAATCCTCTAATTTATGCATATTCGTGATGCTAACTTAATGAATTATTTATTGTAGCAAACGTATTTTTATCCTCCGCACCGGGCCGAGTTAATCGAGCGGCTCTTTCCTACCGTTGCCGCCAAGCTTATCCGAGATGCTCTGGATGACCAGAAGGCTCGTGATCGTGCTGGAAAACCGATCCAAGGTTGGATCACGTCTGAGCAGTGGACTGCGATGAGGGCTAGATTCGACGATCCGAGCTACAAGGAAAGGTCTAAGAAGGCCAAGGCGGCTAGGCAGAATGCTGCCAAGTGGTGTGGTGGCTCGATTCCGATGACGGAACATTTCCGTCGTTTGGTATGTTTTTTCTTTTAAAATATATTATTTTAATATAAGTACCATAAAATGGTACTTGGAAAAAATATTTAAGTTTAGTAATAAAAAATATATTTTTAACAGGTACAGAGGGGTGAGGATGCAAACATGGTGACCGTCTTCTTGGCCACCCATCGCAAGGACGGAAATCTCATTGATGAGAGGGCCTCACAGACCTATGTAAGTATTACTTTACTTTGTGTTTATTTTAATATAACTTAGGCAATTATTGAGTTTCCAAACCTTTTCTAGGCCGAGTATCTTAGGCTTCGTGAGCGGGCGACTGCTAGTGCACCTACACCTGGAGAGGCTGGTGCTTCGTCGCAGCCCGGTCCATCTCCGTCGGCGGACGACCTGTGGGTGACCGCAGCTGGTGGTCTCCAGAGGGGTACGTACTACGGTACGGGCTCCTATGGCGCCCTGGTTGCGACGCAGTCATCTAGGGCCTCCCCGACAGCTGTGCATTCCACACACCCCTCGCAGTCGCAGCCCTCGCAGTCGTCGGCCAGAGTCCAGGAGGCCGTTGACCGTCAGATTGCGTCTCTCCGTGACGACTTGCTGCGAAGTATGGAGGACCAGTCCCGGTTCCAGCCGCAGGCGGACGATCCGATGCTCATCGCACGATTGGATATGCTCGACCGCAGCATGACGGAGCTACTAGAATTGACAAATGATATTAGAGCCTCCAATGATCGCAACATCATGGAGCTGCAGGCGTCACAGCTATCGATGGGCGAGAAGCTGACGAGGATGCATGCGTCACAGCTATCGATGGGCGAGAACCTGACGAGGATGCAGGATTCAATGGGTGATAGCAGTACGAGGCTGTTATCTACCCTGGATTCTTACAACCAGCGACTCGCATACTTGGAGCGGGCACGGCCTCCACCGACGTCACTGCCTTCTCCATCGACATCGGTGTCGATTCCACGGGACGAGTATGAGGAGTTGTTATCCTTAAAGCGCGCCGCTGGTCAGCCTCCTGCAGATCCGTAGTAGTATAGTTATTTTTATTATTATTTATGAATTATTGATACTTCAACAATAGACATGATGTATGATGCTTCTTGTGGTCTTTAATTTTTTAGTTAATTTAATTGGATTATATAGTTATCCACATTTAATTGGATTGATACTTCTTGTGGTCTTTAATTTAATTGGATTATATAGTTAACTAGATTGAATCATGTTGGTGTGTATGATGAAGATGATGTAAAACTGCAGGAAATCACCAATGTTTGCTTCTGCACATTATTTTTTTTTTATTTTTTTTAAAAAATTAGCGACGTTATTAGCGACGTTTAGCGACGTTAATTTACGTCGCTAATTACGTCGCTACTTAGCGACGCTGTAAAACGTCGCTAAGGACGTCGCTAATAATGTCGCTAATTACGTCGCTAAACGTCGCCAATTGCTGACATGGCAGTATAGCCAGGTCATTAAAGACGTCGGTGTAACGTCGCGATAGATGTCGCTAATCAGCGACGTTTAGCGACTTTTCTAAACGTCGCTTTTTAGTGACTTGGCGTCGCAAAATGTCGCTAAATTTAGCGACACATTAAAGTCGCTAAAAAATGTCGGCATAGCGACGTTTAGCGACGTTTTTTGTTTTAGCGACTTGGTGTTTTCTGACTGCTTTGAAACGTCGCTAATTACGTCGCTAAACCTAATTAGCGACGATTTTTGGTTATTTAGCGACGTTTTTAGACGTCGCTAATTTGACTTTTTTTGGTAGTAGGGATAGCATCTCATGACGGGATCCACTAGTACCAGCTCGTGTAACAATGTGTCAGAATCAAGTATCATAGTCCTAGAACAGGTGATATAAACGCTATCATGAAATGAAAACTATCAGAGATAGGTACTCGCCTGATGTTCTGAGCAACTGATAAGGATCGAGATCCGGACCGGTATCGCAAGAACCTAATACGAAAAGCAGAATTAAACAGGGTTCTAAGGATTAAAACTGATATAAAATAATTAAAAACAGGCTTCTAGGGCCATTCTAGGTCGAACGGGTCAAACCGGTGAAATTCGGGTCAAAAAGTCAACCCGGGGTCCAAAAAGTCAACTCTAGGTCAAAACTAGGTCAAATGTTGACTTTTACGGTCAACGAGGACAATTATGGTCAAAGCTTGGTCAAACTAGGGTGCCCCTGAAATTTTAGGTCAAACCGAGCTCATTAAGCCAGTTAACTCTCAAACTCGCCTCCTCGAGATACCGGGATACCCTCGGTATCCGATACCTCGCCCTAGACCACGCACCCCGCCTAAATCCGCTAAAACCTATGCTAGCATGCGTAATTATATATACATAAGCATATAAAAATCACTCCAATACTATTCCTAGGCTATTGCTCAAATACCCCGCTCGAAACTCAATACCTTGAATATCTCAAGGTATTGAGATACCTCGGTATCTCAAGGTATTGAGATACCGCTCTCAAACCCCTCTAACTAGTTATCTAGTAGCTATCTAAGCTAGAAAATATATATAGCTATCATATATATACATATCTAACTATCTATATTCATATATATATAGATATCCACACACATATACATATACCCATATATACCTTACCCAACAGAAATATATATATATATATATATATATATATATATATATATATATATATATATATATATATATCTAACTATCTACCTAGCTATAGGTATATAGATATCTATACAATTATATAGATATATATCTAATACCTAGCTATCTATCTATCCATCTAACTATTAACCCATCTATCTAGCTATCTATTTAATCTATCTAACTAATAGCTATCTATCTAACTATCTATCAACTATTTACCTATCTATTTAACTATCTATCTATCTATCTAATTTACTAATCTATACAACTTATATCTAGATCTATCTAATCTTATATCTAATCTATATAACTATATCTCCCTCGCTTGCTACGCCAAAGCCTCGCTGCGAAATGCTAGCTGCTGCTGCTGCCTGTGCTTGCTACTGCTGCTGCTATGCCTGCTTATACTGCTGCTGCTAGTTTCTGCTGCTGTGCTGCCTGCTGCAGTGCAGCAGCAGCTGCTGCTTGCTGTGCAGGCTCCTCCCCCCTTCTCACAATCACACACACACACACACACACACACACACACACACACACACATATATATATATATATATATATATATATATATATATATATATATATATATATATATATATATATATATATATATATATATCACTACATATATATATACAATTAGATACATATATATATACACATTTATATATCTAATCTAACACACACACACACTAACATATATATTAACACACATAAACACTTATGCATAAATACACACACACACAAATAAATATATACATAGCTATATATATATATAAACACCTATTTATATATATATGCACACACACACAGATATATATATATACATATACACACTCAAATATATATATATACACATACACAGATATATATATATATATATATATATATATATATATATATATATATATATATATATATATATATACACACACACACACACGCACACGCACACTTATATATTTACATATATATATATATATATATATATATATATATATATATATATATATATATACACACATAGACATATACATACACAAGCACATGGATATAAATACACACATATATATATAAATATATATACATATATAGACACACATACATACATACATACATACATACATACATATATATATATATATATATATATATATATATATATATATATATATATATATATATATAAACACAACTCAACCACAACACACAACCACGCACACAACACTCTCCAACGCTCGCCCAACGGCCCGACACGCACAAATACCTATAAATATATAAAATATAACCCGATAATTCTAGCACACACTCTCCGATGCTAACCCAACGCGCGCACAAGCCCGAAACTAGGAAACCAAGTCGAAATGGCCGTTCGGTCATTTCGACGAACACGCGGTATGCGGTTCGGAAAACCTCCTGAAACGCACACCAAACCAACTCGGAATCGGCCCAAAATTTACCCACGGGTTCTATACGATGCCTAGATCCTAGAAAAAATACTACCCCATCGATTCTAGGCCCGTGGCAAAAACGCGCACGCACTTAGAATCGACGACGACGAAAAACTCTAATTTCGCCCGAAACGCCTGTTTCTCCGCGACACAATTTTCCGTGTCCGAACGGAGACACGCACTCACCCTCAAGACACCCGACAACGTCTACCTAGGTCCGTCTAACCTAGGGTATCACCCAAAATTGGGCCAATTTTGGATTCCACCCGAAATTGACACAAAACCTAATGTCAAAGTCTCTAAACTCAACCAAACTAGTTCCAACTTTCTCCCACGGGTAGGCTTAGGGTCTAGGAAGATTCTAAACCACTAATTACACTACATAAAAGTAATTAGCAAGGGAAAAGTTAGGGTTTACCTCTTGGGAGTTGGAATCCCAAGGCCAAAGTCTCCGATCTACTTGAAATCACCTCCCTCAAGCTCCAAGCCTCCAAATCTAGCCTCCGCACTAAATCTAGGCTCCACACACCTAGGTTAGGGAAAATTCAAGGTTAGGGTTTACATAAAGAAGAAGGAATGGAAGAAAGAAGGAAGAAAAATGAAGAACACTTACTTTGGAAGAAGGAAGGAAGAAGAAAGAAGAAGTGGAGAAGAAGAAGAAGTGAAGAAGAAGAAGAATATGAAGAGGGGGCTGCTGTGCTTGCTGTGTTTGGTCGGGTGTGGGTAGGTAGGGGCCGGCCAAGCAATAATAAAGGGGGTTTCCAAAGTCCAAAAGTCCAAAATGCCCTCCACATACTTGGGTTTGGGTTCCGGGTTCCAAAATCACTCAAACTAACTCCAAATCTCTCCAACTAACCCACTAAAAATATAATAAATATTTCTAAGCCCCAAAATAATCCTCACAAGGGTGTGGGCTGGGTCGAACATGGGTCCACTAGGGTCTGACATGGGTCCAGGCTAGCCAAAACCCTAAAATAATAAATTAAAAATAATACAATCACTATTTAAATATAAATATAATTAATTAAATACAATCCACAATTTACAAAAAAAAACCCTATTTTCTAGAATTGGGTAGTGACACTCCTAGTGGGTTACTTATGGAACACTTGTTACTTCGACTCGGTTGAGAATCGAGTCTCGAAAAAAACTTACCGCCAAATTAATACGGACGAAATGCAGTGAACCCTTCAAATTGATGGAACGACTTCTATTGGAATAAGTGTCACGCCCCAGTCCCAAAATATCGAGGGACTGGACACGTGGCAATGGCCAGCAGCACGCACTGATGGATAACCCAATTTAATGGAGCCATCAGGGCGTACTTAAGCTGTAAATAAGGTCTACTACACAAGTCACGCTAATCTCATCCATAAAGAAAAGGAATTAAACTGCATAATCAAATGGAAATAAGTAGCAACATCATCACAGCAAATCAGTCGGAGAAACAATCCGACTTAAGTCTGAATAAACTGGCTCTATAGGCCAGGAACAAAAGATGTAAACATGAAATAAATAAATGAGTGCTGGAACAGGCACTCAGGAAAAGTCCTCGGCAGTCACCTCGTCTTCAGTGTTTGGTTCAGCTCCAGCAATAGGTTCAGCTCCGGTCCCGTATACCTCGGGATACTGCTCCTCAGCTAAACCTGGGGACATAATCCATTCCAGGTCCTCAGTGGACATAGCAAGGCACAGATAATACAAGCCAAAATGAATAAGCAGTGCAATAAATAATAAATCAGCAGGGTAACTAAGTAACTAACCATCTATGTGATATGCAAATGAGAGCAACACTAGTACTCAGGCTGAGACCGCTACAAGCTCTGTGTCGGGGAGCCGGTAGCAGTAATAACACGTAAAGGGTCTAGCTCTGCTGGAGAGTCTACAACCTCACAATAATAGTAGATATATATATATAGAATAGCCTGTAGCCTGTGTGTCTCTCCCCACCCAATGTAATCACGCAAGCCATGACCATAACGTCTCATGTCCATGTCAGCGGGATTATAACTAATGCAACAAGTCATACTGTCTATAAATAAATAACTCTGTCAAGTCCTGTATCCTATTCAGAATCCCCACGAATAACTCAGGAAGATTCCGTCCATGATAGTGTCAAGTGTCCTGGGTTGTAGGGTACTTGAGAGGTCAAGTACAAAATAAGGGGGTCGTAAATCCATCTCTAAATGACGAACCCAACACCGCGTACGGTGTCAGTACCCGACTATGATCGGGCTCTAGGTACGTCGTACGTTCCCTAGGTTAAGCAGTTTAAATCAGTTGATATGAAATTGCACAAGAAATCCAGCAGAGTATTTTTACAGAAAATATGAAAATAATGACTGCAAGTTTGGCAAGGTGCACTTGCCTGAAGTTTGAATTCCACTAAGGTCCTGGTTACGGAAATTCCCAGAGATGTCTCCGAAAGATGAAATAAACAGTACCATCACGCTCAGAAGGTGTCAATCAGCTAGGATCGCCTGTCCTTGGGTCCAATTTGGAGACAAGGGCAGAAACGGTAATTTCGGGCCAAAACGGGATCCACCGGTGGGCCCGTTTTGCACCGAAAAACGTGTCAGGATCAATGGTCTCCAAATTCACCAAACTTAGTGTCAACAGGTCAGAAACGCTGATACGAACCCAACGGAACTTTCAGAATTGAATTCCGATGAGCCGTTCACAAAATCGCCCGTCGAGCGGGGCCTGTGGGGCCCACGACACGCGATTTCGTCAACGTTCTCAGAATCGAACCAAACTTGACCCACAGGACCAGCGTATCGTTACGAGTCCGATGGCGCAAGTTTCGTTTCAATCCGACGTGTGTACACAAAGTTAGGGTGAATTGCAGAAAAGACGGATACGGGGCGATGTCCGCGGATACGCGTTGATTCCGGTGTGCACGCACACCCAAATCGACTTTCGTGAAAACCCACACGTCCGTATCGACGAGGCGCACGTATCTGTGAAGACCGCGCGCGACCAAGTCGTCCCGTTTGGCGGGGCGGACTCGATTCCGGGGTAAAACAGGGTCTGGTTTTTTCCTGTTTTTGGATCGCGGTGTGCGATCACCACAGGACGCGATGCCCCGAGCGGTTTGTCCGGGCACCGAGAGGGTCATACAGGCTTCGCGTAGGAATTTACGGAATCGAAATCGGGGTTACGAGCAGGAAGTTGTGAGTACCTGAAGGGACTCAAAAAATCAGGGTTTCGAGCTGTGTCCGACACGTGTCTGAACTAGGGCTGTGTCCGGGTCAAAGAGTCTTGTGTCCGGCCGTGTCCGACACGCCAGGACCCTAGGGTTAGGGTTTCAAACTCAGGCGGCCAGAGGCGGCGGCACGGCGGCGGGGAACCGGCCGGAGGGAGCTGGGGGCGGTCGAGTGGCCTCGGGTCGGGTGCTGGGCCGCCGGAGGAGGCTCTGGTCGCTCGGCTGTTGGAGGCTGCCGTCGACGAGAGGAGGAAGGAGGCGGAGGAGGTTCTGGAGAGGCTGCCGGGGAGGGTGCTCGCTGGGGCGGCTCGCCGACGGGGGAGTTGATTGGCCGGAGTTAGGTTTAGGGGTTTGGGGGGGAAGACAGGAGGCGGAGGGGCTATATATAGGGGGACTGGGGAGGGCTCGGCCGGGCGGTCGTGGGCGGAAGAAACGGAAGGGGAGGCGACGTGGGGAGGTTCTCCGGCCACGTCGCCGGAGAACGCGGCGGTCGGGCGGGTTTTTCGGGTCGGCGTGGGTGACAGGGGCGGGTGAGGGTGAAGCGGGTCCGGGTCGGGCGCGGATCCGGGTGAGCGGACCCGCCCGACCCGCTAAGGGTGAGGTTGGGCTGGGCTGGTCGTAATGGGCTCGGCCCACTGGGCCGGGCCGGGCCCAAGGCCGAATAAAAATAATAATAATAGAAATAATAATAATATTAATATTAATTAATTAATTTAGGAAAATAGTTTTTAGGCTTTTAAAAATAGGTCTGATGTCCAATAAAATCCCAGAAAATTACCCTAAGTCCGGTTTTCTATTTTACACCATAAAATCATATTTTTATTACATTTTAATGTTGTTTATTGGCAATTAAAAATTACAAACTCACTACAGGGCCTATGTAAATTCCTGAAAAATGCATTTTAAATCCCAAAATTGATTAAAAAATCTGAAAAAAATTTAGGGTGTTTACAATCTACCCCCCTTAAGAGGATTGCGTCCTCGCAATCGAAGGGTAAACTATAAAGACAAGATTTACAGAATTAAAATGCTTAGGTTACCTGATTCTGCAAATAAGTGCGGATAACGCTGCCGCATAACATCTTCTCGCTCCCAGGTCGATTCGCCTGAAGAGTGTTGTTTCCAAGCTACTCGAACCAGCCTGATAGTCTGTCCTCGCAGTGTCTTCTCGCTGGTGTCGAGTATACCCACTGGCTGCTCTTCGTATCTCAGGCTAGATCCCACTGAAATCTCAGAGTGATCAACTATATGGCTTGGGTCCGTCACATATCTCCTCAGTTGTGAGACGTGGAATACGTCATGCACTCCCTCTAAGGATGGAGGTAATGCAAGACGGTAAGCCACCTCACCAATGCGCTCCAAGATATCAAATGGCCCAATGTACCTTGGGCTCAACTTGCCTCTGCTGCCGAATCTGATAGTACCTCTAGTGGGCGAGATCCTCAAAAATACATGCTCTCCTTCCTTGAACTCCAGGGGTCGTCTGTGTGCATCGGCCCAATGCTTCTGTCTATCCTGGGCTGCACGGAGATGGTTCTGAATCTGTTTTACTTTCTCCACTGTCTCCGTTACCAACTCTGGACCCAGTATTTGACGTTCGCCAACGTCGCTCCAGCATATTGGAGATCTGCACTTCCTTCCGTACAACGCCTCGAAAGGTGCCATCTGAATGCTTGCCTGATAGCTATTGTTGTAGGAGAACTCCACTAAGTGCAGATGATCTTCCCAAGATCCTCCAAAGTCCAGTATACAGGATCGCAACATATCTTCCAGGATCTGAATGGTGCGCTCTGACTGTCCGTCTGTCTGAGGATGATAGGCAGTACTGAACTTGAGCCTGGTGCCGAGACTCTCTTGCATGCTTCGCCAGAAGTGAGATATAAATCTTGAGTCTCGATCTGATACGATACTAACCGGCACTCCATATAATTTTACGATCTGACGCATATACATGTCGGCTAGTACTTCTGTGGATTATCCGACTCTGAACGGCAAGAAGTGAGCCGACTTAGTGAGCCGATCCACGATGACCCATACTGCATCCTTACCACTAGGGCTTCTTGGAAATCCAGTGACGAAGTCCATGGTAATATGCTCCCACTTCCATTCAGGGATGGGAAGTGGCTGCAACATACCCGCAGTCCTTTGGTGCTCGGCCTTCACCTGCTGGCAGACTAAGCATTTTGCCACAAATCGGGCAATCTTCCTTTTCATCCCATGCCACCAGTAATATTGTCTTAAGTCCCGGTACATCTTGGTTCCTCCTGGATGAACCGAGTATATGGAGCTATGGGCTTCTGTCATCAGTTCCTGCCTTAATTCTCCATTTGGAACACATAGGCGATTTCCGCACCTTAATGTTCCGTCCTCGTGGATGCGAAGTCCCGTCTGCAAGCCTGCTTCTGTTCTTTCTCTCAGCCTTCGGAATCTGGCATCATTAGGCAAAGCTTCCTTGATTCTCTCCACCAGCGATGACTTTACTTCGAGGTTAGCCAGCAAACCATTTTGTCCAGGTAAAATAATCTCTATCTGGAGTTCTTGTAGATCTTTTAATAGCTCGGGCTGCTCCGTCAAGAAATAAGCCGAGGGTTTTCTGCTAAGGGCGTCGGCTACAACATTTGCTTTCCCCGGGTGGTACTGCAGATCGATGTCAAAGTCCACCATCAACTCAAGCCAACGCCTTTGCCTCAGATTGAGCTCCTTCTGTGTATAAACATACTTCAAGCTCTTATGATCAGTGAATATCTCGACCTTCTCTCCATACAGATAATGTCTCCAGATCTTCAATGCAAAAATTACTGCGGCTAGCTCCAGGTCGTGCGTTGGGTAGTTCTTCTCGTGGACCTTCAGCTGCCTCGATGCATAAGCGATAACCTTGCCATGTTGCATCAAGACACATCCTAGTCCACTACCGGACGCATCACTATATACAACAAAACCTCCTGACCCTGAGGGAAGAGTCAAGACTGGTGCTGTTGTTAGACGCCTCTTCAATTCTTCAAAGGCATGCTGGCATTCTTCTGTCCATATGAACTCCTGATCCTTCCGTGTCAGCTTAGTCATCGGCTCCGCGATTCTTGAAAAATTTTCTACGAACCGCCGGTAATACCCAGCAAGTCCAAGAAAACTTCTCACTTCTGCAACAGAGGTAGGGGTAGGCCAGGTTTCTATAGCAGTGACTTTCTCTGGGTCCACAGACAGTCCTTCACCCGAGATAATATGCCCTAAGAATGGCACCTTGTCCATACAGAACTCACATTTGCTGAGCTTGGCATACAGCTTCTCCCTTCTCAAGGTTTCTAGCACAATTCTAAGGTGTTCCTCGTGCTCTTCGTGGTTCTTGGAGTAGACTAGGATATCATCAATGAATACCACCACGAACTTATCCAAGTACTGATGGAAGACCCCGTTCATCAAACTCATAAATACAGCAGGTGCGTTGGTTAAACCAAACGGCATAACTAGGAACTCATAATGCCCATACTTAGTTCTGAAGGCCGTCTTTGGGATATCTTCCTTCTTCACCCTAATCTGGTGATAACCGGATCTAAGGTCAATCTTTGAGAATACCTTAGCACCACTCAATTGGTCAAACAAATCATCAATGCGTGGTAATGGGTACCGGTTCTTAATAGTTACAGCATTAAGGGCTCTGTAATCAATGCACAGCCGTACAGATCCGTCCTTCTTGGGTACAAAAAGTATAGGTGCTCCCCATGGTGAAACACTGGGCCGGATAAATCCTTTCTCCAGAAGGTCGTCAACTTGTGTTTTCAGCTCCACTAACTCCTTAGGTGTTAGCCGATATACCGATGAGGTGATAGGTTCGGCTCCTGGAGTTAGGTCTATCGTGAATTCTATCTCCCGATCAGGTGGTAAACCTGGAAGGTCGTCGGGAAATACATCCACAAATTCCGTTATGACTCTTGGGTAACTTGAATCTTCTTCTACGGTCAATACCCTAAGAGTTGGCTGAACCCCTTGTTCTACCGCTCCTCGTAGAAATTCAAACTCAGGAAGGCTAGGGGGTCTAAATATCACTTTCCCAAGCCGGCAATCCAGTGTCGCATGGTACTGACTTAACCAGTCCATACCAAGTACAACATCGTAATCAGGCATAGAAAAGATCAGGAATTGGGCTCGCATCTCTCGGCCACAGACTACTACCGAACATGATCTACAAGTATCACTAACCGGGATAATTCTACCTCCCGTTAGTATTCTCTTCATCTTCGAGAGAGGTGCGGTAGCTATTCTATGTGTGGCTACGAAGCTAGCAGCAATAAATGAATGCGAAGCTCCAGAATTAAATAATGCTACAGCAGGAATTGAAGCTACTAATATGGTACCTGCTATCACTTCGCCTGCAGTAGCTTCCTCAGTGACTGCTAGTGCATATGCCTGACCTCGTCCCTGAGCGGGACCCCTTTGCTGATGAGCTTGTTGGAACAATGCTGCTTGAGGTGGTAGAGGTGGCCTGGCTCCTCCAGGCCCTGTCTGTGTCGCTCCCCCAGCTGGAAGAGCTGCAGGTGGAGCTGGTCGATTCGGAACTCCCTCTCGACGTTCCGAGCAGTCCTTGGAGAAGTGTTGTCCAGATCCGCAAACCAGGCAGAGTCCCAGCTTGCGTCGACATTCCTTTTCAATATGTCCTACCTTGCTGCAGTAGTGGCAAGTAGGCAGGTTCTTAGTTGCTGCTCTTGGAGGCGGGCTCTTCTGGGGCCGTTTAGCAGATTCCCCTGGTGATGACTTGGACGGTGCTGAGGAGAAGGGACGTTTCAGGCTTGATTCCCTCCGAGTAACGCGCTCCAGCCGACGTGCTGCAGCTAGGACGTCGGTGTAAGAGGTGGGCGCGACTGATCCGATTAACTTCTGAAGCTTGAACCTGAGCCCATCAAAGAACTTCTCCGCCTTCTCCTCTTCGGTAGGAATTAGCGAAGGGGTGAAGCGGCTCAGGCGAATGAATTCGGCGTTATATTCCTCCACCGTCATGTTGCCCTGGATCAGGCGGTTGAATCTGTCTCGGAGTTCTGACCGAGCCACAGCAGGGATGTACATTTCCTGGAAGAGTCTGGAGAACTCCTCCCAGGTAACCTGATCATGTCCGAGCCTTCTTTCTTTGGACAGCCACCAATGATGCGCGTTGTCCGTCAGTTGCATCCGGACGGCAGTCATCCATTTGTCCCTTAGTAATTCAGCGGCCTCCAACTGATGCTGTGTGTTTGTAAGCCATTCATGCACTTCAGTTGGTCCTTCCTTGCCCGAGAAGGTACGGGGCTTGAGTTGACGAAAATCCGTAATAGATCCCGTCGCTGGCCGCCTATTTGGTGCATGCTCCAATGCTGCGACCAGGCTGTTCCTTAGGTTCTCGGCCTCCCGGCGTTGGGTCTCCTGTTGAATCTGTTATTGCGCCTGCATCATGGCGTAGAACATCTGGAACATTTGCTGGCCGTCCATTGCCTGTCCTAGGGGAAAGACAGGCATCATAGGAGGGAACTGGGGAGGAGGCAGGATGTCATCACGCCTGAATCTGGAACTTGGCTGGCCAGTTTGGTTGCTCTGAGAGGATTGTCCTCTAGTATCTGGCGTCGTTCCAGCCTCGCAGGTAAGCCCTGCTTCAGTTGGGGTACCCAAGGGGGTCTCGTCACCACTTCTGGGATCCATTACTCTGCATCAAAAGAAAACAATGAGAACGCACAGAGGAATCAAACAGGATGCAATTCAAGCAATTAAATTGAGTTCGACATAGAGTTCAAAAACGATTAAATATATGGATGAGATCCTATAACCTATCTTATTGCAGGCCTGTCCGGTCCCTAAGTTGAAACCGAACAATTTAGTATCGACCTGCATGGGCCACCACAAAAACCATGTCACGCCCCAGTCCCAAAATATCGAGGGACTGGACACGTGGCAATGGCCAGCAGCACGCACTGATGGATAACCCAATTTAATGGAGCCATCAGGGCGTACTTAAGCTGTAAATAAGGTCTACTACACAAGTCACGCTAATCTCATCTATAAAGAAAAGGAATTAAACTGCATAATCAAATGGAAATAAGTAGCAACATCATCACAGCAAATCAGTCGGAGAAACAATCCGACTTAAGTCTGAATAAACTGGCTCTATAGGCCAGGAACAAAAGATGTTAACATGAAATAAATAAATGAGTGCTGGAACAGGCACTCAGGAAAAGTCCTCGGCAGTCACCTCGTCTTCAGTGTTTGGTTCAGCTCCAGCAATAGGTTCAGCTCCGGTCCCGTATACCTCGGGATACTGCTCCTCAGCTAAACCTGGGGACATAATCCATTCCAGGTCCTCAGTGGACATAGCAAGGCACAGATAATACAAGCCAAAATGAATAAGCAGTGCAATAAATAATGAATCAGCAGGGTAACTAAGTAACTAACCATCTATGTGATATGCAAATGAGAGCAACACTAGTACTCAGGCTGAGACCGCTACAAGCTCTGTGTCGGGGAGCCGGTAGCAGTAATAACACGTAAAGGGTCTAGCTCTGCTGGAGAGTCTACAACCTCACAATAATAGTAGATATATATATATAGAACATCCTGTAGCCTGTGTGTCTCTCCCCACCCAATGTAATCACGCAAGCCATGACCATAACGTCTCATGTCCATGTCAGCGGGATTATAACTAATGCAACAAGTCATACTGTCTATAAATAAATAACTCTGTCAAGTCCTGTATCCTATTCAGAATCCCCACGAATAACTCAGGAAGATTCCGTCCATGATAGTGTCAAGTGTCCTGGGTTGTAGGGTACTTGAGAGGTCAAGTACAAAATAAGGGGGGTCGTAAATCCATCTCTAAATGACGAACCCAACACCGCGTACGGTGTCAGTACCCGACTATGATCGGGCTCTAGGTACGTCGTACGTTCCCTAGGTTAAGCAGTTTAAATCAGTTGATATGAAATTGCACAAGAAATCCAGCAGAGTATTTTTACAGAAAATATGAAAATAATGACTGCAAGTTTGGCAAGGTGCACTTGCCTGAAGTTTGAATTCCACTAAGGTCCTGGTTACGGAAATTCCCAGAGATGTCTCCGAAAGATGAAATAAACAGTACCATCACGCTCAGAAGGTGTCAATCAGCTAGGATCGTCTGTCCTTGGGTCCAATTTGGAGACAAGGGCAGAAACGGTAATTTCGGGCCAAAACGGGGTCCACCGGTGGGCCCGCTTTGCACCGAAAAACGTGTCAGGGTCAATGGTCTCCAAATTCACCAAACTTAGTGTCAACAGGTCAGAAACGCTGATACGAACCCAACAGAACTTTCAGAATTGAATTCCGATGAGCCGTTCACAAAATCGCCCGTCGAGCGGGGCCTGTGGGGCCCACTACACGCGATTTCGTCAACGTTCTCAGAATCGAACCAAACTTGACCCACAGGACCAGCGTATCGCTACGAGTCCGATGGCGCAAGTTTCGTTTCAATCCGACGTGTGTACACAAAGTTAGGATGAATTGCAGAAAAGACGGATACGGGACGATGTCCGCGGATACGTGTTGATTCCGGTGTGCACGCACACCCAAATTGACTTCCGCGAAAACCCACACGTCCGTATCGACGAGGCGCACGTATCTGTGAAGACCGCGCGCGACCAAGTCGTCCCGTTTGGCGGGACGGACTCGGTTCCGGGGTGAAACAGGGTCTGGTTTTTTCCTGTTTTTGGATCGCGGTGTGCGATCACCACAGGACGCGATGCCCCGAGCGGTTTGTCCGGGCACCGAGAGGGTCATACAGGCTTCGCGTAGGAATTTACGGAATCGAAATCGGGGTTACGAGCAGGAAGTTGTGAGTACCTGAAGGGACTCGAAAAACCGGGGTTTCGAGCTGTGTCCGACACGTGTCTGAACTAGGGCTGTGTCCGGGTCAAAGAGTCTTGTGTCCGGCCGTGTCCGACACGCCAGGACCCTAGGGTTAGGGTTTCGAACTCAGGCGGCCAGAGGCGGCGGCACGGCGGCGGGGAACCGGCCGGAGGGAGCTGGGGGCGGTCGAGTGGCCTCGGGTCGGGTGCTGGGCCGCCGGAGGGGGCTCTGGTCGCTCGGCTGTTGGAGGCTGCCGTCGACGAGAGGAGGAAGGAGGCGGAGGAGGTTCTGGAGAGGCTGCCGGGGAGGGTGCTCGCTGGGGCGGCTCGCCGACGGGGGAGTTGATTGGCCGGAGTTAGGTTTAGGGGTTTGGGGGGGAAGACAGGAGGCGGAGGGGCTATATATAGGGGGACTGGGGAGGGCTCGGCCGGGCGGTCGTGGGCGGAAGAAACGGAGGGGGAGGCGACGTGGGGAGGTTCTCCGGCCACGTCGCCGGAGAACGCGGCGGTCGGGCGGGTTTTTCGGGTCGGCGTGGGTGACAGGGGCGGGTGAGGGTGAAGCGGGTCCGGGTCGGGCGCGGATCCGGGTGAGCGAACCCGCCCGACCCGCTAAGGGTGAGGTTGGGCTGGGCTGGTCGTAATGGGCTCGGCCCACTGGGCCGGGCCGGGCCCAAGGCCGAATAAAAATAATAATAATAGAAATAATATTAATATTAATATTAATTAATTAATTTAGGAAAATAGTTTTTAGGCTTTTAAAAATAGGTCTGATGTCCAATAAAATCCCAGAAAATTACCCTAAGTCCGGTTTTCTATTTTACACCATAAAATCATATTTTCATTACATTTTAATGTTGTTTATTGGCAATTAAAAATTACAAACTCACTACAGGACCTATGTAAATTCCTGAAAAATGCATTTTAAATCCCAAAATTGATTAAAAAATCTGAAAAAAATTTAGGGTGTTTACAATAAGTCCAAGAGTTTTCGTTGGTTGTTTTGCTACTTGGTTTTGTGTTGCTTTGTGTTTTGTCTTGCTTTCGATGACTTGGTTTTAATGATTCGCTTTTATCGCTTATGCATTCATTTCGAATCGTAAGGGAAAGAGATCGAAAGATGCTAACCAAGTATTATTGCAATTTCAGGAAGCATAACCAAGGAGTGATCGTTGTATAAGGCTTTTCCATTCTCTCGATCGATTTAATCGGTAAATGGCTTCGGCCCTTACGGGACCGGGGCGTGACAGGTGGTATCAGAGCACGACTTTAAATCCTTGGCCTCTTCAAATATTATTTTCGAAAATGATATAAGTTTTCAAGCGGTTTTAAAAGTCCCAGATTTCGAAAATGGTTGTGAATCTATATAAGTAAATCGAAGGTGTTAATGTCCCGATCTTGAAAAGTATGAAAATCCAAAGTCCCATGCAATAAGTACATAACACGTTATGAGACTAATACAAGCTACTCTATTTTGCAGCAAGATGACTAAAATAGGTAACCAAGGGACATCGCGCGCAGCGAGCGTGAACGATGACCAAATCGATAGGCTGATTGGTATGTTTGAAAACCAACAAGAATGATTCAATGCCCAACAGGATCGATTTGAGGCTCAGCGGTAACGGGCTGATGCTTGAGCCAAAGCACAACAGAAGCAGTTAGACTCTTTGACTCAGATAGTGACAACCTTGTTTGCCAATAACAGTGCATCGGGAACTACCGTGACACTTGTGGCAGCCACACCCGCGCCTCGAGAAGCACGCCTAGCAGAAGCTGATGAGCCTCCATAGGCAGCCAGAAAGTCTACCTTTAAAGGTACTGAGTTTCTAAAGTTGAACTCTCCTGAGTTTGAAGGAAGGACCGCGCCGGATTAGGTGATGGACTGGGTCGCCAAGTTGGAGGACTTGTTCGAATTTGCTGGAATACATGTGAACAAGAGGGTGGCGTGTGCAGTCATGCAACTGTGGTTACAAGCACACGATTGGTGGCAGATCAAGAAATATGATCTTGCTACAAGGCGCCAAGACGGCAAAATTACTTGGGGAATGTTCAATGAAGCATTCCAGGAGAAATACCTTCCACCAGCCGTCAGACAGAGAAAGGAAAATGAGTTTATCGAACTTAAGCAAGGAAGAAAGTCCGTCGAGGACTATGAATCAGAGTTCTCCAAGCTTGCTAAGTTCGCTAGCTCATTGATTCCAAACGAGTGGGCCCGTACTCACCGGTTCATAAAAGGCCTGAACGATGACCTGAGAAAGGACGTTATGAACCGGGAGTGTATATCATACATTAAGGCCTTTGAGGCAGTGGTACAGAATGAACAGTTCGCACCACGGAGGGTTGCGGAAAGGGCATCAACAAATCGGAACCCTCCTGTCAAAAGATACCAAGATGGAGAGAAAAAGATAGAGGACGAACAACGCCCTAGGCTTGAGTGCAGCTATTGTGGCAAGCAAGGGCACACAGTGGAAACTTGTCGTGTTGCGGTGAGTGCTTCAACTGCGGCCAAAAGGGTAGCATCCAGGTAGCTCAATAATTATATTATGTAAATGTACCACTTAACTAATAATATATAGGTAGCTCAATAA
Organism: Iris macrosiphon; assembly: GCA_036927795.1. Lineage (NCBI taxonomy): Eukaryota > Viridiplantae > Streptophyta > Magnoliopsida > Asparagales > Iridaceae > Iris > Iris macrosiphon. The sequence continues at coordinate 131,180,467 of JAYESA010000017.1, read as the reverse complement.
AAATAATAGATAAATATTTAGTAATTGTTTTAATATAATTATTGTTTGGTGTTATATATTGGAAGAGACGTATTGGATGTCGCTGACAATGCAGATATCATTCAATATTTTCAGAATATTAAGTTTGGAAGGATTTTATTGTCAAATAAAAGTATTATTTAATGATTGTAATAGTTTATGATATTTGATATTAATATATAATAATTTTAAAATTTTAAATATGTTATTATCATTTATTATTATTTTAATAGTAAGTATTGCACTCCATAGATTAAAATCTTGGCTACGTCAATATATATATTGACAAAATTCTACAGTTTTGGGAATGTTCAATAAAACTGGTGGATATTAATTATTATAATTAAATAACACATGTCCTTATTTTAGGAAGGTTTAATATATATATATATATATATATATATATATATATATATATATATATATAAAAGCGTTGTAATTTAAATAAGTGTTTGGCATGTGAAAGACTTAGAAATTGTATATATGTCTAATTTAAATAAGTTTTATCTATATAATATTTATTTGAAATTTGTATTTATAGAATTATTTATTTGATTTCACTTTAAATAATAAAATATTTTTATAATTATCTATTTTATTTAAATCAAATTTATTTTACTTATGCATAATAATACATTTTGATTTGATAATCCCTGTTTAAATATCTCCTATCAAACCAAATAAACCATACAAGTGAAAACAAAGAAACCAACCTAAAAGATTAAACAAAACTAAAGTAGTATACCAAAAAAAAAAAAAAAAAAAAAAAAACCGAATATCCTATTTTCATTAGACATACGGTCAGAATTGGACTAATCATTCTGGCAAAATTTTTGTTTGTTTGAAAATTTCAAAACTTTATTTTTTCATGCAATTTTGTTAAAAAAATTATCGTGCGAACAAATTTTCAGCTTAAATATTCTACAATGTCGTCGTCTTGTGTCAGAGAAATGTCACTTAAACAATTTAATCACGTTACTTTATTCTTCGTGACATTTGGATCCGCTATCTGGTACGAAATAGTATACAAAAACTAAACATTTGGTCACTGAATGTTTGTCCGACCAAAATTTTAGTCATTGAAAAATATTTTTTTAAAAATTAATCACTTAATATTGTACCGTCAAAAAAATTAGTCATTATATTAAACTGTCGTTTGTTGACATGGCACGTTATGTGCAATGTCAACCATTAAATATGACGTGTCATATACACGTGGATTATTTTTTGATTTTTTTTTTCTAAAATCTTCAATCTTAGAAACGATGTAGTTTTGATATTTGAAATAAAAAAAACTTAAAAAAGTATAAAATATCAAAAAATGATAGAAAAATTATAAAAAATTACAAAAAATGTCATTTTTTTTTTTTTTAGAATTTCTGTATTCCAAAATTGTTATGATACTCTAAATTTTTTTAAAATATTTTTGAGGGACTATAATTTTGGTCGGACAAACTGAGTGGTGAGTTGGCTTAATGCTTTTCGTCAAATAAAAAAGCTGTACTAAATTATAAAGGTTCGTTGAATTTGTCTGTACTTAATTAAAAATACACCTCAGCCACCGACGTCCTGATTTCCCCTTTCCCTTCCCCCTTTCTATATTCCTATAATTAGGGTTAGGGTTTGACGAGAAATCGCCGCAGTCTTCGTTGAGGGTTAGGGTTAGGGTTAGGGTTAGGGTTTTTTTTCCTTGACGACGAAGACAAAATTATCAATTATCAAGAACAAGAAGAAGGAAATGGTTGTAGTGGCGGGATTGAAGCGGCAGAGGAGGGTTTCTTGGGCCAGAGATGACAACTTATGTAAGGTATAAACAACGATCCGATAAAAATTCGTGCAATCTTCTTCATCATCTTTAATTAATTTATTTTTTCGATTCGTACAATACTTCTGATCATCTTCTTCTTCTTGACCCGTCCTTTCCTTTCTAAAACCATCTGTTTGATTCATGGCTCCATTGCCATCTTTCTCCTCCATCCCTGATTCCAGTCCCTTTTTTTTCTAGTTTTCATCAAATACTTTCTTTAATTATTAAACCTAAATTTATTTGCAATCCTAAATTTTTAACCTAAATTTATTTACTCATGGAAGAAGTAATTGGCAATGTTATATTAAGTGGTATCATTTGGGTTGATAATTAATTGGATTTTACTCAGTCACAAAAATTGATCTTATTATTAAAGGCATTAGCGATTAGCGATTGTTGGACGCAATGCAATTTATTTGTGATTTTTAACTAAAGAAACTCAATTATTGTTTTTATACAAAATAACCAACTCCGGCAAATAGTAGAAACACAAAGAACAACGGATTATACTTGAAGTTCTTAATGGAAAAACAACTCATATATCTATTGCTTTTACCATAGTTTGTAGTATCGTCCGATACCGATTCGATACGGTTGATACCGATACCGTTTGGCATGTCCCGATCCGATACCGACTGACCGATACAAACATTGAGGCTCTTTTTCGGTCAATTTAGAAGAAAAAAAATTGAATGAAAAAGTCCAATCAACAAGGATGTAAAGCATAGTAAGGTTGTAAGTAACTAAAAGCATGCAAAAGAAGGAAACGTATCTCAGGGTCGGCCCTGACCCAGGACAGACTGGACGATGACCCATGGCCCAAAGACTAAAGGGGCACCAACATGGACGTATTTACGATAGAATCACTATGTACCATAGTTTGCAGTTTCGGCCGATACCGATACGGTTTGGCATGTTTCAATCCGATATTGATACCGATCGATACCGACATTTAGGATCTCTTTTTCAGTCAATTCGACAAAGAAAATTGAACGAAAAAGGCCAAGCAACAAGGGCGTAAAAGCATAGTAAAGTTGTAAAAACATATAAAAGAAGAAAATTTACCTATCGCTGGTAAACCAATCGGTAATGATGACTACTATTTCGTTCAATTTCAAAACTACTAAGAAACAATATAGAAAAAATACTTAAAGTTATGCCTAAATGTATAAAATATTTTTCTAAAATTTTAATAATTATTTTCTTTCCGATACAAAAAAATCGATACTCCGATGCGAAACCACCAATATTGTCAATATCGTCGATCCCGATACTCATAGGAATAGTCTAATATTGATTATGATACCGATATTGCGGACCGTGGTATGTACCATGGGCCATTGTTAACAAAATAGTTGTGTTGTAGTGGTTATCATATTAGACTTGCAAACTAGAGGTCCTTACTTCAATTCTTGTTAACAATATTTTTTTTGTTATATTTACTTTTATTTTAGTTTCTTAGTTTTTTTTTTTCACATTATGTATGGGGGCTCTATTTTGGAAGTTCGCTTTGGGCCCCCATTAGCTCATGGCCGGCCCTGACGTATCTATTGCATGTAAACCATTCGGCAAGGGTGACTACTACTAAGAAACAACATTGAAAATACTTAAAATTAAGCCTAAATGTATAAAATATATTTTCTAAATTATTGATAATTTATTAATAATTATTTGTTTTCCGATACCAAAAAAATTGATACTCTGAACCGAAACTGTTGATATTGCCGATATCGTCGATCCCGATACTATAGGAATGGGCCGATAACGAGAACCTTGGTTTTTTTTACCTTGACTTAATAAGTTAATATGAAAAATTGTGGGTTTAAGTTTGACAAAAAATAACAAACTCTGGATAATAGCAAGAAACAACATGAATACTATTTGATTGGGTGCAGTAGAACATCAAAACATTTCTCGGATGACTTTGGTGGTGATTCTTAAAGAAGGGCGATGATATGAAAAACTATAGTTGATGACCTTTTTCCATATATCTTGCCAATCAGACTATTGAAGTTGCAAGAACAATACACGACACTTTATTGTGAAGAATAATCTTGATGATTATTCAACATTTGCTACAAGGTTTACAACTATAAATGCAAAAAATCCACTATACAACAAAATATGGGGATTTTCTCGATTTAAAATACGTAAACTTGCAAAAACTCGATTTAAATACATATTTTCTTTTGTTAAATATAAATACATGTTTTTTTTGCTAAGTACAAATGTTGGACCAATTGCTAGGAGTCTCACCATTGAGATATTTCAATAGTTGTATTTATCTAATGCATCTTAAGACTACTAACTAATGGAGTGACTTCAAATTTCAAAAATGTGATTTTAATTGCTGAAATAAAACAAATTACATTTTTTGTCCTTAAGACGATGATGATATGGGAAAGGACTACATATAGTTGGTGACCTTTTTTGATGTCTCACCATCCAATCCAACTATTGAAGTTGCAAGAGCAATATGAGATACTTTCTTCCATGATTCTTCAATGTGTGCTACAAGCTTTAGTAACTACAAATGCAAGAAAGCTACTCCATGATTCTTCAATGTGTGCTACAAGCTTTAGTAACTACAAATGCAAGTCTGGCTACTTTCTCAATTTAAAATACCATAAACTTAGAAGAATTAAAATCAAACTTTTGCATTTCATTCTGATGCACATTCTCCACATCATTGCCACTAAAAAGGAACTAAGAAAAATTTCACCATGACTATTATTAACTAAATCATGGGTTTTATTGGCTTACCTGGCATCACAAGGCAGGCATACTCTGTCTGATGCAATGCTATCTGGAGTTTTGTCACCCTTGTGGAATGAAACAATTTCTTGAGGAATTCTGCTTCACAAAGAACTTTATCTTACCTACATTGAGATCTATAAGACAATATCCTAAAGATTAAACTAAATAAATGATAGAAAGCAATAGATGTTTTAAGTCAGAATAGATGCATGCTCCAGAAAGAATTCATTCAGCATCTTTTCTCGGCATATAAAGATGGACCAGGGTACAGTTTGGAGATCAAGGATATATCAGAAAAATGAAAACATAATCCATTACAAAAGATATCTGACCTGCTAAATAATAAATGCCTAGTATTAAATGTAACTGCAGAAAAATCAGGGTTCTGGTTCTATATGTTTTTATCATATGCAATCAGGTAGCTCCTGGCATAACATTTTTTTTTTCCACTTGCAAGCACTGCCAAGACCAGGTGATATCTATAATGGACATACTCACATTTGAGAGAATGGTTTCTACTTCATTTCAGGCTAATCTGCTGGTCTTCTGTGACTTGTGAACTTTTTCAGTTGAAAGAAGTTTATTAGCTGCAAACAAGCTATAGGATCAAGGGACAATCAATTTACCTAATGCTAGATACTTCATTGGCACTAAATTATGACTCCAATTTATATGATCAAAAGCAGGTTTATGATTAAAGTTAAAAGATCAAACATTTGACCTTTCTTACTAATTAACTGCAATAAAATTTTGGTCACCCTGCCTGCTTTTGAGTGAATTCTTTTCCCCTTAAAATTTATTAGGTGGCGTATGGTACGCAGAGTATTATATTGTCGGAAATTCTATATTTTCTGGATCAAATTCTTGGTAAATAATTTTTTTTCGGAAAATTATATTCCCATGTTTGGTGACTCTATAAATATTCCTGAAAAAAAAAGAAGATAAAAAAATTGAAAATAAAAAAGGATAAAAAACTGAGGAAAAAAAAACAAAAATTCTTAAAAAATGAAAAATGAAAAATGAAAAATGAAAAATGAAAAATGAAAAAAAAAACCATCCTTAAAAAATGAAAATGGATAAAAAACCAAAAAAAGAATCTTAAAAAAAAGATTAAAAACCTAAAAAAATGAAAAAAGAACAAAAAAATGGAGAAAAACAAAACTTAAATTTTAGAAAAAATGAAACAGGATAAAAAAAACTGAGGGGAAAACAACAACAAATCAATTCTTAAAAAACAAAAAATATTCTTAAGAAAATAAAAAAACTGAAAAAACAAATAAAAATTCTTTAAAAATGAAAAAAAAAAGATTAAAAAAAGAAATCTAAAAAAATGAAAACAAAAGAAAACAAAAATAGTATAGAAAAAATGGGATTTTTTTTTTTGTCCGGGCAAAAAATATATACCACTTATTCTTAAGGGGATAGGATTCCTATGTTTTGTGGGTGAATTATTTTTCCGGGTATTCGTATTTCCCGGGAATAATTTTTTGTAACCTAAACCAAACATGAGAATATGTTTCACATCCTAAATTTGTCCGGAAAAAAAAAATTTTCCCTTTTACCAAACGCCCCCTTAATTTGGAGGCCTAGTTGGCTCCTTTCTTGCTCTTACTATTAACAGTTCCTAAAAGGAAGCTTAAAGGAACATCTACATAAACAACAAAAGCAAATCAAGTAAAAATAAATAAAAACTGAAGAACTTTCACTGACGATTCCACAGCGAACTGTTGTTGTTCGACTTTAAAAGAGCAAAACGATATCGAAAGAGACTCAATTTGTCATATGGGAAAACTTGATTGAAATATATTCATTTGGTTTTTATCTAATTGGTGTTAAGTTCCATTCAGAACTGAAGTCATATTGACATTGAAGAGCAAATAATTAGGATGTACTCAACTTTGCCAGTTTGTAACCTCCGACGTTGTGCCTAAATAATTTTCGAACCTGATTTATGTTTACGAAAAGAAAATATAAGTTGGTTTTCTGGTTTACAGCATTACCTTCATTACACAGTCCCAGCCTTCTTAGCCTTTCATATATAGGATAGATAGTATAAGCTATACAGCGTATAAGCTATACAGTGTATGATCTAATGAATAATGTTATGCTATGTTTGGGGAGTGTGTTGTATAAGGAGTTGTATTGTATAGTTTTTAGACAATACATTGTATAATATTATACGACCTAGGAGTAGAAAGTAGTTATAATATTATACGGTCTGTGGCGTATAACAACCCTCCATTGTATAAAGTTATACTATACGGCTGAACGTAAAAAATGCATCAAACACCGTATAACATCATTAACCTATAATATTATACTATGCAGAGGTTTATACGGTGTACCAAACGGAGCCTTGGTAACTATATTCTTGCAATTTATATAAAAACTTGAAGAAATATGTTGCACTTCATTTTGTAAACCTGCATTCACTTAAACCTTAATACTGTTACAAATAATTTGGAAAAATATCTGGAGACTATTTTTCTTTACACAAGATGCTATAACAATATCAGACAAGTTCTTCTTCCTGCTAGAGAGTAGCTTAAGCAGAAACAAATAGAACATCAGCATTTGATACATTGAACCTGTTAAATTCAATTAATTCTTTTGCTTTCACCTAATTACAATAAAAGCAGATATCTATGATAAATCTTAATAGATCTGAGTGCACTGCTTATTCAGTAGCCATACTTGCTACCCAACTTTTATTGCTCAAGATTGAGGAATTCTACCTATTCATACCCTTGTGTCATTTGTATCTGTATCACACTCTCACAAAATGCCTCGTATATTAGATATTTCTATCTTCTTATGATGACAATCAATCATTATTTTTCTTCTTTGGGTTCTTTTCTGCATTTTTAATATGTTAAACTTACACCCTAGACATTTCCCCTTGGGAGTTGAAGATATAAACAGTTTATTTGTAGAAAATTACCAATAATTTGTTGGGCACCATCTTGGAAGGTATCTGTTTGTTAGTGAAGGACAGGGGCAGTTCGCTTGATTACCATATTGTGTATCTATCGGATAATGTATTGTAAAACACACATTGAGTAAAGTCAACTTGTTTGAAAAATAATAGTCATACATATATGGATAAATTACAACATTGAGCAATAATAAAGAGCATCATCAAAGATCAAGTGACAAGTTCATCGTAAATTCTGATGTTTTAAAATAAAACTTTGAACGTAGTATTGTTCATGAATATACATAATTACACCACTAATAACACAACTTAAGTATTAAAAGAGTAATAATATAGTATTGAAAGATACATCTTAACTTAAATAACTATCTCAAGGTTATATAGCCCTTCTGTAAGCAACTAAATTTACAATCGGATTCTCCTCAGTTATGCATTCATCAAGTAGACAATGTAATGTTTCAACAATTATCAAACAGCAAAACGACATTGTTGATTCTTGTTAGCAATTAACGGATAACAATGTTATACCTGCACAAATAAGGTCTTAATTTAAACTTCCTAGATATGGTGTACATTGAAATCTTCAGCAGAAGAAAAAGCACTAACAAAAGAAGAAACAAATCCTTTCTCAACAAACTAATGAATTTTAACAATTCTTTTGGAGATGACCAGTTGGTTGGGCTGTTAAAAGTGTTAGGAGATGACCAGTTGGTTGTGAAAGTGTAAAGCCTCTCAATTATTGAGGCATATTAACAATTGGTAGATGCTTGTAACAAAAAATAAGTAACAACAACCTACTGAAAAAATGTATGTAATATTTTGTGTGTGTATCTGGCTTCTATCACCATCATTTATTGGTGTCCTATTCAAGTATCATTAATTATCATCGTCAAGAAGAATTTGGCTCAAATAAATTTGATTGGACCCATATTGCATCACCAATGCTTTGGATCTTGGGAATTAATGAACGAGATTGTTGTTTCAACTCAACTCTTGATAGAAGAATCTTATTATATTAAGTGAATAGGCTATAGTAAGAAACAAATTTGACTAATGGTTTATCATTTTGGACCAACCCTGAATTTTTTGATCTGTTATTTAATCTGTAAAGTTGATTTTTTATTTGTAGAGAACTTGAATTTTTGAACTTATGAAGGATGTTTGGTTATTATTTATAGTATCTTGATAAAAATGGAGATAATAAAATATATGGATGTTTACTTAAACTATGTTATACGTGAAGAAGCTTGCGATGGAAACACACATAATTTACATAGGTTTCAGGCTGTTTAGGTATGTATGGGATGCAACTCAGAAACAATATGTTTTTAGTGAATACCTCTTTTTGATGTACATGGTTAGATATAACTAATACATGTTAATATCTTCTTTTTTTTCTTTAGACCTTGGTTTCAACATTTGTGACAAAAACTGATAGATGCATCTCCTAGGAGTGGTCATAGTTAAAGCAATATTGCTTGGACAAGTGGGATACTGGGACATGTTGTCAATTGAGGCTATAGACGGATTTGTTATTTGCTAAAACTTGGGAGATGGCCTTGTGAAGTTGAATGGAAGAAAATGGTTCATGCAGCAGAACTAAAAATTTACCTACAGACTTCTCTGGTTTCTGGCATATGAGTAATTTATATAGGAAATTGGAAAATCAAGGAGAATATATAACCTTGCTAAGGCAAGAAAAAAAAATGAAGAAGTTGATAGTAATAGAACCAATACCCAAATGTTTCAAAGAAGAAGACACTCAGGAGTAAGATCTATTCTCCCAATTGTATATTTCTCATATATATTGTTGAAAAATAGGGTTAGTGAGCTTAAAAATGCTTGGATGAGAATAGATGATCCAACTGTACGAAATGAACTTATTTCATATCAGTCTGAAAGTATCTGAACGATGAAGAGCTTTTGTGGTCCATTACCTTACACGGTGAAAGTCAAACGATGACTAGACTAAATGATATTATGAAGAAGAGGTAGTTGGTTTGGAAGTATTCCAAACTTTTGTTGATTTGGTTCCGTTTTAGTGTTTATACATGATGGGTTTTTTTATATTCTTGGAGGTTGTTTATTTAATGCTAAATTTAATTATTTGTTTCTGGGGTTTGCATATTTTTGTCAGAATTTTCTATTTAGAATTGGGTGCTGGAATTTGAACTAAGTTGCGGGGACATCAAATTAAGGTCTGGCTTTTGCCCTCATTCTAGTTACCCTTTATTCGCTCACTTCAAAGGTGATGTATATTTCAAACTGCTAGGAAAATAGGTTTAGTTGGAATCAAGCATTTGAACCTTGTTATGATTAAAATTTAGCGGAGCATAATGGAGAGAAAACTACGACATGAAATGACGGTCCTCAATAAACAAATCGGTTTTATCACTTTTATGTCAGGACATTTTCCTTGAAAGCTATTTACCAAGGATATTATTGCTTAGGGTAATAAAGGAGAAAAGAGATCTACTCGTGGTTTTATCCATTACTTTGGTCTTATGATATCTTTTCATCTTTTGTCGAGAATATTATGATAGAGCAGATACAACTTTTACAGTGATTGAAGGATATGCAATATTAATTTCCTATCAGCATAAGCTTACATCAGCGGGTGACGTAAAAAACTTAAGACCTTGTCTAGTTATGATTGCACATACTTGCACTATTAGGATGATATCGATGTTGTATATTGCTTGTCAACAATATTGTTGGTTTAAGCATACAGAATTGGTAGTTTATATAAATTTATGTTTAGCAACAACTACGGGAACAAATGAGGAAATAGTTCAGTTTTTATAGATGACCATGAAGTATATTGTCTTTTTACATTGCTTGGAAATTCATGATGAGATCAAGATAGAGGAGGATGTTGTTAATAGGAAAAAAAAGGAAAGAGAGGATGGTAGAAATGGAGAGCTGTTTTTGGAGTGTAATCTGAGCGTATAATTTCCACAAAATGAAGTGGTAGCATTCTAAGACAGTGCTTAGGTCAAAATGTTAGGCATTCAAGGAACATCTGTAAAAACGAATTTCCAAAATAAGAATGTTAGATGGATGCGAGGCAATATTACTATAGATGGAATAGGAAACGAGGACAATTAGTGGAAGTTAAAAGTAACTTCAATCCAGGAAAAAATGGGAAACAAAATCTTCAAGTGGTTGATGTTGGCATAAGCGTGCCACAATCAACTTGATTTTGACAATCGACGAAATCCTGATTCGATATATGCAAGTACAAACTGTAGACTGCAACAGTACAAGATTGACGGAGATGGCAACAACAGAGTTTTGTGCTTTTGGTCTATGTATTTTTATATTTTATTGAGTCTAGGATTATGTACATTGAGTCGCACTGGCATTAGGAAGCTTAAACCTATATCCTTACTCAGTCCACTCGACATGACTCAAACCCAATAATTCAAGCCACAAATACAAGTCCATAAATGACCCAAAACCTAGTCAAATTGACCTGACCTGACTAAAGTGAGACAGAGTCGGGCTGAATTCATGTCGAACTCGGACCGAACTCGGTCACCCAGGATTCAGTCTTCCTGCAAAGTCTCGGTCATCCACAAGTTCAGGTGCAACGTTTAAAATTATGAACATTGGGACATCCGAACTTTGGCCGAACTCGGTTCAGAAAAATGCTATAAATAGAGAAGAGTTTTACCATTCTAAATCACTCATTCATTCATTCATCTCTTCTCTCTCTTTCACACTCATTACATGAGCCTAAATCTTTCCATTACCAAGAGCAACTCCAATAGCCTTCTAGTGCCAAGTGCGGTTTCGATTAGAAGTTTGTTCGAGTTGTAAAAGCTTAGAATTCGGCTACAAATTCTCAAGTCTAGAAGTCGTCGTGCACTTCGCATCAAAGCACGTGAGTCTGAAGTTGGCGAGTACTTCGGATCAAAAGCTCGTGTCTGTAAGAAGTCTGCAAGCCTTCGGATCAAAGCTTGTGTTGTACGGTATTTCACAAATAGTAGATTTAACTCCGAGCAAGAGTTCTCGGGACTGGACTAGTCTTCCACAAGTGAAACCAGTATAAAATCTCGGTGATTGCGTTTGATTTCTAAACTATGTTTACTTTACCTTATACTCTGCTTATCCTTATATTCTGTTTATACTCTGATCTTAGTCTTACTCATTATAGCAGTTTTATAAGTTGATAATTGTCCTATTTTTATTGAATTAGTGTCACACACACTCTATTCACCTCCCTCTAAAGTGATTATAGTTGTCCCTTCAGTTGAGACGTGAGGTTGAGTTGTTGAGATGGCTAAGACTGACTTGGTGGTGTCCATGAAGTGTGATATTGACTCATGACAAGTGTCCTCTATCATATATGCTCATAAGATGCTTAGAGAATGAGGAGACTGGAAAGAAAAAGAAAAAAATGATGAAGAAATAAATGGTAGACATGCTTTGTATTTTTTAACAAGGGCTTGGAATCTGAATTGTGAAATTACTTGTTAAAATCCAACCTGATGTTGCTACATCAGCAATCTTCTTATATCTCCAATCTTCTTCTACCTCCTTTGTTCTATATGCATCAGCTTCAGATCAGTATACAAATATATTGCAAGATTATGGTGGATTCCTAAGCAGAAAATAAAACAAATGAATCACATACATCCAAACTCACTCGGCGTAGAGTTTATTTATGGCTTTACCGATACTACTAAGAGATTCAAGTCCCATATTAAACTTGACAGGACACTCATAATGATAAGCCTAAGAACTAAATTTATGAAAATGCTACAATATAATCTTGTAATAAATATATGAAGTGTAACTTTAACAAGACTGTTAAAGACCCTGCCACTGAACCAACCTCCAGATTTGTGGTGAGGGTTGAGGGGTACTTGTTAATATTATTCTAAGACACTCCCTGCAGACTGAATGCCTATTTTATGGGCTGAGAGTTGTATTACTATTTGCACAGAGGTATGCAAAGTTTTTAAATCCGCTTAAAATGGCGCACTAGGCGAGATTGAACCATGGCTCTGATACTATGTTAGGTCCCTGCCACTGCATTAAAACTCCATAGTTGCGGTGGGGTTGAGGGTTATGTATTAATATTATTCTAATAAAGACAACTAGAAGGGATGCTTGAACAGTTAAAGTTGATGGTCAAGAAATACCCTACACTGACCATTATAGTTAGTTAAGATCCATCATTTATCATGTGGTGAGCTTGTAGATGTTGCCTAGAATCAATGTACCATGTTTGAGGTGGGGTATTTCCTGAATATTATGTGATCATGGGATACCCGTCTAGCTGAAAATGACAAACTTTAGGATGGGATATAAGACCAGTCATATTTTTAGGTAGTAATGCTGCGTAGTTACGAGACATTTCTACAGAATATGTAAATGTAGAGATGGATGAGGGTACACAAAAAAAAGATTGATTAAGAACTTGAGTTTGTTTGCCGAAGGTCTAAGGAAGCCTTAATTAAGGATGATAATGAGAAATCATTTGAGACCATATAGGGGCCAATCATGAAGGTGTAACAAGATAATAGTTGAAGGTGCTACATGGAGAGGGGAAATGTACATGGAATGGAACTGTTAAAAGGATATGGACATGCATGGCCATGCTAATGTGGCTGAGATGACCTTAATAGAGATGAAAGGAAGAAATGGTTCCATGTGTCCAGCCCCAAAAAGTTGTGATGAAAGCTTCCTTGTTTGTATAATCTGCTAACAGAAATTTTTGGTTTTTCTGAGGAAAGAAACGATATGAATGGTTGTCAAGGAACTGTATAGTACCTTGTGTCATGATAGTAATGGTGGGATTAGCGGTCCAGAGCAGTAAACCAGACAAACTCGTCAGTTTTAGCCAGTTAAGCTAGAAAGAGCAGAAAAGAGTTGTGAGAAGGATCAAGGATATTTTTGAAACATTCAGCAACAAAAATTGGTGTTAGTAGCCCAAGACAGGGATGGTCGTTAATGATGGGCATTATGTGTGTGTGTGAAAGAAATGGGAGCAGGATTTATTTAGCACTCACTGTTGGCACCCAAGTAAGAAATAAAGTAGTTAGAGAATAGAACCAGCCATAGCTAGAATCTGTTAAGTTCATAAATTCGAGCTCCATAACTCAGAAGCAGACTAAGTGCTAGACATAGGAAATCCAGCTGAAGTAGCGATTATGATCAACTATCAATAGTGTTGAGAGGGGTTTCCATTACTGGTAGAAGAAAAACATTTATAAAGTCAATAATTGATAAAGAGAAACTAACTGGCTTTCATCTTTTGCTACGGGGAAGTAAACAAAAGAAAGAAGACCTTGCAGGGGTTTCCATTAAATGGAAATAATATAACGAGGAAAATATATAAAGAAGATAGACTAAGGATAAGCTATCATAATAAGAGATGAACCAAAAAAGTTGAATCAAAACTACCGATAGAAGTAACTACTTGGTCTCTGGTAGCCAGTGGCCTGCAGCGATGTTCTATAGCCAGAGGTTGCTGGTGGCAGTGTTGCAAAGGGACATGATAATGCTGCAGAGATTGGAAGTCATCCCCTTCTCCGTTAACCCCAAACCTTAAACACTTCTATTGTTGTTCTTTCTTTCAGCTTGAGCTAATGAAGGCTAAAGAGTAATATAAACGGGAGTGAAACTGTGAAGGGTTTTAAATGAGAGGCTTTACGGGGTTTTGGATTAACATGTTTTTCATATATAAACCTACTTGCAACCTGCTTTAGATTTTACAGGGGGTTACTTCGTCTCTATTCATGCTGGTCACTATAACCCAAAATGACATTTGAAGTTCTGTTTTCAAATCTCATAAAAACTATAGTCCCATATCTGCGCTTCAGTCAACATTGAGAACGCCGTCCAACAGATTACTTAAGCAGCACTGTAAATTTTCAAAGGTCGAGTCCTATGTTATGGCTGCATAAGGTTCCAGTTTTTCAATGAGGACTCAGGATCCTGCTTTCATAGCTAATTGGTTGTACAGTTGGTTATATTTTAGAAACCAAGTTGACTATAATCTGACCCGTCAGTGGACACCCCAATTATTGCTAGATCCATGTTTCTTATGTCAATCTTGCAGACAACTTGTGAATGTAGATGTACTAGTCTAAAGTCTATTATGAGGCAAATGTTACTCTGGAAAATACAAGTCCAGGAAAAAATCTTGTATTGTAGTAAATGTCAAATAAGGGAAAGACATGCCCATTGGTGAAGTAGTAGGAACTTGTGCTTCATCTTTTATAGTAGTGATATATGCTGTCAATTTGATGTGCTTATTCTATATTGTTTTATGGAAGCTGCAACTTGACTGTTTTGTAAAGCCTCCATACCAAATGGATATAATTTTCGGTCATGATTTATTGTTTGTCAACCTTCATCGATGTTTCCTATTCATTGCTTAGTGAATACTGAAATAAATGTTAATTACATACTATATACTGACTGTAGTCAGTATATATTGCACGCTTTCTTGTTGTGCATTGTATGCTTGTATTCACAATGTGAATCACATCATCTCATACGTTACATCTGATAGGTATTTTTTTCCTCACTCGAGCACATTTATGGTTCAAGAGGTTTTCATAAGAATGTATCCGAACTACTAAATGTGTGGACGTGCTATTAGGGACAATTAATTTAGTCATGATCGGAAATTTTGACCAAATACTTTCTGATGATTTGTTTATGAAGAATGCTTCCTGATGCTGCCCATATTGTTGGGTGGAACTTCAAACTTTATTAGTGTAATTGTAGTTCTTGGTCAACATTTTTTAGCTCTAGACTAAGTAATTCTTGATGATTTATTTGTTAAGAATGCTTCCTGATGCTGCCCATATTCGGCAGAACTTCAAACTTCATTGGTGACAACTTGGTTTATTGGTTTACCTTTCCTAAGTACTATTATCATGTGTTTAATATGTTTAAGCTTCTTCACTAATATATTGTCAATGCTGTGTTTTGGTCATCAGATTTTTTAATTTGCTACCAACTATATATGCACCTGACCAATTCCCTAATTGCATGTCATTTTACACATTCCCTAATGTAGAACCTTTCGTCCTGTGCATGTTCTTTTCTTATAAAATTTATCCTACCACCTTTCTTGTCACATTTTGCTTCATAAATTTTTGACTCTCTTAACTCACCAAGAAAAGTAAAAGAAGAAAAATAAAAGAAAAGGGACTGAAGGTGTTGCTACTTTGCCTTTGTTTAACAGGTAAGGTTATTTCTATCAGAAGATGCTCCTTCGCAGTCTGGATTTGGAGCCCAGGATCATCTTCAGGCAAAAGCTGCATGGCTATTGCATACAGCCGGAGTGGTGGACTCCGATGATTCTCTCCCTCCTGGTTTTGAAAAACTCCACAAGCTCCAACCTAAAATTGAGATCTCCCATATTCCAATCATCAAGTGGCAACGTCCTCCCCGAGTGAGTAATAATCCAGATCAATCAATCTTTTAAGGTCCATCAGGCTGCCTGCCAGTAGCTAATTTTATTTCCCATTGCAGTTGGCGGTAAACCCAGAATGGCTAGTGGTAGCTGGAGAAGAAAGCCAAGAGGTGGCTAAAGAGAACCATAGGCATCTTGGAGTGTTAGAAGCCGTTTATCCTCGCCCTTCCTCGATTCCTCCCAAGTAAGCTTCCATCCTCCCTTTGATCCAACTTTTTTTTACACGTCCTTACACTAAAGATGCATCAATATGCCCATCCAGCCCTGCGGTTGCTCTTGAGGCTCAAGATGCAACTGTCAATGATTCCCAAACTCCTCTCATTCCTATAACCGCGATTGAAGAAGAAGATACTACAGAGGAATCAGATGCAGTGTCAGCATCCAATTGTGCACCAATTCAGTCACAGAGTTATCCAGATGGAGGAAGCCGTCAACGTATCGTACCACAAGATCTCAGATCTAGTCTCCGGCAGCCACCATCACAACCCAATGAGGGGTCCCAAATTACTAATTCACCTCATGTCGAAACTCCAATGGCTGCAGCGATGGTGACGGCCATGGCCGGTATGGCACCTGGTGCGGTGCCCGATTTTGTGGCTGCAGCATCAGCTGCCTTCACGGCAATAATGAAAAGCTCTGAGGAGGGGAGCCTGGTAGACCGAGATTTGCTCATCAAGATTCTTAGCAATCCTGGCATGATAGAGAAGCTGGCCTCTGAGTATGGAGCCCCAAAACAGATTGCACAGCTGAAACAAAATCCACAAGCATTTTCAACACCACCTGTGGCTGCAATATCAGCAGGAGCACCATTGCAACATGTATCATTGCCACTGGCATCACACCATGTGGCTGCTACAGCAGCAGGAGCGTCACCACACCATTCGTCAATGCCACGGACATCACAGCATGTGGCTAGTATATCAGCAGGAGCACCACCAAAACATGCGTCCTTGCCACTGGCATCACAGTATATGACAACTACATCAGTTACAATACCACCACCACCACCACCACCACCACCACCACCAGCAGCAGCAGGTCATACCCAGATCAGTGCTGTTAGTCCCATGCCTGCGCCTGTCCCACACTCCTTCCAACTTCCGAACATGATCACACCGTCAACTTTGAATACACACCGCCCCCCTGGTCAGAGGCCCACTATACCTCCAGGAAATGCCCCCCCTGTTGTCAAGGATGCGAACTATTACAAGAGTTTGATTCAGCTACATGGTGGCGAGAAACAGGAAGCCTTTGCCTTGGATCAGAAGCCATTGCAGTTCAAAAATGCAGCCCACCAGTTCAGTAGTTCTGGTAGCCTGAAGCATGACTACTATCATAATAACATGATAGGTTCGAGTAATATGGTTGAAGCCTTTGGACATGGGATTCAGAAGCAGACTGATATGAAGTCGAAGGTTTTGAGGCCGTGCGTTTACTTCAACACCCCGCGAGGGTGTCGACATGGGTCTGGCTGCTTGTTTCACCACGATGGGTACATTCATCGTGCTTTCGAGCAGCAGAAGGGCACATCGAAGAGAATCAAGTTAGATAGAGGAATAGGCGGTAGCAGTTGAATTTTGTCTTTGTTTTCATCTATGTTTCTCGGTTCAGTAAATATTGTTTTTTTCCTTTATATTTTTTTTAGCTTGTTTGTTAATTCCAATCTCATCTGTGAATACATTTCGTCTGCTTCTGAAAGCATGGTTCTTTTGATGAAATAGGAAATGCAATATTTGTCACAAGAGTTCAATATTCTGGAACAAAAGATACCAAATTCTTCTTCTTTGCTTGTTTTGTTGATATTCCAGGCAAGTGGTGTTAGGCAAGTAGGAGAGGAAATAGGAAAATAGCTGAAACTACTACTTTTTATTTGGAAAATGATTTCTGGCCCGGAAACGGAGCTGTGCGTCACATGGTGGCCCATGATTGGTCCGAATCCGTCTCCAAAAATCTTAATCTCTTCTGCTAGTTTGGTAACCCGGATCTGACCATTGGGGGAGGGGGCATACGTGGCCTGCGGTCTGACGTACGATGACCCTCCCGATCTGTACAGCATCATTGTTTTTATTTTGTTAGTTATCTAATAATTAAAAATAAAATTAAAAATTAGTAGGTTTTACCGTTAAAGTAAAAGCTACTTTCTTATTCTAATTTTCATCCCAATTGTTAGAAAGTAATAAAAACTAGTTATGACATTATTTTATTATTATTTAAATCTCTAAAGTAAACGCTTAACATTAAACACTCCTACACATTTTAATATTAACCTAATTTTAATTGAAAAATTAGAATTAGGTTTCATAGTTTCTTAAAGTTTCCGTTTGTCAAACAGGTAAAGGAAAAAGTATTAGGCTTAATCTCGTGATCTCCAAAGTAAATGATATAACATGTTGACGTCACGTGGGTATGAGTTATTCTCTCTTTACTACACAGATTATCGATTGATAGTGTTTGCACACAACAGTTCTTTACAACAGCTATTTAAATATTTTGGTATAGTAGTACTTTGCACAAATATCAAAAGAAGTTGTCGGCACAAGTCCTGGTCAATGTGGTGTATATGGATTGATGCGCTTGCCATGCCAAATGCAACAACCAAAGCGTACCTTTTTCTGATTATATACCAGGAAAGTGAGGCTTCAGCTTAGTACTTTTTGTTCCTAAAATATTCTTAATTTGTTCATTACACTAAATTTAAAATACGTAATTCCGTGTCATTTTTTTTAAAGAAGATTATTATTTACT
This sequence comes from Iris macrosiphon, assembly GCA_036927795.1. Taxonomy (NCBI): domain Eukaryota; kingdom Viridiplantae; phylum Streptophyta; class Magnoliopsida; order Asparagales; family Iridaceae; genus Iris; species Iris macrosiphon. Next base: position 131,161,765 of record JAYESA010000017.1, on the reverse strand, counting down.
CTTTTTAAGATATAAAAAATTAATTAACTTTGCTCTTTTCAAGTAGTAATAAAAAAAAATTTGTGTTCTTCCAAAATAATATAAAATACATGTAATATATATATATATATATATATATATATATATATATATATATATATATGTGTGTGTGTGTGTGTGTGTATCAAAAATAGAGCTAATTAGTAGATGGTCAACCCAGTCAACTGACAGTACAATATCCAAATCCATCAACGGACAAATTGAGTAACCAAAGTCTAATTATATCCTAACTTGGTACTCTTATACAAAATAATCCTAAATAATTCAACTCAGTAGGTTTATAATTCAACTTAGTAGGTTTGCAGTAACCCCTACATGTGAGTTTATAGCTTCAAAATATACAATAGCAAGCAATTAACCAAGGTCTGGATCGCCAGATGGATAAGAAACTGTACAAAGTGACTTAATAAAGGACACTACTGCTAAGTGTCCAGGAGTAATAGATTTCATGAACAATATTAGGCTTCACAACCGAAAAAATTGGACACAATAACAATAGAACAGAAAAAGGCAATAGAACAAAATGTTAGCCCTTCCCACAATCAAGTAGTGCCGTAGACTGTTGGTGTACAACCACCTTCATGGAATCAAAATTCAAATTTTCCATGAAGGTGAAGCTGCTCCATACTGTCAACAAAATTTCATGTCGATAGGTACGTTGATTAAAGGTCAATCGAAGATGAGGACCTCGAATGAGGAGCTAAACAAAATCTGCCACTTGAATACAGTAATTTATCATCTGCCAGACGTGCCTTTCCTTGGACGTCCACGACCCCGACCAGAACTGTTTGCCTCTGCTGATTTCGGTGGTCGACCCCTCCGTCCGCCAGTGCTCTTTACCTCTGAGGCCACCTTTTTTGCACCCCTGCCCCGGCCCCTGTTAGAAGCCTTTCCTCCGCGCCTACCCTTTGTCTCCATATCTTCATTTTCTTCTTCCTCCTCCTCGTTCTCACTGCTTTCATGCCCTTCATCTTCAGATTCTGATGAATCCTTCTTCCTTTTTTTGGAACTATTAGCAGCACCCTGCTTATTTGCGTTCTTGGTAGGTTTGACAGTTCCATTCACCTTTGCATCTGTTTCTGCTGCTGTGCATCGAAAAACATGGTGATAACTCAATTTACAAATGTCATTAAAATCCAAAAAGAAATTAACATAGAATTGAAATTGCAGGGAATTGAAAGAATTTACAGAAACCATTAAGATAGAGAATACTTTTCACAGTGCTGATTTGGTATGGAGGAGAAATGATACAGAGTAAAGTCTCCAGATGCTGAATTTGGTATCAAGAATACTTAAAAAGGACTATTTTCTGATAACTTTAACCTTTGTTCTATTCTATGTATTACGTACTAAATATGCAGTACAAATGTTGAAAATGCTTTAATAAACTGCCACATCAGCAACTCAATATAAAGCTCATTAATACAACTCCACGAAATGAAAATGACAGCTTGATTTCATAAGGGTAATCTTGATTACGACTTGGAATGGCAAGCACACTGCAGGTTATAGTAGGTAGCATTTCAGGAGCCTGATCATGTCAAGAGTATTACCCCCATACTTGGAACCTTTCTTTATAAACAGCTTCTCCACATAATGTGGCCAATATCTGTTCACCAGATATATGAAGAAATCAAAATCATACCCAACAAAGGGTCGCAATAAATTCTACCTGATTTTTGAGATATACTCCTCAGGAAGATCATATCCATGCCCGAACTTCCTCGACACTCATATTAGATAACGCTCCTTTCCAAGGGAACCCAAACATAGTTTGAAAATGACTATGGCATGTTTCTCAGTGTTTTAACAAGCCCGTGAGATGCGCGCCTGAGGCCCGAGTCTCACCCTTGTGCCTCCTTTCTTACGAGGTGAGGCTGAGTCACCTAGGCACACCTCAAGCACGTGCCCTGTGCATCTCATACCTACTTTTGAGGCGCACACCTCGTCCACTTCACACCTGCTTTTGAGCAAGGTTTGCAGTATCAAATGATACATATGGATCATGTTGTATCATTTTTGGCATATCCTATCTGATACTCACCCCCACCGATACCAGAATTTTGGCACTCTTTCCCCGTCATTTTTCCAAGAAAAAATTGTGATTTCTAGCTATACTAGAAATCCTGTCAAATGCTCTTTCATAGTAACAGGTACATCTCTGTAAATCCGTGGACAACAAAAATAACTAAGCCTTGGCCAGACGGATAATGATCCCATTGGCAGTATTGTGTACCAAACTACCAATGAGTATTATGTGGCTCATGCAGAGATATCCACATGAGATATGTGACCTATAGGATATGTACGTGGAATTATGTGGAAAAGTGGAGATGGTCATGGGATTGTGGACACACGGGATTTTGTAGACCCAAATAGGTGGATCCATCATCTGATAGTCATACTATTTGAAGCATGAATCGTCCCTTCAATATGTTTGTTCATCTTTGTTGTCTAAACTGGGTATCCTTTTGTGTGGTTCTTGTTATATCTACTTTAGTTACATAAAGTATTCCGCTTCATGATATATTTGTTATAACATTCCTTTTCAGAATACCTTCCATACCTTCCATAACTTTGGATAACTTGATTCCTTTTTATGTTCTCTATCTCATAACAATTTGTAGCTGATTTCAATTAGCTTGTCCCAAAATTTCTATAAATCTGTTTAGTCTAACTCTTGCAACCCTTGTAAGAATATAACTTTTGCAAAGAGAGTTCTAGCTTAATATCCTAGGTTGTGATTTGTTACTAATGGAGCTGGGAGATCACCAAATACTCACAGAATGAGGGATGAGGGACTAAAGCTTTGTGGCAAGTTTAAAGCTGACAGTAACCATCTAGGTAAAATTACTGGGTTGGGTATGTCTAGCTTGTATCGTGTTGTATAAGGAAATTATACACTTAGTATGAATAGTTGGATAGTATATAATATATAAGACATGATTGCAGTCCCCAAACATTTGGGATGAAGGCTTTGTTTTTGTTGTGGGATTGAACTTGAACTGGATAAATGCAGTTTGGAAGTGGAACATATTTTGGTTTGAATATTAATGTACTAGATGTGCACCTTATGGTAAATCCTACCTTAGGTAATATGTGGACGTTTTGGATCTATACTACCAATTGGGAATCTGGGATACTTTTGACAAGTTTAGTACATTGAAAGAAATGTTGCATTATTATGTTTACGCTTTGTTAATGTTCCAATAAGTTGGGGCTTATTTTATGATTCCTTTGACCATCTACCATATTTGTAATCTTGCGCCCCGTCAGGTCATGATAACTTGTCAGCATCCAGGATAAATGAAATTTAGTAGAACGCTAATAGTCAGGACCATGTTATGTTCTTTGTATCACAAATATAAAACACTCCTCACAAGAAAATTCCTTCGCCCATTTCAACATTATTCTTTATTAACATCTTAATCTCTAATGTAAAATATAGAACACTGCCTCACGGTCAGTCACACTCATCCAGACATTTCCTTAGCGCATTCGGTTGTTAACCAGTATTGAGAAGAAGAAAATTATGATTCAAGTTTAAGAAAGAAAAATATGATCTAAAATGGCAAGTGTTCATTATCTTCTAGCCTGATTCAGCAGCCACCAGCTATTTCATGCCCCTCAATAAGCGAAGAGTGAATAAATAACCACAAGATAACTAGAGTCGTTTGCTTTATGATCGGAAATCTTCATTGGAAACAAAATAGACTATTGATATAACTAGGGGTGCATTCAGAGTGGATAAAGATTGGATTTGTGTATTATCATATTCCTATTTGTTTTCTAATAACGAATGCGGATATGGATATTGTTTGGAAACAAAAATCAATAGCCATATCCTGTAAAAAAACAGATCCGGATTGGAAACAGTAAGAAATGAATAAAGCGAATGGAATACGTATCGGATATAATAGGGTTTTGGAGAAATTGAAGTTTGGATTCTTAAGAGTGATGATTTCCATATAGCTTTAGTTACTTATTAAATATGTTTAAGTATTAATATATACTTCGAATTAGGTTGAGTCACGAAAATAGAGCTCCCCACTGTGAGAAGTGTGGATATATTAATACCATTTATACATTTATATAGGTATCCGGTTATCCAGATCCGGAAAATAGAGTGGAATCCATATCCATATCCGGATTCGACTGGATCTGAAAATAATAGATCCATATCCGGATCTGAACAGGATAATCCAGCTTTGAATGCACCTTAATTATAACGCACTGATAATACTTTTTAAATGTCAAAACAAACAGAAATAATGGAATCAACTATAAGGGAATTATAGTGTAGACAGAATAGTACAAGTACCTTCAACAAGAGGCTCACCATCATATACTTCCAGCTGCAAAAAGAATAAAGCATTAGATGTTTTTGACATAGAGACCGTAGTGGAGAGACCATAGTGGAGTCATACATCAGAAAGAAACAAAAATACGTGTGGTTTACATTATAAGAGAAATAAACGTATGTGATTTTATATATATACTAGTCATAGGGGTTATCCCTATCTAATTTTTTTTATTTTGATTCAAAGGTTTTAGCTACTTCGACTTTGGATGACCAAATAAGTAATAATTCATTGGTTGCATGTATCATCAAACCATCTTTTTAGTACGAGGAACTTATCATGAATCCAAGATCTCTCTTGATTTGTATTAGTGCTAGATAGAAATGGTAACTACATTGATTTTTTGTCCTCGGTACCTACTATTTCCAGAATTAGATCTTCAATGATCTTTGATGGTTATACGGGTATTCAAAGTGACCTAGTGGCTGTCTCTACTCTATTGGGAAAAGAGGAAGGTTCATTTCCATAGATTTGTGAAACACCAACAGATTTAATGTGAACACATGGGTCCATTTCATGAAATTGATAGGAGTTTAGCTGGTTTCCCTCTCATATTTCATGCTGGAATGAGATCTTCTATGAGCAACTCTTTCTTAGAGCATCATTAGTAGATGGTGCTCAAAATTTCATCTTGAGGCCCAACATTTCAAAAGAAGGTAAATGTAGAATGGGTTGGGTTTTATGAGAATAGTAGAGAATGATAAAATGAGCTTTGGTCCCAAAGATTGTGTGGTCAAAAATTAATGTGGGAAAAAATAATGTAAATCTAGAATTGGGCTCCAAAATTGTGACTTACTATTCTACAAAATGATTTCCTACATTTTGAATCTAGAAATTTTCAGGCCCAACCTATAGCTCCTGTGAGTGGGTTGGGCATGAGAATATAGAAATTGGAACTATGATGGTTCTTTCTATTCTACAAATTAAGCTCCTACATTCTGAATCTAGAATCTAGAAATTGGGATGGGCCTTACTAATGATGCTCTTAAGTCTGCTGATTTGCAACTATTTCTCTATTGGGTAGTTAGCTGAAACCCTTATTATTATTATTGTTGTTGTTGTTGTTAAAGGGTTTACGTCATGTCAACATCCAGTCATAAAACTCTCTCAAATCTTTTATGGACCTTTCTTTTGTGCCAAATATGAGACCCCGTTTTTGGGAGAAGGCTTCTATTATTATTCTTGTTTTTGTTTGTTGTTTTGATCCTGAGGCCTATATTACAAACAATGAACTCTTTCCTCGTGGTGTAGAACAAGAAGGGTGATAACTATTTTCAAGAAAGGATGGTGGGGTCGTTGTCACGACCTGCACCCGAGTGTTCGGGTACGAGTGCGTGGGTACGCCCAGCCTACGCCGCAGTGTCGGCGCTAGAACGTTGTCTGGAACTAGTACTGTATAACCAACACTTCATAATATAAAGGAAACATATATTATACTCAATCACAAAACTAAGGTAGGTGAAAACATGATGTATATATATATATATATATATATATATATATAAATGTTACAGTACAAAATCTTGTATTCGTAACTCATACAACTATAGTAAGTCTGCAACTTTAACTATTGTTATAACTAGGTCTCCCGCTTGCGGCTTTCCTCGATCCTCCAGGAGGCAAAATCAGGCTCGAAGCTATTTCCCAAAAATCCATAATAGATAGGGCACAGGTCCTTCTAAGTGCTACCTGAATTATTATCCAGTCAGGATTGAACGAGTACAATTCTAATAGCAGTTTCAATACATGATAAGTACTATAAAACAGTGATAGAAATTAGAAACATAGTACATGATGGATAAATAAACTGACATCAAGGCATGGTAAGAAATGAACAGGAAAAAATGAATAAACAAAAAATGTCATGTAGTCACTAAGTGTTTTGAAATACTAGTTTGATTATGTGATCGGTTTAGGATTGCACAATGGGAGTCGGTTAATCATACGTGAATTGTATGGTTAGCCTTTGCACAGAAATTATATTTGCACAGGATTAAGGGTATGATCACATATAAACTAGCATTTTTCCGTCCTGACTAGCATACAAGAATCACACGAATATCAGGTATTATACAATATCAAAGTCTAAAAACACAAGATATGTTAGTCCGTGTTTCTTTGTGTCAGGAATCAAATACAATACTACATGTGTTATAGAAATTATCAGTAAGAAAACCATCAGAGACTGTACTCGCCTGGGGTCCAAAGCGGGTGAAACAAGTCAGAGTGTGACGGGGTCCAGAAAACCTATATCATGAATAATTCACATTAATTGGTGAAATATAATTTAAGTAGATTTAACCCACTAGATTTCTAGGTCAATTTTATGCTATTCTGGTTTATAAATGGGACAAATATCTATATATAAAAACTTAAATTTAAAAATAATGTATATATAAGATATATTTATAGATACTTATGTATAGATACATACATAAATAGTATATATATGTATATACACATATAAGTAGATACATATATATAGATACATATATAAATACATAGATACACATATATATAAGATATATAGATACGTATATAGATACAATATAGTATACATATATAGATACATATATAGCATACATATATACATAGATATATAGATATATATAAATACATATACAGATACACATATATATAATATATATATGTATATGATATATATAGATACATAGATATATATATATATAAATACATATATAGATACACATATATATAATATATATAGATACATATATATGTATATGATATATATAAATACAATATATTATATATAGATACATAGATATATAGTATACATATATAGATAATATATAGTATACATATATACATATATAGATACATAGATATATAGTATACATATATAGATAATATATATAGTATATATATATAGAGAGAGAGAGAGTATACATATATATAGATATATAGATATATAGATACATATATAAATACATATATACATATATATAAGTATATGCACTTCTCTTGTTGCGTGCTGCTCGCTGCAGCTGCTGTTGCAGGTGCTACTGCTCGCTGCAGCTGCAGGTGCTACTACTGCTTGCTGCTGTTGCAGCGACTGCAGCTGCTTGCTGCTGCTGCAGGTGCTACTGCATGCTGCTCTTCTTCCTTTTCTTGACATACACACACACACATACACACACACACACATATATATATATACACACACTTATCCTAGTTAGAGTTATAAAACATATTTGAAGAGGATCAAGTGTTACCTTGCTAATATAGGGTTGAGGGGAGATGAGGGATGATGAGTGAAGGAGGTGGGAATATCCTTATATAGGGAAGGAGGGGGGTTGAAGGTTGTCAAGATATTTTTATGCTGAATTTACCATTGTGCTATTAACCAATTCAATTTGAATTTTTCTTCTTATGAAGGACAATTCAAATTGAATTTGTCTTCTCTTTAATCTAATGAAGGTTACAAATCTACCCTCCTTAGAAAAATTTCGTCCTCGAAATTTAAAGTAGATCATACAGAAAGAAAGAAAAAATACCTCAAAATTCAAAGAGGAATGGGTATCGCTCACGCATCTCATCCTCTCTCTCCCAAGTAGATTCACACGGGGAGTGATGACTCCAAGCGACACGAAGAAATAAAATCGTCCGGTTACGCAGCACCTTTTCTCTGCGATCTAGTATCTCCACGGCTGCTCTTGGTAGCTGAGGCTCGGTCCCACTTCAATCTCTGAGTGATCTAATACGTGGTTAGGGTCAGCCACGTATCGTCTCAGTTGGGATGCATGAAACACGTTATGTACTCCCTCTAATGTAGGTGACAAAGCTAGCCGGTAGGCTACAACACCGACCCTTTCGGTAATACTGAAAGATCCGATAAACCTTGGACTGAGCTTCCCGCTTCTTCCGAAACGAATCGTGCCACGTGTTGGAAAAATTCGCAAGAACACCAATTTTCCAACCTCAAACTCTAACGGTCTCCGGCGACTATCGGACCAGTGCTTCTGTCTGTCCTGAGCCACACAAAGTCTTTCTCTAATCTGCTTTACCTTCTCCGCAGCATCTACTACCATTTCTGGTCCCAACAATGCTTGCTCGCCTATGTTATCCCAAGATAATGGGGTACGACATCTCCGGCCGTACAGAGCCTCGAAAGGATACATCTCGATGCTTGTCTGGTAACTATTGTTGTATGCAAACTCCACTACATGAAGATGATCCTCCCAAGATCCACCAAAGTCTAAAATACAAGTCCGAAGCATATCCTCTAGTGTCTGAATAGTCCTCTCTGACTGTCCATCTGTCTGGGGGTGATATGCAGTACTGAACTTGAGCTGAGTGCCCAAACTCGCCTGCAAACTCCTCCAGAAATGAGAAGTGAAACGACAATCCCAATCCAAGACAATGCTGACGGGAACCCCATGTATCCTGACTATCTGCCTCACATACATCTCTGCCAGCTTCTCCGTAGACAAACCCACCTTGAAAGGCAAAAAGTGGGCCGACTTGGTCAACCTGTCAACGATGACCCAAATCGCGTCTTTCCCTCCTGGAGATCGTGGAAGTCCGGACACAAAATCCATAGTAATGTGCTCCCACTTCCACTCTGGAATGGATAATGGCTGAAGTAAACCTCCTGGCCTCTGCCTCTCGGCTTTCACTTGCTGGCACACTAAGCATCTGGATACAAACTGTGCCACTTCCCTCTTCATGACATACCACCACACACTCTCTCGCATATCCCGATACATCTTGTTGGCACCTGGATGTATGAAATACTGAAAGCGATGCGCTTCCTGTAATACCTCCTCACGCAGCTCCCCACTAGGCACACACAATCTAGCACCATGTCGCAAAGAACCATCCTCAGCAATGGTGAAATCATCCTCCAATCATGCTCTCACCAATCCTGCTCACTTGAGCTCTGATGCTCCTCAGAGATATCTTCATACTGGGATGCCTTGATCCTGTCCATCAACTCTGAGTGTATCTGCAACCCCCACATTTGCATAGCAAAACCAGGAACTATCACCTCCATGCCCAAGCTCTCCAAGTTCTCCAACAAATATCGATCATGTGTCAACAACATAGCTACCAGATACCTGCTCAAGGCATCGACAACTACATTGGCTTTCCCAGGATGATACTGCAAAGATATGTCAAAATCTTTCATCAGTTCCAACCACCGACGCTGCCTCATGTTCAACTCCTTCTGAGTGAAAACGTACTTCAAGCTCTTGTGGTCTGTGAAGATCTCCACACGCTTTCCGTACAAATAGTATTTTCACAACTTCAGGGCAAAGATGACTGCTGCCAACTCCAAATCGTAGGTAGGATAGTTCTTCTCATAAGGACGTAATTGTCTGGATGCATAGGCAATCACTTTCTCATTCTACTGAAGAACACAACCCAAACATTTTTCCGATACATCACTATAAATAGTGAAACCTCCAGACCATGTTGGCAACGTCAAAATAGGAGCAGACGTCAACCTCTTCTTCAATTCCTCAAAAGCAACCTGGCACTCCTTTGTCCAAACAAACTCTGCATCCTTCCTGGTGAGTCTGGTCATCGGCTCGACAATATGAGAGAAATCTTTCACGAACTTTCTGTAATATCCAGCCAATCCTAAGAAGCTTCTAATTTCTGCAACAGAGCTTGGAGTGGCCCAAGATTCTACGGCAGCAATCTTCTTTGGATCAACTGATATTCCATCTCCAGTCACTACATGTCCGAGAAACTCCACTTTGTTTAAGAAAAACTCACATTTAGAGAATTTTCCATATAGCTCCTTCCTGAGAGTTTCAAGCACTATCCTTAAATGCTTCTCGTGTTCTTCTAGCGTCTTTGAGTATACAAGGATATCATCTATAAACACTACCACGAACTTGTCCAGGTACTGATGGAATACCCAAACGGCATCACCAAGAACTCGTACTGGCCATATCGAGTCCTGAATGCAGTCGAGTCCTGAATGCAGTCTTTGGAATACCTTCTTTTTTCACCTTGACCTGATGATATCCGGATCTCAAGTCAATCTTTGAAAATACCTTCGCGCCACTCAACTAATCGAAGAGATCATCTATTCTCGGCAGCGGATATTTGTTCTTGATTGTGAGGTTGTTCAGGGCCCTATAATCGATGTACATCCGCACCGATCCATCATTCTTTGGCACAAAAAGTCCCGGAGCTCCCCAGGGCGACGAACTTGATCTGATGAATCCCTTGTCGTCTAATTCATCGATCTGTTTCTTTAGCTCCGCCAACTCATTGTTGTTGATCAAGTAGACATGCTGCAATATTGGTTCTGCTCCCGGTATTAGATCAATAGAGAATTCAACATCTCTATCTAGCGGCAATCCTGGTAACTCCTCGGAAAACACATCTAAGGACTCAGCAATAATAGGATTCAGTAGCTCTTTCTCCTCCATTATAGCTTTGCAAAGAATTCTACGATCTGGCTTCTCTATCTTTCTAGCAAACTCGAACTCCGGCTCTCCTGGAGGTCGAAACAGCACACGACCTCTGCGACAGTCAATGCTAGCGAAATGCATACCCAACCAATCCATTCCAAGGGCAATGTCAAAACTTGAAAGTGGCATTACGAGTAAGCTAGCAGACAAAACAAGGTCTCCCAATGTAACGTGATACCCCTTGCAAACATCACTGACTAGGATGATGTCTCCCCCAGCCGTGATCTTACAGTTTCTACTCAAGGGTTCCACTACTAAATTATGTTTAAGTACAAAAGACACAGATATGAAACTATGGGATGCACCAGAATCAAATAATGCTATAGCTGAAATAGAATCGAGAAGAATGGAACCTGTTATAACATCACCGGTGGGCTCAGTTTTCTCACAGTTGTAGCAAAAGCTCTGCCCTGCTGAGGAGCTCCCCTCTGCTGGTGCTGGACAAATTGTTGTTGTTGTGTTGGAAGTGGAGGTCCCCTCTGCTGTTGTGCCACAGGTGGCTTAGCTGGTCCCTTTTGATTTGTTGCACCTCGAATATGACAGTTGTTCACATGATGTCCCGCAGAACCACAGTATAGAAGTCTTTTTCTGCATAGTTCCCAGGAATGTCCCGATTTCTTGCAAAAATGGCAAAAATGGTTTGCTGGATCTGTCTTCGAGGATGCGGCTGAGCCGAAAATTTAGTTGGAGGACAATGTTGTTGCTGATGCTGGAAAGTCCTCGGCTGAAAATGGAAATATTTTGTTGGTCCCGTGCTACTGGCTCCTTTGAACGCATTTCGGTCCCGCTTGGGTTTAAAGCCCATGTCCACCTCGATCCTCTGGGCTTCTGCTACAATCCCAGCAAAAGTCGTGATAGTAGAGGGGATAATAACTCGAATTTTCTGGGCCAAGCCTTGCCGGAATCTGCGAGCTCGGTCCTCCGGATCTCTCACCATATATTCTGCAAATCGGCTCAGCATGCCGAACTCGCAGCATATTCATCTACTGAGAGACTACCCTGCTCCAAGTTCTGGAATTGTTTCTCCAGAATGCCCTGGGATACTGCGGGAAAGAACTTCTGTTTGAAAAGGTGTTTGAACTGGTCCCAAGTTAGTTTGGTTCAGCAAGTCTGGGCTCATTTATGAACCAAGTGCGGGCGATATCGTGAAGCTGCAAGCCTACAGCCTCAGGTCTTCCGATATCCGAGCAACCCGCATAATTCGCTCGATATCCTCGAGCCATTCATCCGCATATAGGATCCCTTCAGTTCCCTTGAACTCCCGATGAGCCTTCTTCTTGAAGTCCAAGATATTGCCAATTTTCTGTTGAACAGGCTGTTGTTGCTGAGATACAAACTTCTCCATAGACGCCAAAGCCATATGATGGGAACTCTCAATGCTTTCTTGCATCATTTATGTTTGTTCCCTCTGGGCCTCAGTCTCATCCCTCTACGCCTCTAACATACATTTGAAGAGCTCATATAAATGTGTTCCTTCAGTGGGCATGCCTCCAGTGTTCGATAGTACACCTCCTTGGGGTGGAAGTGAAGGAGGAGAAGGAAGATATTCAGAGACAACGGGAGCGGCTTCTGCAGCTGCTCCTGAATAACCGGGTGCTCTGATCTCTCGTATCCTTCTGGAATATGTTATAGGTGTCATTCTGGAATATGATAAAAAATAAGGAGACATTATTAAGGCACGAGATAAAATATTATTTGAGAAGGACAGAAATTGGAGATGATATCAAGTCATAATATAAAGGAAACAGATATTATACTCAATCACAAACTAAGGTAGATGAAAACATGCTCTATATATATATGTATATAAAGGTTACAGTACAAAATCTTGTATTCGCAACTCATACAACTATAGTAAGTCTGTAACTTTAACTATTGTTATAACTAGGTCTCCCGCTTGCGGCTTTTCTCGATCCTCCAGCAGGTAAAATCAGGCTCGAAGCTATTTCCCAAAAATCCATAATAGATAGGACACGGGTCCTTCTAGGTGCTACCTGAAATATTATCCAGTCAGGATTGAACGAGTACAATTCTAATAACAGTTTCAATACATGATAAGGACTATAAAACAGTGATAGAAATTAGAAACATAGTACATGATAGATAAATAAACTGACATCAAGGCGTGGTAAGAAATGAACAAGAAAAAATGAATAAACAAAAAATGCCATGTATCAACAAGGAAATCTATAGTCACTAAGTGTTTTGAAATACTAGTTTGATTATGTGATCGGTTTAGGATTGCACAATGGAAGCCGGTTAATCATACGTGAAGTGTATGGTTAGCATTTGCACATGAATTATATTTGCACAGGATTAAGGGTATGATCACATATAAACTGGCATTTTTCTGCCCCGACTAGCATACAAGAATCACACGAATATCAGGTATTATACAAAATCAAAGTCTAAAAACACAAGATATGCTAGTCCGTGTTTCTTTGTGTCAGGAATCAAATACAACAATACCACATGTGTTATAGAAATTATCAGTAAGAAAACCATCAGAGACTGTACTCGCTTGGGGTCCAAAGCTGGTGAAACAAGTCAGAGTGTGACGAGGTCCAGATAACCTATATCATGAATAATTCACATTAATTGGTGAAATATAATTTAAGTAGATTTAACTCACTAGATTTCTAGGTCAATTTTATGCTATTCTGGTTTATAGATGGGACAAATATCTATATATAAAAACTTAAATATAAAAATAATGTATATATAAGATATATTTATAGATACTTATGTATAGATACATATATATATATATATATATATATATATAGACATATAAGTAGATACATAGATACACATATATATAAGATATATAGATACGTATATAGATACAATATAGTATACATATATAGATATATATATATATAGATATATATATATATATATATATATATATACACATATATATATATATATAGATATATATATATAGATACACATATATAGATACATATATATGTATATGATATATATAGATACATAGATATATAGTATATATATATATATATATATATATATATATAGAGAGAGAGAGAGAGAGAGAGAGAGATACAATATATTATATATAGATACATAGATATATAGTATACATATATAGATAATATATAGTATACATATATACATATATAGATACATAGATATATAGTATAAATATATAGATAATATATATAGTATACATATATATATATATATATATATACAATATAGTATACATATATAGATAATATAGAGTATACATATATATAGATACATATATAAATACATATATACATATATATAAAAGTATATGCACTGCTCTTGCTGATGCTGCGTGCTGCTCGCTGCAGCTGCAGGTGCTACTGCTGTTTGCTGCTGCAGCTGCACTGCTTGCTGCTCGCTGCAGCTGCTGCAGGTGCTACTGCATGCTGCTCTTCTTCCTTTTCTTGACACACACACACACACACACACACATATATATATATATATATATATATATATATATATCCTAGTTAGAGGTATAAAACATATTTGAAGAGGATCAAGGGTTACCTTGCTAATATAGGGTTGAGGGATGATGAGTGAAGGAGGTGGGGATGTCCTTATATAGGGAAGGAGGGGGTTGGAGGTTGTCAAGATATTTTTATGCTGAATTTACCATTGTGCCCTTAACCAATTCAATTTGGATTTTTTTTCTTATGAAGGACAATTCAAATTGAATTTGACTTCACTTTAATCTAATGAAGGTTACAGTCGTAGCTGTAGTGTTCTAAATGGTGGTCGAAACGGCCATATAGGCGTCCTCCTAGGCGCGAGGCAACCACTCTCCGCACCGCTTTTGTCGTAGGCGGTGGAGTAGGCGGCCGATGACGATTTGACGGCATAGGTCATAAGCGGACGCCTATTTAGGAAAAAAGTTGCATATTTTATATTACAAAAATGAAATAAAAGGTGTCACAGTTTCTGGACTCTTAACGCTCTTTATTCTAATTTATAACTAATGTCTGTTTGAAAAATCCAACTCCATATTCTGCACCAAACACATTGTTGGTCTGAATAAACTTGAAATCCTCGAAATTACAAAGAACTCAACTTCTTGAAAATTTTATTTAGTGTTTACATACATAGGCAATATGCCATACACACATAGACAAGATGTATTAGGCACCTAGGCAGTGCCTAGGCGGTAGACAGATCCTCTCGGCTGCACCCGTCTGCCGCCGTTTAGAACCTTGAGTACTTAGAAGTCATTACCTTGTTATGAAAAAGGGAACCAATTGTCTTAAACCATGGGTTCCCTTTTTTTCCATGCAACATGGTAAGACCAGAATTCTAACTCATCCTGTAATCATTTGAATTTTCGTAGGAATCATGCAATTAAGAATAATTCTATGCTGAAACATAATACTAAATAAATTATATACAAAACTAATTTTTCAACTTCAAACTTTCACACCTTATATTTTTATAAAAGTTGAGCAGCGTTTAAAATTCTCCAAAGTGCCTAGAGTTGAAACTCTGATTCTACAACTTGCAACCTAAAGAAATTTCAAGATTACCAATACTCTGTTTCCAATTTTGGTTCATATTTCCATAGTTAAAGATAGTTCTGCTTTTAGGGATTGCTTTTTAGTTTTTCATAAAGTTGACCATGTTAATTAGGTTGCATTCTTATGTCATTTGCTATATTCTGACCAAGAGTGAACTTTTGTACCATGCATCAAAGCGTCACAAGATGGTCGTCCTTGAAATTGTCCATGTTACATGATTCCAACAGCAGTTCATCCTCTTCATGTTTCTTTCTCCAAAATCAGAACATAAATTAAAGCCTTTTGGTGGTAGAACCGACGTAAGTTCATTTGCCTCAGGGAATGTTGACCTCCTGAAATTTATTTCATCCCTCTTTTTGCTAGTCTTCTCAATGTTCCACGCCACAATCCATCATCAGGACAACCTTAATCATCCCGCTCGTGGAAACTGTGATCAAGTGTTCACAATTGGAAACTTTGATCAAATGTCCACAACTACTGGATGCATGTGACTGCCAAGAAACCTTTTCATGTGTGCTACTGCGTCATCTCTCATTAGGACTAAGAAGAATCCCCTAAGGCTCTACTTGTATCATGATGCCTCCAAAACTAGACACCATGGCGTTCTTGCAGCATGTTGGCATTTCTTGACGCAAGCCAACAACTAGAGGGACGATCTATATGAATTATGCAATTATTTCACGAACTAAGATTAGTGGAAATTCAAGTATAAGAAAAAAAGGGATTATTTTGTATAATCTAATTAGATTTTGGGTACTGGGTTTGTCCGTTTTAGACTTTGGGTAAAAAAATTTAGTGACACATTTTAGTGACGAAATTGGACTTTCAATGACGAAATGAGTCTTTTAATGACGAATATTCGTCACTAAAATATGTCACTAAAAAAGTTTGAGTACCCAAAGTCTAAAACGGACAAATCTAGTACCTAAAGTCTAATTATGTCCTAAACCTGGTACCCTTATACAAAATAATCTGCAAAAAAATGATAAAAATCAAAGGATCTCGAAGTTGCACCACGCAATCAAAACAAATCAAATTTCCTTCCACGAAGAAGATGAATCAATACATCAAAGCTTTTACCTCGGGGTCAAAAGATCAACCTTGAAGCAATGTAAAGAAAAAACCAAGGTAGTCAAAGGCGCAACGCGCACTCGAGGCGCAAAGTGTCCATATCGCCCGAGACGCAAGGCGCGCGCACGAGCAATGCGAGGCGCAAATATATATATATATATATATATATATATATATATATATACACTTTGAATTGAAGTTTTAAGAAATTCTTCAGGTGCTTTGTAAGGATAATTCAAATTAATAGGACTTTGATTTCATCAAAAGATGGAAATGATATTAAAAAACAGTATACAAAATAAACATGATAGTATACAAAATAAACATGATACAAAACAGTAAAAAGTAAATAAAAAACAGTATAAAAATAACATTATACAAAATAGTATAAGAAAAGAGAAAAAAAAAAGTATAAAAATAACACTATACAAAATAGTATAAGAAAACAAAGAAAGAAAAAAAAAAGTATAAAAATAACATTATACAAAACAGTATAAGAAATTAGAAAAAAAAGAGAAAAACAGTACACAAAATAAAGTATTAAAGATACAGTAAAAAAAGGGTATATAAGCTCAGGAAAAGGCGCCTTAGGCGCGCCTCAGAAAACGCGCCTCGCCTTGACTACAATGAGGCGTTGTTCCTGCGCCTAGGAGCAAGGCGCTCCTGGGACGCGCCTTTGACTACACTGAAAAAACTTTGGCGTATATGGTAATGAATTTGAGATTAGGGTTTATGGAAGATGAATAAGGAGAATACAATCCGGTGAAGATATATAACAATCCTCGTTCACAAATAAACTCGCACAAATCTCGAAGTTCAATCGTGATTAAGTTGTGCAATTCACTGAATAGACTTGTTATTGTGTGACAGTCTCAATAGACTCACTAGATCGAAGACCTAGTGGTATAGGTACCGACTCTTCCAATGTTGTAGCCAATGTTAAAGTGAAAAATGGACTCGACTCGCGTGCGGATACCTCATTGGTAAGTGAAAATTCTGTGCAACAACACCGGGTAGGGGCGCTTTTAAAGCCACTAAACCAGTTACAAAGTCAATAACCCCTGGTTTACCGATTTGGGTATCCTCAATGGGCTTCATCGGTTAAAAGCGACTAAACCAGTTACAAAGTCAATAACCCCTGGTTTACCGATTTGGGTATCCTCAATGGGCTTCATCGGATGTCTTCTCTTTGTCATCTCTAAGGTTTAGTGTTCAAGTGAACCAAACGGTCACATACCTATGTGCGATATTTAGCAAAATTAGTATTTAATAGGTCACTAACTTTTTGTAGGAATTCATCCGGTCCATAATTAAAACGATGATCTTATCACTACTTATTATGATATATAGCCTAAGCTTTTATACCAATTTGATGCACGATGAGAACAAGAAGGGGCAAACTAGTTGAAATTATGCAATTGATTTCACAATCTGAGATAGGAGAAAGTTTTATTGTAAAAACAAAGCTTGATAAAAAAAATCTATCCAAAAGAACCCCAAAAGAAGTGATCGATTAAATTCAGAGTTACACGTCAAATTTACCAAAGGATCACGACCAAAGGACCACAAAGTTGCACAACACAATCCAAAAGGATCAAAACTCGTTCCAAGAAGAAGATGCATCTCTGTGTCAAAGCTTTTTGTCCCGGGTCGAAAGATCAGCATTGATGCAATGTAAAGGAAGCTTGACTTCGAGGTGAAGGGTAATGGGACTTGAGGTTAGGGTTTATTAAGATGAATAACGAGAAGAAGTAACTACTTTATGCAAGGCATTAAAAGTAAAACTCAAACATTTTCAATGTACCAAAATTAGAGAACACATGGGATTATGTAGCAGTAGAAATCTTGGCCTCCAAAAAAAAACTAATCCTAAAAGCTAACCAACAAGGTTCCAAATTTAATCCATCCTAATAAAATAATCACTAAATAAAACTAATCCTAAAAATCAACCATGTCCACCCATGTGCTTGTTAAAACCATGTGCATAATTAGCACCCATATGCATATGCAATAAAAATACACCCAAATAAGTCCACCCAAAAATAAACCTAAAGTCCAAATTCTCAAACCTCAAAATTGGCACTCATTTTTTGTTGACTGGTTCACCGTTGAGTTTTTATAGGCGTCAACAGCCAGTTCCACAACCATCCCTGGTGATGTCGTCATTATTGAATTACTTCCTCATCATGCCTACAAGGATCATTTTCTATGAGTTCGTCTATCTTAGTAGCTTCACTTTACTTTGCAAAATTCATTGGCTTCTGAAGTGCAACCTCCACTGCAGGTTATTCAGTATGGCATCATCTCACGTCTTACTGTTAAGACTTCAAACCTTATGGGAGATCCACAAATAGCAAAAGATAAATACCTGGGCAGTGAAAGTTATCATGTGAACATAGTCTCCAGTGCCATTTTTACTGTTCTTAGAAGTATGTGCTCAACTAAGGGCTTACTGTCTTACTTTTTATATACTTTCAGAGTCTTGAAGGATTCAATTTCTTCTTTAATTTGTAATTCTTATAGGGTGTGGATGGTTGTTTCCTTATATATGTCTGAGAACTTTAAGTTAAAATATAACCAATAATCCTATTCAAGAAACAAGAATATATTATGGTTATCAGAAACATCGGATCCAAAAGAAATGAAGCTTTTAAGTTATCTACAACATTACCTCGTCTAAACGTCCAATGGCATTTGCTCTGTCTACCACAACCAGAGAAAAACCAAGTCCACAAGCCACACTGTTAAAAATATTTGAATATCTGAGCCCAAAAAATAGAGAGCAAAATATGCAAAATCGAGAAGCAGGTTTCTCGATATGTACCTCATAACGTGCATTCCGTTTAGAATATCGACCTTCTTGGGATTGGCAGAAGACCTATAATGAATATCCATGAATAAGTTTTGATAACAAAAATCATTGGTTGTAATGCTAATCTCCTGTCACAAACACATACTTTTGGCCCATCGGTCCATAACCAAGCTCCCCATATTGGGCTTGACCCCAACTTATACAAGAATCATCAGCACCAACGAAATGATGCATATTACCAGAATCCATGCAACGAATATTCCAACCACTGACAAAAAAGGCAAACATGTAAAATGAAGTCAAAATGTATGAAGTAACAATATCTAAAATGGAAAACTAGTGAATAGAATAAATCACATTAAGTAGATAAATTTGTGGGCATGACAGTAAGCAGTTATCAGTATACATGTTTGTATGTCTTGTGTTATGTTCAATCATGAATGTCATTAACACGTCAGAGATATTCTCAGTGACGGTCAAATAACTAAATAAAAAGTTTTTCCCAAACTCTGGAAAGGGAAATTTTGAAGCAACTAAAAAAGCATAAAGGAGATGAGTTATGGGGCTGCAACTAAATGTTCTCAAGGAAATGAGGACAGAAAGATGTTGAGTTTTAGAAAGAAAAATGTACACGGAACTTGCAGGTTAAATGGCTGTAATAGAGGTTATCTTTAATATTAAAATTGCTACGAAGCAAATTCATATTTTTTATCAGCAGACAAACTGATACAGGAGGATCTCCTATTTAGGATATGATTGTTTTTAGGATTTGGAATACTATCCCAATATCTAGGATTAGGATTATTCTAAGGATTACTATTATTTATTTATTTATTTCCTTTTATGGGAAGTGTGGGATAGGTTAGGATTTCAAACTTAAAATCTTTATGAACTTATTGTTCCTGATCCTAGTAGAAATTAGGAAATATTGGATGTTACCTACGGACATAAAAGAAGAGCCTAAGCCTCTATTGCAATCACTTCTTCACAATTAATTTTGTGTGCTATTGCTCTCTAACCCAAGAGACAAGAGTTTGATAGTTAATAAAATTGTCTTGTTGGTGTTTTTTCATCACTATTATTAGTAATTCTTTTGTCTTTCAACAATACAATATCTTCTCCGATTCCGGGTTCTTTAAATTAGAGAAAAATTATAAACCCTAATTTGCTCGATTCGGATCCAAACAATATTGCAGGATTATAATTACAGAACAATCACTTAGGAGAAGGTGACCGTCTCCTATTCATCAGCTTAAATATATAAAATCATAAACCCACAAATTTTGTATCAGAATGAATAATGACGGATACTTAGTCCAACATGATTTTACCACTTATTTCATGCTGGATCACAAATCAAATGGACCATACCAGCTCAGTTGCATGTCTAAGTGAAGAGAGTAAGTAGTTTAAAGTTTGAAGAAGAAAAATTGGAAGCGTTACACCAAAATCCACCAAAGACTACTTATAACCTTCTTCGCCTATTTCAACCCAAATAGGAAAAATAATCCACAAACAAGGCACCAAGAGCATTTTTGAAAGGTTTTATGAATCCAGGATCAACTTACTGGACAAGCCAGTTACTGGTAGCCTCCAAGGCGGTGACATGGATGGTAACCTCCCAGCCAAGTGTTCCATGGCCAACTTTCTTTCCCACAACTACCAAACCCCTTGCTGTCCCGCATGTTAGCACTTAACAGGCCAGAAAATGACACTCAGAAGCATGTGGTAGTTCCTGGTTTGCTAACAGCCAGGCCACTACCATCCTACCTACTTGTCAATTGCTGCTCAAGTTAGACATGGGCTGAGTTGTCAACATCTTCAGTAACGTGTTCTCTCAGCCCAGAACACTCGGTCGGACCCCCTTGACGTTGCCCTCTTCTTCCTCCTCCGCTACTTCCTCCGTTCCTCGGACACAACTTCGTATGTTGCCTCCTCGGTGGCAACTGCCTCTACGAAGTATCACATCAAGCTTTGACTTGCCACCATAGTAGACACCCTAACTACCTTGAAATGGGCACCAACCATTCAACGAACTATCATGATAGAAAACCACCTCACTAATCCATCTCCTACGGATATCACGGGGATTCCCTGACTCCAGGAAGATAGTCAGGTCTGGACTTGGCTCGCCAACTCCATGGAGATAGTCTGGCCCCTTATATCGGGCAATGATGTACGCGTGAACAACACACACAGTGTTCTAAATTTCGGCCTAGGCTAGGCGGCCGCACCGAAAAAATTCTAGACGGCGGTCCTAGGCGCCTGTTCGGCCCTATTCGGCCTTAGGCGAGCCTGTTCGGCGTCTAGACGGACCTATTCAGCATGTGTGGCCCTGTTCAGCCGTGCAATTTTTGTTTTTTGTTTTATTTATTAATTTTTTTTGTTGATTTTTCTATACTTAGTTCTATTGTGGATATATTGTTTGGGTTTTAAGATTGAATTTGGATTTTAGAACATTTAAATTTCAAATTTCAAAAAAATTATGAATTGTATTGAATTTAGAAGTTAGAACATGTTTGGATTTCAAATTTGTATTATGGATTTCACATTTCAAATTTCAAATTTAAAAAAAAACAACAACTTAGGCGGCCCTCCGCCGCACCGATTCCGCCTAGCGAAATTTAGAACATGGTACAGAGAATGTGGACTCAGCTGAAAACCCTCTCCAAATATAGTCTTCATCGGCTATATGATATCATCTGCTAGCTCATCACCATTCAGCCCGGAATTGATCTCACTCGTGTGCCTGCAATGTTTCGTGGTTATCTCGAGTTGAACCACTATCAACTTTTCTCACATGATGTGGATTTCTATTGCAACTGCAGGAGGCACTTCCTTTCTCACCTGATATGGACGTTCAGTGCAACTGTGGCAGTTACTTACTCGAGCTCTCTGCTTGTTCGTTTTCCCACCACACCTTGATAGTTCCACTATCATCTCCTCTCTCAGGATGTCAGTTCCTCTTAACGACAGCTTCACAAGGACCTTCCAAGTCCCTCCACCAGCTTCACCAAACTCTAATCATCATTTGCTCTACTTAGTACTCACATGCATGGATGTTGACCTTCGACACTCAGGGGTGACCGCCGACGACCTCCACATATAGGAAGTGCTCCTCTAGGTGGGTGCAGCCGTGGATGTGGCTATCTGTATGTTACTCACAACGGTCACACCAACTATGTTGAAGCCACATGCTAACAGAAGCACGGCATGGATACCCAGAGTTGTTGCCTACAGCCAGCTAAACCTCTACCCAAGCATCTAATGGCGCTTTTTGCTCGTCTCTTCTTCCGAGCTCTTCCGTCTCTTACAGCCGAGGAAATTCGATGTCCGCAACGTCTGCTCCCTTTTCTCCACTAATCTCACATCCAACTCCGGATCTTCTGTGACAGATAGTATGGTGAGGGGCATAGGACGACTTGTCCACAACTCTCAGTCTCTCTCGTGCATGTGCGTAAACGCCACAACACATGAAAGAACGCAACTTTCTGCCTCTCTCTCATCATCACGAAGGCTGCAACTCTCTTTCACTGCCACGAAGGTTACAACTCACTTTCTCTAGACACCTAAAGGCCGCAATTCAACTCACTCTCACGCTGCCAAGATGGTCACAACTCTCTCCATTGTTTCTACAAATTTTCTCCATGTTAGATTAAGCTCAAGCTTACGAGGGAATGTGGAAGAGTGTTCTATGAATGATTAACATTTTTTCTTCATTAGTTATCATGTGGGTCATTATTAGCTAATATCTAGTTGTCACTTGCTAACTATTGCACAGCAATTCAATATATAAACACTTTTGTAGCTGCTATTTGTTGGTTGGCCCTAATGAAGTATGCTCTTATGCCAATCTAGTCTAGTTTTTCACAAAACTCTATTATTCCAATATGGTATAGATTTCCACAAAAGTCAAAGGTAAAAGTCTTTTATGCATCATTTTTAAGAGGCCAATAAGAGAGAGCAATTCCTTTACTCAGTATATGACTATACTAATATTAACAGAACTTTTTGCCACACTCCATTAATAGCAGCCAAAACATACAGCTTTCTCACTCAAAAGTCGAAGGATTTACAAGTCAAGCCATCGCTGCCACAAAACGTAGCTAACATTCAAAAATGTGATATCCATGCCGTGAATATGAAGAAAATCAAATATAAAGCAAATAAATAATGAAGTAAACAGATATTAATATAAGTGCATCTGGAACTTGAAAATAACATCAAACTCGTAGATATTTCAACTATAAAGTATAAACACAGTAAAGGAAAATGTTGCAATGCATATGAATAAGCAGCATGCCAAATAAGTTACCCAAAATGGGGGCAATTACTAAGCCAGAATCTTTCACTATAAAAAAAAAGTATATGTGAATAAGAAAGATACCTTAAATCCATAACTGGCTTAGGATACATCCAGTCATCACCTGTATTCCTCGCTTTCCCCCACATGTACAACTGGCCGCCTCCTGAAATATTATAGCACAATAATAAAAAAGACAAATATATGACTAGTTGCAGCTCACCTTCTTCCACTTGTAATAAAATTGCTGAAATTAAACCTATTTTGTAGAGCATCTTTCATTTCTCATACCACAGAACCACAGGAAAGTGAGAAACTATGTGCTCAAGCAATAATCACAGACATTGAACTATCAAAGAAAAAAGATGCAGGAAGGAAAGGCATGTTGGTTTTGATTTACTAGGATCTGGTTAATCAAATTTGTTTGGTTTATCTGGGTTTATAGTATAGTGAATATGTGTTATTTGAGTCCAAGACAAATAGACTTGTTTATGTCCATATAGGAAGTCCAGCATAGATATGATTCTAATTAGATACACATCTCATATTAAAAAAGATACCATATAAAATATTAGTAACAAAATTATTCATGAAGTAACTTCCAATTTTGCAAATTGAAATGAAAGAAAATTCTAATCAGATTCATCAGTTAAAAACCAAAACATACCAGCAGTGCAAGCAGAAGAAAGCGAACCAGCTGAAACTATGGCATTAGGAGGTAAAACATTATGCCTTTGGAAGACTTCTACAAGACGGGGAGTCCATTCATCCTTCTGCTCCCTATGACCCAACCTATTTGGCAGTAATAAAACGGTAAAACACTTGGCATGCAAAACATCGTCGAATGGAAGCAAACATATAGGCAAGCATGGTCATTACTTCTAGCACCCATCAAACGACATGGATCTATCGTGACAAGCAGGAGATGTATAATATTTAAAAGATACATGTCTGTGAACTTACCTTCCATATCCACCAAACCCCCACCTAGAGACATACCATCAAAGGTATCAAATGGAAAACAAGGAAAGAAAAAAGAATCATCAGCACAGAATGAACAAGTAGATCATATAATCAAGTTTCTGCAATAAATAAATATGTAACAAATATACAGACAGGAATATCAAAAAACAAATATTAGTCACATAAAGCATAATTTTACTGTATTAAAAACTATGTAGTATCAGTTCACGGAACTTACGTGTAAACAAAGCCGCTTGAATCCACAGCAACTGAATGCGCATGCAAATTTTGTAAGAATAAGCACAGATTAGTTTCGCTAAAAGTATGCATAGCAATTTCAATATGGTGACAAAAAGTAAGATAACCTGTATGGTTTGTTCCACAGGCAACTTTCACAATCTTTTTCTCTGAAAATGTAGCTATTGCTCGTGGGCGAGCCTGTGCCTCGTATACCAGCCTAACTGAGCTTTCCTTAGCATTATACTGAAAGTTTTACAAATATATCTCAAAGCAGTCAGAACTTACAAAATAATAGTCACACACAAAAATATTCAACCTCATTGTCTGTTCCATGTCCAAGTTGTCCATACTGTGGATGACCAGCAGTTCTGCAGATAATAGCAATTAGTAAATCAATAACTGATCTTGAACTTCTCGCATTTCACAATTTTCACTATATAGAAAAAAGAGTTGCCAAAGAAACTGAGACCTCTACTTGGAAGTATAAATGATTTTAAGATAACTTACAGTATAGAAGAACCTTCAACCGATGACAGCCATACAGTAAACTCGGCTCCACAAACAGCATTTGTGACTTGAGAAACAGAACAGGGGACTGGAGAGGGCTCAATTTCTACAGAAAGTATAGCAAAGAGATGCTATTAAACAACAAAGCACAGGGAACTTTAACTGAATGTAAAAGAGTTATTTGGAGTTCAGTTTTCCAATCTCCCACTTTCGCAATTAAGTGATGTACGCGAGAAGATACACTTGGGTTGAAAAGTAAAGAGACAAGTGTGAGGAAGTTATAGTCTATTTCTTGCTTAATAAATACCAATAAGCTTTAGTAACTCCAGTTAAAAAGGGTAGAGATGTAGAAAGAATAATGTGAACATCTAAAACTACATATTCAACATAAACTGCTGACACTACCAAGAGAGAAGACTAATGCAGCAAAGGATCATTTGTGTATCCAAATAAGACCTATGAAGCTATCAAATCAAACTACGAAGGATCTAAGTGGACTACTATTGTTTTCCAGCCTGACCGGCTGCATTCACATATATACAATATAGGGGGCAAATATAGTTCTTTTAGTTACTTTTCATGAAAAGTTTAAGAGAGTATGACTTGCTACTTTTCTAGAAAAACATTACTCTTAAAATGTTCTGCAAATTATAAATCGTTTTAGTTTTGAATTCTTTATGATGACATATTACGGTAATTGATTAATTTTGAATCTCAAATATACATTATATAATATATTACATATTTTTTTCCCTTAAAAACGTTCCACACTCCAAATAATGAATTGTCTACAAAATAAGCATTCAGAAGAAGCCTACCCCTAACGTACCACATACCGGAACCCTGGTGTACGACGTTCCCGTTTGAATTCAGTTTCTGCTCTACATTCCAGTGTGTTTCACGTTACAAGTAACCATGCTCTACTAATTGGGCTTTAAGTTTATAATGACTGATTCCTACAAAAAATTACTTTTGACTCCTCAGATATAAAATTACTCAATTTCAATAAAGCCATTCTAATTCCTTGCCGTTTTCAACTGTTGGCTAAATTCTAGATGCCCGTGGGGGTGGAATAAGGTATTAGAGCTCCCAAGCCATCATAAACAATGAAAAATTCATGGATGTCATATTGGCGCCTAGGTTGGTTCGGTAAAATTGAGCAAAAAGTTTCGAATGCTAAATGGACTCACGAATAGTCTGAACCGATTAAGATGCAATATGAACCACTGAATATTAAACTTAAGATGAATGCTGATTCTAAATGGTCTTGTGGTTTGGAAAATGAAATGTTTCGTACTTAAGAATATGTGTGCTTTACTATTATAACCCTATGGATTGTCTGACAATTCTGTCAAATAAAAGTAGGGGACTTTCATTATGAACATTTCTTTTTCATGATTTAGCATAATTACAAATAATCTAAATCTTTTAAAAACCAATTTAAACATGAAAGTATAATCCATAACCCATAACCATGAATTTGTTATCTCATTTTCAAAACTTATATTTTACATTACAAGTAAAAAGAAAAAATTTGGAATAACATTTTTTGCTTTCTTGTTTCAAGTAGAAAATTATTTTAACAAATCTGTCCAATTTCCAATATTTAATATTTCATTTCTGTTTGCTTTTTTTTCTATTCAAAAACTTTCTTGTCTCTACAAACAGAGGTAGAGAAACAGAAGATGTCCATAACAAATATAAAATTCAAAGAATTGAAGTTAAATATTTAAGTACTTTATCCTCTCTCTTTTCTCTATCTTATTCCTCACCCCCCCCCCCCCCCCCCCCAACCCACTCTCCTCCCCCTCCTCTAGCCCAAAACTCACAATCCCAAAATACTACGCTGCCATCCCCTCCAATCACATGGCCATGGTCAAACCCAAGTCGCCGTTGTTGGTCAAAAGTATTGACTCATAATCTCGTAACCATCTGGTAATCTGTAAAAGTATTGATTGGTTATTAGACTTTCGCCCAAACAAGACACTAAATGCTTAAGATATTCAGACAACCTGTGCACTAAGAACCAATTAAGCCCTACCAAATATGATCTTAATTTCCTCCAGGAAAACAGCTAATTATTGAACTCCGCATCCAAAAGGTGTCAACGAATCAATTATAGTACCAACTACATGTGAAGATATTTGAAGTTTGTTATGTTAATAAAGGAATGATTAACTGAGGCTTTACATGGGAAAATTCCACACTAACAACATAAAAGATACCACAACAAAGCCAATATCCAAATATTTTGGGTTTAACCATTTTATAACATTTAGCTTTGTCAAGGATCCTGCGAACTGTAACATTAGCAGATGCAATATCCTTCTTCATAAGCTCGATCCAAGTTCATTTAAGCCTTCCACTTGTTCTAGTCACTCTACTAACTAAACTTGTATCATTCCTAATAGATCCATCCATCGGTCATTTATTGCATATGTTCAAATTACCTCAGACGATTTTCTTAGGAGAAAATCCTCAACTGGAAGCACCTCCCTACTTCCGTTTCCAACGAATAAACTCATTTCTTATCTATATCTTCCGCATTCCCACTAATACATCATAATCTCTCAAATACGCAATTGGATTCGCTCACAACCCTCCCTTTAGATCCACACCCTCCGGCACAAATCCAGTAACTCCGACAGAACTACTCTAGCAACAAAAGGTACATTATCTTTTTCCATTTTTGATGTTTCAATTTTCTTAGTCTTTAACATTTTGCCAGTTACAAGTTATTGATGATAGTGACAAGAACTTGACCGAGCGGCAAACAGGAATTAAAACCTATGGTTTAAACTCTAACCAATTTGTATGTGAAAGATTTGTATTGGCCACACCTAAAACCGGTCGGAATTTGCTGAAACTCTAAACCATGCTCAGCTCCTTCCCTGCCATTCCTTTCTCTATGCCACCCCTCCTCTCCCTCACCTTCCCCTTTCGCCTAAACCATACCGGCTAGAAAAGTTTCATGTTTGCTAGTCTCTCAGTTGAATCAGAGAAGAGAGAATGCGGTATCAAGAAAGTTTATGAGATGACAGGAATAGGACGAAGAGGGTTAAAAAGATTATAATGATTTCAAGCATGGGAAAAATTGTCTTTTTAATTTCAATGTGAAAATCATATTTCTTTCACTGAATGTGTGGATATCATATTTATTGTATATACATCTAGAGAGAATCATGTTGACTCGACAGTCTAGACTTAATGGTATTATACTTGGTCAAAGGGACAGGCAACAAACTGAGAGTCCAGTAAAGGATCTGTAAAAAGTTTCCAGCTAAAACCAGTAGGAAATTGCTGAAACTCTAAACCATGCTCAGCTCCTTCCCTGTCATTCCTTTCTCTATGCCACCCCTCCTCTCCCTCAACTTCCCCTTTCGCCTAAACCATACCGGCTAGAAAAGTTTCATGTTTGCTAGTCTCTCGGTTGAATCAGTGAAGAGAGAATGTGGTATCAAGAAAGTTTATGAGATGACAGGAATAGGACGAAGAGGGTTAAAAAGATTATAATGATTTCAAGCATGGAAAAATTGTCTTTTTCATTTCAATGTGAAAATCATATTTCTTTCACTGAATGTGTGGATATCATATATATTGTATATACATCTAGAGAGAATCATGTTGACTCGACAGTCTAGACTTAATGGTATTATACTTGGTCAAAGGGACAGGCAACAAACTGAGAGTCCAGTAAAGGATCTGTAAAAAGTTTCCAGTGTTGCAACTGCACGAGAGATTCGTTGTGGTCGAGGCGTGAGGCATATCACATGGTGCATCGTTGAAGCGACGCCACCTTTTTGAACTTTTTTTAAATTATAGGACAAATAACAAACATCATAACAACCATCTATACAACAATATGTTGATACCATACCAAAGACTACCCTAACAACATACATTATCTACAAAAATATCATAACACAGATTAATAAAATAAATTTGAAGGACCAGCCAAAGATATAACCTAGTAAACTTGGACCAATTTCCAACTGCATGAACACAATAAGCAAGACCTAAATAGTCACTTTATATAAGTTTGTAATTAAGCCAACATTGCTAGTCCTTGCTTGGTGAAAAACACTAGGCAAGACATTCATCCCAATGTATAGTAATCTAGCATACCAAAATGGTATACTAGAAAAGGCAAATTATCATAAAATCCAAGGCTTAAGGCTACAATTTACCTAGTAAACTTAGAAAAGTAGATTAGCAGCAAGGATCCCTTGTCGCACTTTGACATGGACCTGAGGTGTCTAACGTCTCTAAAATATTTATAAAAACAAAACAAAGCGGCCATATATTTGTATCTTTGTAAATGCACATATCCTTAACATGATTATTTTATTTATGGTTGAGTTCATATTTTTATATTATGTAACTTAACAAGTGCACAAATGGATAAATATGATGCAATTTTGTAGTATCTAGTAAATAGGCACATCACTACGCATCTTATGAACTTTCTATGATTGGTAGAAGTGGGTATGTTCGTTGTTGTCTACACAGGCGTTGGTCACGGATGGACAAGTGTAACATGTCGTACACGGATGGATACATAAATGTTTCGTAGGGAGAATTATCCTACACATATCATAGCAATTCATCTTTAGAATGCAAACAGTAAAAGAACTTGAGAGTTGCACGGTTGCACCCATCAGTTACGAAAGGGAACACTTGAGTTGACCGCCAGAAATCAATAAAGATATATAGATATGAGGCTATGTGGGTTATTAGCATCCAAAGGTCCAATATTAAGCTTGATTTGGAGAGAAGTGTGACACTTCTACAAGCAAACTGAAACTAACAAGAGATGGAAGGGTGAACAGGTATGTCTGTGTGCGTGTGTGCTTGTGTGTGTGTGTGTGTGTGTGTGTGTGTGTGTGTGAGAGAGAGAGAGAGAGAGAGAGAGCACACAGAGACACCCACGGGTTGTCCTGTCAGTATCCAGTACAAATAGGGTACACATTCGGCACGATCTAGGAGACATCAGCAAACCTTCAAGCGGCTCGCGCTAGTCGTAAGAACAGCGGAGAAGGAAGATCTAACTTAAGGCTAAGGTTGCAGGCTGGTTAGAGCACTGGACAATGACTATGTATATGGGCTCCTTCTTCAGACTGTGCTTAGCTTAAAATATTATTTCTACTTGTTGAGATATTGTTTAATAATAGAGTACATATCCCACACTAAAAATATAATTGGACTTGTAAGTGGTGTTTTAAAAGATGTCATCAAAAAAGGCTGACTGCTGATCACAACTAACAGTTTCTCTAGAACTATGCTATATAAGTGGCTTCATTAAGTGTTCAGTCCAAAGTTGGTTATCCATTAATTAGATTATTCAGAGACCGTTAATCACAATTATGTGAGCGAATGGAAATTATGCTTACTCGGTCACCCGATTCCTCTGATTAACCAGCTGAGTCTTGGGTAACTTCTCAGTGCTTAATCTGATTTTAGAACACTGGTCTGCAGCTCTAGATATGCAAAGTGGTTTATAAGATAAACTCATCAAATTTGTAATATTGTTGATTAAAACTCATCAAATTTGTAATATTGTTGATTCTTATATGGGCAGCAGGTTTTAGACAGGTTGAAAATTGAAAACAATAAATTTCTAATAGGACCTAATAAAGCTTTGGTTAACAATATTCAAACTAATTTGCATATGTGCCTTCAGTTAACGACAGTGAAAAAAAATCGTAATCGTTCTTTCCATAAGTTATAAGAATTGAATTTGCTCAACTTGTGTTCAACATGTCAGATGTCAGCTAGTAAAATAAATATATGACAGAATAATCAGTGACATAATCACATCACACATTAATTAATGCTTTAGATAAGAAAACTATATTGAGTGAAGCGACGTGCAATCTTAACTTTTTTGTGAGTCAAACAGCATTTCTGCCATGCCTTTGGTGGCTTTCTTACTGTGCCTAGCATGTTTGAAATTACTCTAACCATGTTCTGCACTAAGAGTGACTACTAAAAAAATGCTAACATGCAACAAAAAGGTAGCAATATTACGTCCAGAACCACACAATTAATATTGGTCAATAGTCTACACAATTTATATGTTTGAACTCTATAACTGGAAACAGCATATGTATCCATGATCATACGACAAATGATAACTTGAAAAATATAAAGAATAACATGTACAAATTCCTAAGATGAAATATCCTAATAAACAGGCTTCATGTAGAACAAATTCCAATCGTACAATATGAAGCTAAGGATGTTTTTGTTGTCATTGTTACGTTGTTTTATGCACAACTAAAAGCTTTATCATATTAATATTAGAATTGAAAAAAAAAATGAATTGCTTGAAAGAAGCACCGCATGTGCTTATTTTATGATAATTTTGGGTAAAAGTAAAACAAATCGTACTCTCAAAACGAACAAACAAGTATGATAACAAGGTGCAGAACTAGTAATGCACACTGAGATGCAATCAAGTAGCCAGTGCAGGTTTGGATAGCCATTACTTGTTGACCCCATTCCTAAGTGTGCATGTTTATTAATAGAAAAAACGAAGGATCTAAAAGGAAAATGTAGAAGATATGAGAAGGAAGTGCAGAAACATCAAAATGAAAGTTGACATGCAATCTACCAGCCAGTGCAAATTTGACTAACCATTTCTTGTTGACCCCGTTCCTAACTGCCCTTGTTTATTCAAACCAAAAGACAATGAGCTCCCATCTTCAGTTACCACAACTGTATGGTTCCTCCCAGCGCCAGCTTTAACAATTTTGTATCTGTACATATAAGGAACATTCTCTCAAAACACAAATACAGCATAATTGTTTCTCATAAAATAAGTATTATAAATGTATAGGATGATATATTAACTTCTCTGACATGATACAGGTAGAAACAATTGATCAGAAAAGATTCATGTTTTGGTTACAACACTCTCTATGTGTAGACAGGTTATTTACACCTAGTATTATAGCCATCAGATTTCAAAAGATCTATCTTGATGATCTTACAAGATTGAAAAAGAATTAAGTAAACATAAAATAATATACTTTCTTGGGGCCATATATTATACCATACAATGAAATATTATAAATATTTTTCTTAGGTTACCACATCTTTTCTAATTCCATGTTTGGTCATCTTTATCTCCTCTTCATATTTTGTCATAAAATAATATTCAAACAGACAATGCCAAAACTTTTCACACCCCAAAAAACACAACTAACATTTGCACTTCACCAAAATTCATTATCAGAATTAAATGTGTAATATTTATCGTAACATTGGCAAATATTCTACGGATTAAACAACAACCAAACTTCAGTTTTTAAATGATCTCCTATGTTACACAGACACATATACGACACGACACAGTAAGGACACGGCAACACAACAACAAATTTGGTGTGTTTGATAGTACCCCGCTCCCCAATCGGGCGCACTATGTTGGAAATTCTATCGGTATCAATTGATCGGAATAGAATAAGGCCATTCCTATCTTTGGATTGACTTCTTCGGAATTAAGTCCCAGATACAGTGAATCGTCTCTTGGAAAAGAACTCTATATAAGAGTCATTTTCTCAAACCTTTTCACGGTCTGTTTTTTCTGATGCTTTCGTTATTTGTTTTATGAATACATTTTTTGGATATTTTCGATGGATTTTATTGCTTGTCTTCATCGATTTATGCATTCATATTGAATTCTTGGAGAAAAAAAAGAAGAGTATTGATCCTCTTTTGGTGCAAATGCAGGTGATTGCGTAGACGAAGCTTGATCAAAGCGTTGGATCTCTTTCTCTCGGCAATTCTCCAATAGTGAGTGGTTTTGATCCTTATTTCCTTTATCTTCAAACAAATGATTCTCTTATGTTTGGTGTTGTGCCCTTCGATCAGTGATACCTTAATAAAAATAATCAAGATAAAAGTGAGTAATCATAATGTTGTTGTTTGTCAATATAGAAATATGGAATTATGGTGATGTTACTTGCTTGTCATATAAAAGTATGTATCACTGTATTGTGGTATTGATGTTAAATAGAAATGGTTCATGTATGAATGTTGTAACCAATAGTATGATGAAAATTACGAGCGATGACTCGAAGAAGATAGAATACACAATGAGAATATGTTTCATAGTTATATCAAGTTTTCTATTATCTTGCATGCTATGTTTAAATAACTAAGTTTCTTAGGCATGTATGGTCATGGACAACTTGTGCACAAGGTTTTATTTTATCTAACGGTGTCCGCGGCCACGAAACTGATTCGGCCTAGAAGGAACATGAATAGATGTCCTGACGTACTAGCACGGATGATTCAGAAATATTTAGTGGGGCTCGCTACTCGCACTAAAATGGTCGTCGTCTAACCAAGTTATATTTCGGGATAGCTTGTGGTGCCAGTGACCTTCATATATACAAGTTGCATAGCTAATAGTGTTTGTTCGCTGGAAAAATATGGTAAGCTTTGTTTACCGGGACAGGCAATCGGATATGGATAAGAATCATCATTTGGTGATACATATTACGTTGTTATATTCTTGTCTTATGAATTGTTAATTGACATAAGGGGAAAGATAAAAAGATCACTAATAATAGTGTATACTTTCACATGATTATTGTGTTAATTTTGGTGAGTTGAATTAATTCACCGCTAACCAGTACATTTTAAATGTACTCACCCATGTCTCAACAGGTAACGGGAACCAAGGAGACGTACCAAGGAACTAAATGCTCGCCCAACTGTGAAGAAGCTTTGTTCATATTTTGAAGCTTCTTAGTCCCTTTTTGAAGACTCCCATGGAAGGTGTTTATATTTTATTTCTAGTAAAGGAATATAATGTATGGAACGATTTATCTCATTATGTTGTTCCAAGTTGTAAGCCAAGTTTGACACTACTCAGCTATGTACCCATTACAAATTATCAATACATAGTTATTTCTTGTGTGTCATGTTGTTATTCATTTTCTCTGCTTTAATCTGCTGCAAACTTCTACAAAAACAACGATATTTCAAAATGCACACGAGCACGCCTTGTACAAGCGCAACTTAGTCTTGTATGGCATCACGACTGGTGATGACGACTTATCGATTCAGTGGAATGTTCTGGTATATTTTGGAGCGTCCGGGAAGTGTCCTATATGTGTTTGACACAAAGCAGCCCGCAGCCCACAATTTTGGAGTCCCTACGTGCTCACATAGTTCTTCATAAATAAATAAAAGTCAACAGTGAATTTGACAGGACTTTTTTCACACTAAATTGGGTGATCAATATGGATGCTCCTCTTGGATGCAGGTAGATTGAAGCTCCCAACATAATTTTAAATTTTATATATTGCTATCTATACCGTTGTTTAAGTTGATGGAGTCTTTAAACAGGATATTTCGAATGAACTTTCGGACAAATACTTACAAGTATCGTCACAGCATATAATTATAAATATCACGAGGGTATAAGACAACTTACGCCGATAATGCAGACACAACAGTTGGCATATTGCGCTGAAGAGTATCCCCGTGCCCCAGCTGCCCCTTCTGAGAACATATGATTTTTTGAGTATGTAATACCATACAAAGTAAAAAAAGAACCTTTTGTAGTATCTCTGCGCGTACCTTATTTCTCCCCCATGTATAGCAACGGCCTTCCACATCCAAAGCCACACAATGGCAAGAAGCTACAGAAGGAGTATTAATGATTTCTGAAGTAAAATAATGGTCCATCCCAACTCTAAACAGATTAAAGGAATAAAGGGAAGGGCTTCAAAACTACCACCAGTTGACATATTTGTGCACATATAAACAAGACTTAGCCATGCCCAAGAACATGAAGTTTTGCAAGGATAATGCCATTGCAGCAATAAACAAGACGAATGAAAGCAATACTTCGCAGTAATTGCAAGATATGAATAATCCCTATCAAATGTAAAACAATGAAATCATAAAAACTTTACATACAGTAGTAGAAAAAGACATGGCGGGGAAGAAGAAGTGCATTAAGAACAACTCATGTTTGACTGCTCCATATCATTATCAAAGTGACTCCAGTTCATCTTGCTTAAAAAATGCCTTTTCTCAAATAAACAACGGAGAAAAAGACTACTTTTTCTTGCTATCATACGATCTTACCTTAAATCCTTAATTGAAGTGTTAATCTCGTGAGACAATTTCAGTAACATCCCTCACCATTATTTTCTAGCTGGCACCATAGAGAAACTTCTGAAGAAGTATAAATAGTGATAACTGTGAGATTATCAAAAGGGAAATTCTAAGAAGATGCATACTTTCCTTACCACTAAATAATCAATCAGTTAGAACCCTTCTTTGCGAAGGCATCATAATAATGCAGTTTTCAAAGAGTCAAAGTTCTCTGTAGTGTTACTCTAGATAGGCTACAACAGGCTAAATCGATATGGTTTAGACTTTAGAGCTACTAACCATGCAAAGCAGAGATTAAAGGTAGGAATCATTTGTTTTTCCACTATTTATATACAGCTCATCTCTGGACTTAAGACGATTCAAGATGAATTAAGCAATAGGAGTTGCAGTTAAATGCTGGAATGGTGACTATAAGGAAATTTAAAGTGGAGTCAGTTAGATGATGTCAACAGGGTGTTATTGGCCAGGATATGAGGAAAATTAAGTGTGCAAGCAATTGCCAAAATCTAGGAGGCATGGACACTCCAACATGTATCGGACAAAACATGGACACATCAAAATACACTAGGACATGCCAAAATCGATTTTGTGTCCTGTGTCCATATCATGTTGTGTTTATATGTGTCCGTGCAACAAACCACAATATTAGGCAGTAATTGTACACTTGAAATCAACACACTTCAGCAAGGACTAGATGATCTACCACAAGTAAATGGAAGATTTGTCAAACTTCTTAATGACTAGGCTAGCTAAAATGGGTCATTGCTTCAATGGTATGATATATCAAACAACTGGAGGGTTAGGTTTGCCAATACGAAGCTTTAGGGGCAAGGCAAGATTTAATGGATCATAGTTGGACGACTAAAGTTGGCATGTTAAAGACGTGAACCCTTTATGTACTAGGATAAGATGAAAGAAAAACTAAAAGAAAAGTGCTCCATACATAGGGATAACCTTACATTCAACAATGTACACAGCAGAGCTTTTTGTTGCTACAAGATGCATGAAGAAGTTTGACAAACTCAATGGTCCAATACGATTTTAAGAGGATTCTATGTCGCAAACTATCGAGTTGTGTGTTTGGTTACATGCCAACACTCGTCGAGTGATGCTCTCTCACAGTGGCATTCATCAAAGTTGGAGCAATCTACAAACTCCACGTACCAATTGGTCGAGAAATTGGAGCAATCCACAAGTCTAATATTCCTAAGCCAAGAAATCAGAGAAATTATTAGGAATAAAAAATTGAAATATTGTACAAAATAAGAAAAATATATCGTCCAATACTTAGCTTTCTAACCAACATTCTTGTTTGCTTTTATTATGCATGTTTTGTACCCTTATACCAATACTTAGCTTTCTAACCAACATTCTTGTTTGCTTTTATTATGCTTGTTTTGTACCCTTATACCAATACTTAGCTTTCTAACCAACATTCTTGTTTCCTTTTGTTATGCATGTTTTGTACCCTTATACAAGGGGGTACACATTAAAGAACTGGTACAAGCATGTACAAGACTATAATGTTGTTGCATGGTTGAAAGAATAACTACCAAAGATAATCAATTTGTCCATCTCTATGTACAAAATTTAGAAGATGATTTCAAAATTCAAATACCTTTCCCTCTACCACTTAATTTTTCATATGCACAACTCTAGAAATTCATAAAACAAAATATTCAAAGATACATATTAAAAGAAATAGCAGGCAAGTTTTTTTTTACACATTTAGAATAAGTTATAATTCAAACTAATGTAGTGTTCTTCTAACTCTTAATATAAAGGTTAAAGAAAATTGGGAGGGAGAACTACAACCACCACAAAACAAGGAAAAATAAGACATTGATGTAATGAGAGTGCTTGCAACAACAAAGCCTTTTATCCCAAACTTATGGGGTCAGCTTCTTCATTCGGTTCTTCTTCGTTTCATTCGACTATGTTAAGGGTCACTTCCTATGTAACGCTAACAAAAATCATATCCCTTCTTTAACACTTCAAACCATGTTCATCTAGGTCTACCTCTAGTCCTACCGGCTCCATGAACTACTATATTATCGCTCTTCTTATTACACGAGTATTTATTGGTATGTCCAAACCACCTAAGATGATTTTTTTTTCCATTGTCCTCAATTGGTACCACCTCTAACTACAGACAGATACACTCATTTATGAAATGAATCCTTAAAGAATGAGAGTGTCATGTAATATAAGACCGGTTTTTATAGAAGTACTAAAATGACTTTTAATGCATTAATTGAACTTTTTCCCCATATAATCAATCCTTAAATTTTTAGTTTGAAAATAAAGACTAGAAACAAACTAAAATTTCTTATGATGTACAAAATGGGGTTAAATTCAAACTTTTTAGAATACTTTGCAGGTTTTTTAGTGGCTCCTGTTTGGCAATGCTCGATAAAGATGTTATCTATGATCCCAAACCAATACCTATATATATTTATTAATAAACCTAATTTAATAATAAACTTGAAACTAAAATCAGCAAATTGTTGAATCAATTGTGTTACTATTTTCTAGAAGTGAATTAGGCTCAAATGGATTCTGGTTTTTACTGAATCAACCCGATTGATCCAATTATTAAATAATTCAGGTCCAACAAAACCCAATGAACCGTTTGTTTCCTCACAACTTCACAATTTATTGATTATTTAGGAATGTCCATTAGTGTAAAATCTCTGTCAGTCCATTTAATATGAAGAAAACATCTAGAATTGCACGAAAGAATGATCATATAA
The DNA here is from genome assembly GCA_036927795.1 of Iris macrosiphon. Taxonomy (NCBI): domain Eukaryota; kingdom Viridiplantae; phylum Streptophyta; class Magnoliopsida; order Asparagales; family Iridaceae; genus Iris; species Iris macrosiphon. The sequence continues at coordinate 131,123,586 of JAYESA010000017.1, read as the reverse complement.
AGGTATTACCTAGAACATGTAATATATAATAGCATTTAACGATATTGAAAAAGGCCTCAAATCCCGGCCTATGTTAAACAGGTCATCTTGGTCTAGACCGTGCCAATGTTAATGTTCTAAACAAGTCGCGTCACGATAACCTACTTGTTTCGGGTCTAGATCATGTTAAACAGGTCATCTTGGTCTAGGCCTCAAATCCCGAGTCCGAGTCCGAGTTGCTAAGTCCCTTTTGGGACTAGCTCCTATGAAAATAATTCCAAGAGCATGACAAAAAGCATAAATGCTTTCTTGAGGAGTTAATTATTTTTCCTCCTAGGAAAACACCCCAACATGGCACCTATGTGCCCTACTACACCCCATGTGCACACATCAACACAAGCAAAGTATTATATTGAGATACCCACTTGGTAGTGTAGCCAATGTGGGACTATCTTTCACTAGTCCAAAGGCAAAAAACACCAACAATCCACCACATATCTCAATATATGGGTTGAGCGCTCCCCACAGTGACTGTCCATCATGCATTAGGATAGATATCGCTTCGACTTGAATCTTCCCGCATGGGTCAAATAGCAGTATGATACAAGAATGGACTAAGCCTTGAATTCTGCACCATAGTTGCAATTCTTCCCACTCACACAATGACATCAGTTGTGCTTCCGGTTGACATTGAAGGCCCTATGCACGTTTGGTTTCGGTGTATGTATTTTGGACGTCTACAAGTTTACCCTCAAGAGACGGCGTATATCTCTTTCCATACATTTTAGGTGAGTTCTTTTAAACAGTAATTGGCATGAAGACTTGCGCTTCCTTGCGGTGCTACCCCGCTATGACATGGCCCAAAGCCGAGGTCCCACCTTATCGTGGCGCCATCCACTGTAGCATGAGGTTCCAGCCTCTTTGTAGTGTCAAACTACGTCTTGCGCTTCCTTGCGATGTTACGTCGCTGTGACATGGCTCACGTAGCTGAGGCTTTACATCTTTTACCTCTTGGTGGTGTCACACCACTGTAACATGAGGACACTAGCCTCTTAGTAGTGCTGCCTACCACTCTTCATTCTACAACTTTAGGCCACCTGCCTATGTGCGGTGCTACGCCGCTGTGACATGGCTCGCGACGCCGAGGTTTTACCCTATCGAGGTACCTCATCGTAGTGTCACCCCACTGTAGTATGGAGTCCTCTGCTCCTTTGTAGTATTGCGCTACCCGTGCTTCCTGTAAAGCACGTCGGACATCCAAGATGCCCGAGAACTCATTAAGACGTCTAAGCCATCCTCCCACAGGACTTGTTCTATACTAAGAACAAATAGTAGACAACAGTGGTTCTGGGTCCGTAACCCCTCAATGTCTCAAAGGACTACCCATTGTTCCTGATATTTTTTCAATTAATGGACCTCCCTTGAACCAATAGCTAGATGCGTAGTAGATTTCTCTTTGAACTAATAGAATAAAACTAATTGGTAGGATTACAAAGACACGATATCAGAAATCCTCCAAGCCCATTTACGATGTGTCCTTGACTATATGCGGTGCTACTGCCGTTGTGACATGGCTCGAAGCCGAGGCTTTACCCTGTCGAGGTACCTCATGGTGGAGTCACCCCACGGTAGCATGGAATACTACGCTCCTTTATACTTCTTATGATCAGCTGGCGCTTGAGGCCTTATATGAACGGATCTGCCCGTCCCTCTTGGCTCCGATCATCAAACACTGTAATGATGCCATCCTCAATGCGCTCATTCAATGTAGTGTCTTTGGTGAACGAATCCGCCAGAATCACCTAGCTCCGAACATCAACTACTACAATGATGACATCATTGATGCACTCACTCGGTGCTCTGTGCTTAAACCTCACAGTCATCTTCTTACCATTGAAGAGATCATTTGATGTCATTGCTGCAGTCACATGGTTGTCGCAGTATATCGGTACCGCCGAAATCTGTGTATCAACCATTGGAAGATCATACATGAGCTTCTGAAGCCACTCTGTTTTATCAGTTGTTGCCGCCAGTGCATAGAACTCAGATTCCATCGAGGAATGAGAGAGCATTGTCTTGCTTCTTCAACTTCCACGATATAGCAGCTCCTCTCATAGAGAAGACGTATCCTCCTGTGGACCTTTTGCTCTCTATTTCTGAGCACCAGCTTGCATCACTGAAGCCTTGCGCTACTGTTGGATAACCGTTGTAGTGCAGTGCATACATGTGAGTCCTCTTGAGATATCTCATCACTCTCTTCACAGCTTTCCAGTGCTCCACACCTTGATTGCTCGTGAACCGACTCAGCATCCCTACGACGAAAACTATGTCAGGCCTTGTGACAGTTGTTGCATACATCAAACTCCCGATGACGCTTGAATACTCCAGCTGCCTGACATTTTTCCTTGGATTTGGTTTCAGTTTTTTGTCACACATGTCCGGAGTATCGATTCCTGAAAGATCCTGATATTCATAGTGTGTGAGCACCTTCTCAATATAATGACTGTGACAGCGCCACTCCATTGTCTGTCCGGATGATCTTTATCTCCAAGATAACCTCAGCTTCCCCTAAGTCCTTCCTACTTAACTTGAATGAGAAATTTCTTTATTTCAGCGACTCGTGCTAGATTCGTGCCTAGGATCAGCATGTCGACCACGTACAGACAAACGATGACTCATCTCCCGTCAGTGAACTTTGTGTAAACACACACTTATCCGTCTCACTGGCCATGTAGCCGTTTGATCTTATAATTTTATCAAACTTCTCATGCCACATCTTGGAAGCTGTTTCAGACCATATAATGATTTCACCAACTTGCAGACTGTCTTCAATCCCGTTGAGGACAAATCCTTATGGCTATTGCATGTAAATCTATTCGGATAACTCTCCATTCAGGAATGATGTTTTGACATCCATCTGATGAATAACTAGCTTGTGAATTGCATTCAGAACAATCAACATTCTGATGGCCGTCATCCGCGCTACTGGTGCATATGTGTCGAAGTAGTCGATCCCCTACTTCTGAGAAAATCCCTTGGCAATCAACCTTGTCTTGAACTTGTTAGCAGTTCCATCGACCTTCATCTTCTTCTTTAAAATCCACTTGCAACCTATTGGTTTAGCTCCTTCAGGCAGATCGACCAACACCCAAGTGTTGTTGGAGGTTATTGAGTCATGCTCATCATTGATAGCCTCCCTCCAGAAGACAATGTCTCTGGTCTCCATCGCCTCATCATAGGTAAGTGGATCTGCTTCCACATGATTGATGACGAAATCTTCTCCGAAGTTCTTCTGCCTCCTCACTCGCTTTGACACCGGTTCTGCGAGTTCTGGTTCGAACGTTGTCACTGGAATGACTTCTTCTTGGACTACATCTTCATTGGAAGCGCCAGCCTCCTGTGCACTCACATTATTCTCCGGAATATCCCCAATAACAATGTTCTTGTGCCTTGCAAATTTATCTTCAAAGAATTATGCGTCGCGAGATTCGATGATATGATTAGACTCTATAACAAGAAACCTCCGAGCATCACTCTTCTCAGCATATTCCAGGAAGATTGTCTTCGTAGTCCTCGTACCCAGCTTATGAATCTTCAAAGTCCGGAAGCTTCACATACGCCAGACACCCCCACACTCGAATAACATTCAAGTTTGGTTTGACTTTGAACCATAGTTCATGAGGAGTGATATCGAAAGTTACGTACGGTACTTTGTTCAGAATGAACGTAGCCGTTGGCGCAGCTTCTCCCCAGAAGCAGTTTGGAAGACCCGCAGTCAACAGCATTGAGTTCATCATCTCTGTCAACGTTCTATTTTTTCTTTCTGTTACTCCATTCGATTGAGGAGAATACGGAGCAGTTGCTCATTGACAATTACATGTTCTTTGCATAAAGATGCGAATTCAATAGACGTATACTTTCCACCTCGATCACTTCTGAGTCTCTTGAGTTATTGTCCTGTTTGACGTTCAGCCTCAGCCCTGAACTCTTTGAACTTCTCGAATGCTTCGTCTTTTGACTTGAGCAGATAGACGAACGCGTACTTCGAGTAGTCATCGATGAAAGTAATGAAGTACTTCATCTTGGCCTTTGTGGAGAGCTGCTTGAAGTCACAAATATCTGAGTGCGCCAACTCTAGAAGATATGTGCTTCGGTTTACCCGTTTGAATGATTTTTTTATGACCTTTGTCTGCGCACAGACCTCACGCTTCTTCACCTCCTTACCCCCACATTTGGAGATAAGTCATATACTAGACATCTTGCAGTACGAAGTACATCCTAATCTGGTGTCCCACAATTCTTATAATCAGACTTTACTCACAAGCAAAAGCTCGAACATCCATTTGATATTGAAAGCCTTGTTTCAAAGTATGTCTCCTGCCAAGATATCACCATCTGGCAACCATGGATGTTCATCCTTAAGTCTGCAATAGACTTCCTGAGATCAGGTCCTTGGTAATCAATGGTACTTTGTTACACGCACTCCTTTGACTGTAACTTCTCGAAGTCCAGAACCATTGTTCCGATCCTCAGATCATCTGCTTGATCCTTGCTAACCATCGAGACCTCCAATAATAAGTTCGATCTTGGTGAACAGCTCTTCCTAGAGCACACGTGGCTAGATGTACCAGTTTTCATCCACTGGTCAGCAACCACACTGGTCAGCAACCACACCAGATGACTTAACATGCGCAATCATAGCAACCAAGTTAAGTAATCAAAATAACCAAGTTAAGCTTTTATCTTGCTATTTTAGTTTGAAATTGGATCTGCAATCATCGTTATTCGTTATCATGATCATTCATTCTTGAAGAGACTTGCGCCAAGGTGCGCATGACCTGGTCGCGCATAAACCTTGCTCAAAGCCAGCCACATGGGTGCTTCCATGCGTCAAGCCCAGCCATGCGCCGAAAGAACACCATGCGCAGTGACTACCTTGAACCGAGCTTATTATGCATCGAGTTATGCCATGTACCAAAAGAACTCCATGTGAAGACACTACCCTGCACCTAGCCTGTTATGCCCTGAGTTCTGCCATGTGACAAAAGAACGTCTTGTGCATATACAGCTCGCGCATAGTTCCAGTTTCTATACGGCAACTGCAGTAGACTTCTTCATGCGACAACTTGCATCAGACATCTCCATGCGACAACTTGCATAAGATGTCTTCCTTCCTCTTGGAATGTGTCTCCAGCGACGCCAGCCTCAAGTCCACCTCCATCCGCAACACACGTTCGTCACTTGACAGAGGACTCCTTCCTCATCCAAATGATAGAAGTGTAGTCCGTCAATTCTCAAGTTTGTGAAAACTTGTGTCGAAAAGGTTTGCACGGGTGTGTTCTCCATCTTTTTTTCGGATCTTGCTTTGAGATTGTTATTCTCAGAACTTAATCAAAAGATGAAGGAACGGACCACAAACAGAGCTTCAAACAAACTTTCCATTCTACCCTCTGTTAGACCTTGAAGTTGTACTCGAGACACAGAGGCTTCAGCAAACAAGTTTGTCCTCTGAGGAACTCGATTACAACGAAGCATTATATCCAATATATTTTTTATTACAACTTGCTTACAAAATAATAATATTAAAAAAATAATCTATGTTCTTCCTTGTAATCGCAGTTGAAGACGGACAGAACAAGATACGAGAAAGGAGAAGATGGATCTCTGCTTGCTGGGGTGATAAAGATCACCGTTGCTCAAATCAAGATTTGTCCCACACGAACTGCTTCCAGGAACCAACAAGTTCTAGAAGAACTTCTGGAACGCTTTTGTCACCTCCTTACTGGACTCGCGAACTCACTGGACTCCAATAGCGCGCGCAGCAAAGCCTCTCTCCGTCTCTCTTTTTTTCGAAGTAAGTCCTCAAAGGGGCTACGAAAAGAGTATTTATAGAAGAGTCTGGCCACTCATCAGTTACGTAAAGATAGAAATGAATTAAATTCAAATCCCACAAAAAACGGATCTGAACTAATCATTCAAATCTTTCCATAACAGCCCAACCGACTAGTCTCTGCCTTTAGCGCAGAGACGCAGCCACGCGTACGCGCATGGCCGCGCATCGCCTGCGCCCGCGCAAGACCATGTGCGCCAACAAAGCGCCACTTTGCGCCCTTGAGTCCGAGTCCGAGTCGTTAATCTCCTTTGGGGCTTAGCTCCTATGAAAATAATTCCAAGAGCATGACAAAAAGCATAAATGCTTTCTTGAGGAGTTAATCATTTTTTCTCCTACGAAAACACCCGTACATGGCACCCATGTGCCCCACTACACCCCATGTACACACCTCAACACAAGCAAAGCATTATATTGAGATACCCATTTAGTGGTGTAGCCAATGTGGGACTATCTTTCACTAGTCCAAAGGCAAAAACACCAACAGATCATAACTTACAGTAATGGTTTAAAAATGAGAAGAGGAAGTGTATAGCAAGAAAATGAAGTAATAGGGGAGGGGGGGTGGGGGGGATATAAACATGATTCAGGCCAGTATCAACGATGGTTGTCTTGGACGTCGGGCATGAAGGAAAGGCCCTTAACATAACTGAAAGAAGAAAATGATTCAAACAGCCTACCCAAAATTTTGGGATAAAGACTATCTTGTTGTAGTAGTCAAATCTAACCCATCTCGCAGCACTGTAACAACCAAATTCTCAATTTGGGCCGAATGTCATCTAAATTTGACCGAAACTCAGGCTAACGTTTGAGCCAAAATCGTACAGCACCAATATTTGGACCAAAATCCATACTAGAATACTACAGGATACAAGGGGAAAAAAACCTCCTCTGCGTTTCTGTGCAGCATAGATCGTAACATAAGGAGTTTTCTCTCTAAAGTTTGAGCCTTTCAGTATTTGATTTCTCTAAAGAAGTTAAACACCGACTTGCCAAGTGAATATAGTAGTCAACATACGCATCACGCTGACACCAAAAAAGAAAAAAAAATGTTGGATGTCCAGACCTCGAAACTTATAGCTGAATTCGACCAAATTCATACTAAATATATAACCAAAATGTACCTAATCATGAGGGAATGGCTTAATAAAGGACAGTCACAGAGTACGAAATATTGAAATGAAGCACTATCACAGTATCACCCGGCATTTCTTCAAACAGGTACTGCGCGCTCGATCGAGCCATTCCACATAAATACCAACAAAATACTGAGACAGCAAATAAAAAGCTCAATCAACATCCAGAAAAATGAAGGAGGGGGAGAGGATTCTCACTGCACCCGGCGGCGACGAAGCGGATGTCGATGCCGACGAGGGACCGGATCCTCGTCGGAGAGATGAGGTTCCCGTCGGGGGAGCCCCCCCTCTGTCCCATGACGTCCCAGTTGACGCTTCCGCAGTAGAGGAGCTCGCAGGAGGTGATCTTCTCCGCCTCCTCCGCCTTCTTCTCGGTATCGGCGGCCGCCATTTCTAGGGGTTTTTTTTTTTTTTTTTTGGGTTTACTCGTTTGGGAAATGATAGATTTTAGGGTCTGCTTCCTTTTTTAAGAGGAGGAAATGAGGGATTTGAGGTTGCTTTATTTTAAAGTGGTGCGTGCGTGGCGTCATAGTTCCTTCGGAGCGGAGCTGAGCTGAGCTGAGATGGAGTGTGTCTTGGAATTTATACCTATGGTCCTTCGGGCAATCGGACGCCACTGTTTGGTTGTCTGGAAAGAATTATTTAAATCCTCCTCTCCTTTTTTTTTTTTCTTTGAAAATATTTTAGCAAATACCGCTACAAATATTAAAACTAATATATATTTTTATTTATTAAAAAAATATTTATTTATTTATTTGTATATAATATTTATAAATTTAAGATATATTTTTATTATTTTATTAATTTTTGATTATTTTACTCATAATATAAATATTTGTTTATTTTTTAAATAAGTGAGAATATATAGTTATTTTTATATTTGTAGTTGAGGCATCTCCTAAAATATTTTTTTTCTCTTAGCAAATTTTTACAATTTTGTATAGGTATTGAAAATGATTTCTTTAAATTCTTAAAGAGTAGTTGAAACTTTATTTTTTTTAAGTAGATGCATATTATTCTTTTATAGTACTAAATGTCAAAAAACTTCAAATAAAGGATCAAAATATCCTCATGTGTAATGTAAAAAAAAAACCTCCAATCCCACGTGTATGTATGTATGCAATAGTGTAGCTAAAAATTTTGTCCAAAAATTACAATATTTACTATTAAATTAACAATAAATTATAATAACATGATCGATTTTAAGTATGTAGTTGCCTATTTTAAATATTAGCCAAAAATTTAAACTAAAAGGCAACATAAGCATTTATCGATTAAATTTTAACCTAAGTATGATTTTATACGGCAAGCATGTTTAAATATAATTTTATAAAGGCACTATAAAAGTTGATCAGGATTGGTACAAATTTTTCACGTAAAATTGACTCAGGGCTAGCCAAAAAATTGATTTAGGACTGTCAAAAATTTGGCAGTCCTAAAAAAAAAAAATTGGACTAACCATAAGTAATTTTTTTTAATGAAAAACTTGTAAAAAAAAAAAAATTGGACCAATCATGATTGTAAAACCCCTAATTCTGAAAACCGTATTTCTCTATTATTAATTATGTAATTTATTATTTATAGTAGTTATGAGCTAAATAGAGAGAATAGATTTTATTAGATTTTATTTTGAGGTGTTTGAGCATTTAGAGGACTTATAGAGCCATTATAAATTTTTCCTAATTTATTCCATGTAGGAGACCCGTTGGACAGTTGCTAGCTCAACCGTATGCACCAATATAATTCTTAGAATTTTCTGTATGTATATATATATATATATATATATATATATATATATATATATATATATATATATAATTTCTATTTGATATTGGATATCAAATCAAAACCGAAACCCATTACCCGCTTGCACCCTAACTCGCGTAAAACAAATATGAAACAGCAGCAGTAGCAAAACCTACCTTGCTCTTCCCTTCTCCACGCGTAAAGATGAGAATTATCAGCAACAACCCCACCGCTTAATTTCCTTTCACCCGTGCGTAAAGCAACCCCGCGTATGTTCATTTCCTTTTTCCGCATGTGACTCATCCCCCACCGCCTCTTTACCTACTATTGCTAAACTCTCCTCAACCGAAACCTAAACCAATGAAAGGAAGAAACAACAGCAGCAGTAGTCTTTGAGACTAAGTATCCCCACCGCCTCTTGACCCTATATATATATTACAACTCTCTCAAACTAATCCCACTTCTTCTTACAACAAACAAAAACACATATTGAACGTTACACTCTACAGAACTTTGCTCGGCAAGTATACCTTGTCATTGTACTATTATTTACAATCCAGCTGATGCATGCATGTTTAATTCTGCTCATATAGATGTTTATTTATGTAGATTTTGGACCTATTTTATGAGACCATCCCAGTATTATGTAGCATCAGTAGGTTCATTGGCTGTGACACAGTTGTTACACGAGTTGTGAGTCTCATATAGATCCCGGACTACGTATTGGGTTGGCCTCCTGTACGTATGGCCTTGCGTTAGGGATGACTGTTGATAGAAACTTTGTATGCTATAAGACTTAGCAGTTATTAGAGGTCCATGGACATAGTCTATTGTAGTATGGTGGTCCAATCCTTGTCCTTGTTTGGTTGTAGAATTGGGCTAGGGTACTAAGGATAGGCTATGAACCAGCTCGTGTCATGGATGTGACATGCTTAGAGCATTGGGCGGGGAGGACTACTAGTAGGCGTATGGGACACCCACTTCCTCTATGCAGATTCCACACTCGACGATTATTATATACATGCGCCCTTGTACCGGGGGGCATATGTGGCATATACTAGCCAGTTGTCACGATTGGTGAATTACGTCAGCATATGTCTAGCCTAAACTTTCCATACGCTCAAAGTGTCCTCAAGTTGCATTTCACTTAGACGGTTAGGCGACCCAGTGGATGTTTATTTTCAGTACTTATTGGCATGTTATTATGTATCTTGTTACATCCCTCTGAGGACCTGGTCCCTTTCCAGATATGGACGAGCAGGAGTATCCACGGGAGTACGGACCTGGATCTAACTCTACTTACCTGACTGAGGAGGTCTTACCCTCAGAGTAGCTGTGATTTATTTCCACTGTTTAGAGATTTTGTTGCTACTTCGGTATAGTCATTTTGTAGTGGATTTGTTTCTACCTGACTATCAGACTTGATACTCATCTTGATATTCAGTTATATTCCAGCTCTTTATTCCTACTTATTATTTGTGCTGTGGATGAGATGTAGATTGTGTGTGACTTGTTGTGACAGTATATTACCATTGGTGGATTGCATATTTATACACAGCATACGTGTGTATATGATTTCCATATATTGGAGTTCATATACATACGGTTGGGCGTGTTACGTATTCCTAGTCCTACATATTTTTGGACTGGAGCGTGACAATGATCAACTTTTATAGAGCCCTTATAAAAAGTCTTAAACATCTCACCCACAAAACTGAATTTGATCCGTAAACTACTTCATGTTTCTCCGTTGTGTGAATTATGTGGCACGCATGAAGAATTTGTTATACTTGTCTTGAAAGAGTGCGAGTGGGGCAAGAAGGTTTGGGAGTTATCAGAACTCTGGTTGGAATATGAAATTTCAGTCAAGGGAAGTTTGTTAATGGTGTCTTGTACGAAGAGGAACCCAAATATCTTATGCCTCTCATCCCCACAAGATCTTAGTTCAAAAAAGAATAAAAAACTACATTTATATATACAAAAAAATATTTTAAAAAAAGCAAAAAAAAATTCATCCGAACAAAGCAAAAATAAAATCAATATATTGCGATACTAAAAGATAAATCATATAAATGCAAAATGACACTCATACAAAATCATCATATAAAATAGGTTTCTTTTTTTGTTCATACCTTAATTTATATATTGAAATAAACGTATATTCCTCCCTTATGTTGATGGCTTGTGGTCCGCTCAAATAACAATAAAAAATAATTCAAAAGCGTCTAAAAATATTGACTAAAGGTTTTCTAAATGTATTCTTGTGTTTTCGTTAAACCTTTCTTTAATCAAGATAAGGCTCAAAAAAATGGAACTTGAAACTTCCAATTATATGTTTATATACGGTTAACAGAAGGAGTTATTCGTCTATATCATGTGTCGACGGCCAAGATCTGAGTCTTCGGTACAATACGAAAGTAGTTAAGTCTGTCTCGCCGTTCACCGACGCCAATCAGGGTGTCACGCCCCAGTCCCAAAATGCCGAGGGACTGGAGATGCGTGGCAATGGCCAGCAGCACACACCGATGGATAACCCAATTTAATGGAACCATCAGGGCATACTTAAGCTGTAAATAAGGTCTACTACAACAAGTCACACTAATCTCATCCATAAAGATAAAGAATAAACTGCATAATGAAATGGAAATAAGTAGCAACGACAATCACAGCAAGTCAGTCGGAGAAACAATCCGACTTATGTCTGAATAAACTGGCTCTATAGGCCAGGAACAAAAAGAGATAAACATGAAATAAATACTGAGTACTGGAACAGGCACTCAGGAGAAGTCTTCGGCAGTCACCTCGTCTTCAGTGTTCGGTTCTGCTCCAGCAATAGCTTCAGCTCCGATCCCGTATACCTCGGGATACTGCTCCTCAGCTAAACCTGGGGACATAATCCATTCCAGGTCCTCAGTGGACATAGCAAGGCACAAAATAAAATAAGCCAAATAAATGCAGTACAATTAAATAAATAAAACAGCAGGGTAAACTATGTAACCATCTATGTGATATGCAAATGAGAGCAACACTAGTACTCAGGCTGAGACCGCTACAAGCTCTGTGTCGGGGAGCCGGTAGCAGTAATAACACGTAAAGGGTCTAGCTCTGCTGGAGAGTCTACAACCTCACAATAATAGTAGATATATATGTAGAACAGCCTGTAGCCTGTGTGTCTCTCCCCACCCAATGTAATCACGCAAGCCATGACCATAACGTCTCATGTCCATGTCAGCGGGATTATAGCTAATGCAACAAGTCATAATAAAATAACTCTGTCAAGTCCTGTATCCTATACAGAATCACCACGAATATCTCAGGAAGATTCTGTCCATGATAGTGTCAAGTGTCCTGGGTTGTAGGGTACTTGATAGGTCAAGTACAAGAGTAAAGGGTATCGTAAATCCATCTCTAAATGACGAACCCAACATCGCGTACGGTGTTGGCACCCGACTAGGATCGGACACTAGGTACGTCAAACGTTTTCCTAGGTTAAGCAGTTTAAACAAGTTTATATAAATTTACACAAGACATCCAGCAAAGTATTATTACAGGAATTATGAAAATAAAGATTGCAAGTTTGGCAAGGTGCACTTGCCTGATGTTTGGATTTCACTTAGGTCCTGTTCTCAGAAATTTCCAGAGATGTCTCCGAAAGCTGAAATAAACAGTATCATCACGCTCAGAAGGTGTCAAATAGCTAGGAACGCCTGTCCTTGGGTCCAATTTGGAGACAAGGGCAAAAACGGTAATTTCGGGCCAAAACGGGGTCCACCGGTGGGCCCGCTTTGCACCAAAAAATGTGTCAGGGTCAACGGTCTCAAAATTCACCAAACTTAGTGTCAACAGGTCAGGAACGCTGATACGAACCCAACGGAACTTCCAGAATTGAATTTTGATGAGCCGATCACAAAATTGCCCGTCGAGCGGGGCCTGTGGGGCCCACGACACGCGATTTCGTCAACGTTCTCAGAATCGAACCAAACTTGACCCACAGGACCAGCGTATTGCTACGAGTCCGATGGCACAAGTTTCGTCTCGATCCAACGTGTATGCACGAAGTTAGGATAAATTACAGAAAAGTCAGATACGGGGCGATGTTCGCGGATACGCACTTATTTCGGTGTGCACGCACATCCGAATCAGCTTCTGCGAAATCCCACACGTCCGTATCGACGAGGCGCACGTATCTTTGAATACCGCACGCGACCAAGTCATCCCGTTTGGCGGGGCGTACTCAGTTCCGGAGTGAAACATGGTCTAGTTTTTCCTGTTTTTGGATCGCGGTGTGCGATCACCACAGGACGCGATGCCCCGAGCGGTTTATCCGGGCACCGAGAGGGTCATACAGGATACGCGTAGCAATTTACAGAATCAAAATCGGAGATACAGGGTGCAAGATACGAGTACCTGAACGAGTCCCTTCGAAATTGGGGTTTTGGTGTCCGACACGCAATTTCGTGTCCTGGACGTGTCCACTGTGCCCGTGTCCTGCTGCTGGCTGTGTCCGGTCGGCCGTGTCCGGCCTAAGGCTGCGGTCGTGCTGAACCGCGGGGGCTGGCCGACGGTCGGCGAGGCGTCGCCGGGCTCGGTGAGGGCGGTGCCGGCCGTGGGTCTGCGATTTGAGGCGGGCGGAGTCCGGTCGCGAGGGGAGGAGGGAGGAGGAGGTGCTGGAGAGGGGCTGGGCGCTGGAGGGTGGTGGTCGGCGGGCTCCGGGCGGCGAGGGGAATCCGGCTGCCGGAGCTAGGGTCGCCGGAAGCTAGGGTTCAGGCGGGTTAGGGTTCGGCTAAGTGAGGGAGGAGGGAGAAGGGAAGGATGGCTTTATAGGGCTCCGGGCACCGGTCGTGGCCGGGGGAGGCGGACCGAGGGGAGATCGTGGCCCTTCCGGCGGAGGCGGCGCGGAAGAACCGGGCATGGCCGAGGGATCCGGCCGCCCAGGCGATCGTGGGGGAGAGAATGGGACCGGGTCGGGCGCGGTTCCGGGTTGGGCGGACCCGCCCGACCCGCTAGCAGCGGCTGGGCTGGGCTGCTCTAATGGGCTCGGCCCACTGGGCCGGGCCGGGCCCCAAAACAGAAAAATAATAATAATAATAATAACAGTAATTAATTAATTTAATTAGTAAAAAAATAGTTTTTAGGCTTTTTAAAATAGGTCTGAGGCCCAATAAAATCCAGAAAAATTATCCTAAGTCCGGTTTTCTATTTTACACCAAAAAATTATATTTTTATTACACTTTAAGATTAGTTATTAGAAATTAAAAATTATATACTCACTAAAGCTCCTATGTAAATTCCTGAAAATTTCAGAAAAAAATCCCAAAGATTGATTTTAAAAAAATCTGAAAATTTAGGGTGTTTACACAGGGTCCTCAAACTGGGGTCATGTATCACGCACAATTTTTTAGTGAATTGTACAACACAATTTGTATCATCAATAAGATGAGGTCCGTTCACCGACGCCAAAAGTGTCTGTGCCGCAGCCGTCGCATCACGTCCTGCCATCGTCGCACGAATCTCCGCACCCCGTCCACGTCTACCACCAGTCGCATGTTCGCCGCCACGTCCTCGGCCAGCCCTTCATCCGTCGCCACGCGGCCTATCCCTTCACCAATCCGGAAAGCCATGTTTCTCGAAGCAAGTTGCTTCTTCATGTTCGTTGCGTTTGCAAAAATTGCAAAGCAACTCCGATTTATCCCGAGCATCCAAAAAAGATGGCCCACGGTTAACAGAAGGAGTTTTAACCGCAAGTGCCATAACCTCGTCCCGTTCAGAGGAGACTTGTGTGGACGTGCGCAATCGTTCCTCCTGTAGCATGGATTGATAAGCACGCGCCAAAGTAGGGAACGGATCTTGTGCCAATAAAGTCGAGCAAACGTTGCCATAGAGTTCCTGATTGATCCCATAAAAATTGATGAAAGCGCTCCTCATCAATCCATTTCTGCAACTTCTTCGGGATATCACACGTACATTTGCCGCAACTGCAATCCGGAATAGGTTCATAAGTCCCCAACTCATCCCAAAGAGTCTGCAATTGGCCGAAGTAGTCGACCATGGACATGGATCTCGTTTGGCGACACTCTGCCAACGAATGTTTAATCTGTTGAATTATAGCGTCATTCCCCACGCTAAATCGGTACTTGAGCGAATCTCACAGCGGTTTCGCCTCCTCAAAGTAGAGTATCGTCTTCTTCACCGAAGCGTCAATAGTGTGCAAGATCCATTGCACAAGTATCGATTGGACACAATACCAATTGTAAACATCCTGATTTTTAGAATTGAATTTTAAAATTATTTTTTTAATTATTGTGATTAGGAGAGATTTTTTTATTAATTAAAATATATATTCATGGATTGATAATTATGTTTATTTAATTAATTACTAATATTATACATAAAATATTTTTTGGGTGTACAACTATTATTAGAGTATTGTAGAATTTTTCTAGAAATTATTTGGGGTTCAAACCTATTTTTTATTGGCTATATACATATATATATATATATATATATATATATATATATATATATATATATATATATATATATATATATATAATTAATCCTCAACCCATACCTAAACACTAAAACACTAAACCCGAAACCCACTCACATCCATACCCACAGACCTGCACCCATTCAATAACAGCCGACCCTACAACTACAGTACCCGCCCCCGACCGATCATTTCCTCCTTGTAACCGCCGAACCCCCTCTCTTTCTCTTCCTGAAACCTCCCCCCTTCAACCTATATATACCCCATCATAGCAGACCACAACCACCAGCTCTCCCCCACCAGTCCAGACCCACCGTCGACCGTCGACCGTCGTCGACCGCCGCCGCAAGCCACCGCGAGCAGCCGCCCGAAGTCACGATCAGCACAGCGAATAGTGAGGTACTCTTCTTCCCACCCCTGTTTCTCCCTGCACAGTAAACTAAACAGCGAACCGTCGAATCCTATGTGAAGACCACATGATCCCCATAAACCCTGTATAATTAGTTTAGCTTATTGTGTCATGTGTCGATCGCAAATCGCGACAAAAAAACAAAAAAATGATCGAGTTGTGAGAACAGAAACTGTCCCAGGTGCACGTGTTTGAGTCCCGTAATCTTCATAACAGCACGTGATTTTAAAATTCTACTTGAACAGTAAATTAGACAACATAACCTAGTTTTAATCCTTCTAAACACTTTCTTTTATTTTGATGTATGTTGTGATTTATTTGCTATTGAAATCTGTCAAAAACTTGATTTCCTAAACCCGAATTTTCTTGATACGGGGTGCGTCCCGCCAAACGAGACAACTTCGTTGTGTGCGAATTACACCGAAAGGCGCATATCGTCAACGCGGACGTGTGGGATTTTGCGAAACTTGATTTGGATGTGCGTGCACACCAGAATCAACGCGTATCCGTCGAAAAGTATTGTATCGACCTGTTCTGACACTTGTCATAACTTCGTGTGTGCTTGTCGTTTCATAATGAAACTTACGCCATCGGATTCACAGCATTACGCTGGTCTTGTGACACAAGTTTGGTTCGATTCTGAGAACGTTGACAAAATATCGTTTCGCGGGCCCCATAGTTTCACTTGACGGGTGATTTAGTGACCGGATCATCGGAATCCAGTTCTGGATCTTCCGTTGGGTTCGTGTCATCGTTCTGGACTCGTAGACACTAAGTTTAACGTATTTGGAGAACTTAATCTCTAGCATATTTTTTTGTGCGAAGTGGGCCACATGTGGACCCCGCTTTGACCAGAAACTGTCAATTCTGTCCCTTATGTCCAAATTGGACTTATGGGTAGTCAATTATAGCTATTTCAAGCATTCTGAGAGCAATGGTGATGTTTGTTTCAGCAACCGGAGGCGTATTTGGATATTCTACTTTTACAGGAGCAACTGACGGAGTTCAGAGCCCAGGCAAGTGTACCTTGCCAAATCTGCAGAGATCCTGTTATATTTTTTGCTTGTGTTCTTTTTATATATATATACTTTTGTGTTATACATGTTCAACCTAGGACCGTGAGACGTTGCTTAGTGTTCGAACAAGATTCGGGTGTCGACGCCGTACGCGGAGTCGTGTAACGTCGCTTAGAGAGTTGATTCCACGATCCTATACTTTTGCGTGTTTGCTTTACCAAGTACGTCACACCATAGGACACTTGACACTATTTCATGTGACAAAATCTTTCTTGAGTTATTCATGGTGATTCTGTATAGGCTTACATGATTCGTGATATGAGACTTGCATGTTATATGTATATTATTATGACTCGTTGTATTAGCTAGAGGTCATGATCTTGCGTGTTGTGGACATGGGATATTGTGGACATGAGACGTGAGGTTACATTGGGTGGGGAGAGACACAGGCTATAGGCTGATTATATATATACTATACTACTGGGCCGGGGTGACATCGAGGCCTCGCCGAGTGAGAAGGGTTGCTTTAGTCTTTGTATCAGAGCTTGGCACATTACGTGATATTACTTGCTGCTACGGGCTCCCCGACACAGAGCTTGTAGTGGTCTCAGCCTGAATACTAGTGATACTCTCATTTGTATTTCACATAGCTGGTTACATAGCGTGCCCTTGTCACGCCCTGGCCCCCGAGGGGCCGCCCGGACCACTGCCTCGCCCCCGTAGTCGGATGACCCAGACGCGAACCACCGCACCTCGGCGCACCGAACGTGAATTACCACGCCTCGGCGCTTGTCCCGCGGGTGCGAGGAAGGGATGGCCCGTTTAATTACCGGGATATGATGTCATGCGAGCCTGGGGTTGCGCCCGCACAAGGCCATATCGTTTAAGTTTGTTTGGCTATCATCACATCAATCGAGTAAGCAGCGGAGGGACATTGTTGCATATGCAATGCATTTAGCCAACTGAGTATTCGGGACAAATCGAGGGACTTGGGTTTCCTTAAGCAAGGCATCGTTCCATACATTATGTCCCTTTATACGATAGCATGCTCGGGACACAATCGAAACCAGGATTCCGGATCTTGGGGACTGAGGCACGCCTATCGCTCCCTTGGACGATCCAGTACCTGCAAGCAAGTAAACTGTTGGTGGGTCAGCACTTTTATAAGTACTGATGAGATAAAACAACTGAACAGAAGCAAGCATTCACTAAAACCAACACTAAGTAATCATGTTATAAAACATTACATTACTAGTGATCTTTCTAGTTTTACCTATGTTTGTTTCATGCAGCAGAATAACGGAGTCATATTACATTAGTTTGGAAACATCTTTTAAAACAGAGTTTCATATTGAATATAAGCAAGCAAGTCGTTCGTTCTGTTTCAGAGTGTGCGCAGCGTGTCTCGTGAGACTCTAGGGACATATGCATAGCTAGACACATATGCACATCTTAGGGGCAGTCCTCTATCCAAGCCAACACAATGATCTAGCTATATGCAGGGCGGTCCCCGAGTATCTCAGGATCGGCAGCTGTTGGTCCAGCATACCAATGACTCTTTATCTGATGCTAAAGGCAGCTGTGACTCATGGTTGCTTTTCACTATCATGGTAGCAGCCGTGACACATGCAGTTCAGCTCTCTACCAATAGCCATTGTCCGACCGATGCGAATGCATGAAAATACTATCAAATAAACTTTAGGATGCAGACGAGACGAACCATCAGATTACAATCTTTGTTGTGGGGCAAGCCGCCTTATCATTTGAACACATTCAGGCACACGATATGGTTCTCTCGGAGCATAGGCGATAGTGAACATGTTCATGCACTCTTAGACAAGCATTTCAGGATCTCTTAGTTAAGCAGACATGATCGTTTCAAAGACAAGCTAGGTGAGTTCGTTCATTAACATGCAATGCAGGTTCTATCATTCTCTTATGAAAATATTGCAAGCAAAAACTCAGATTATTATTAAGGCGTGCAAGAATCAGAGAACGAAGTTCTGCCCACTCACCTTGATACATAATGCCGACGCGGAGCGGGGCATTACAGCCCTGAGGATCTGTTTTTATCTACTGCATTTTATTTGGCTTGAGTGTTTCTTGTACCTTGCTATGTCCCCTGAGGACCTGGATCCAGATTATGTTCCCAGGTACAACAGAGGAGGATTACCCTGAGATATACGAGACATGAGCTGACGTTGGAGCAGTACTGACAGCAGAGGACAAGATTGTGCCAGAGGATTTCTCTTGAGTACTTAGTACTTACTCAGTTATTTATGTTTATTCTTATTTCATATCTGAATTAATGTTATTCTCTTTCTTTTATTGTGTCGGGTTGTTTCCCGAGACACTACTTATGTTGACTTGATGATGGACTATTTTTTTTATCTATTATCTTGACTAGTCTATCATATTGACTTGTGTTTTCTTTTCGTGGATGGGATTAGAATTATACTGAGATAGATGGTGTAGACTTGTATTTTTATTTATTACAGCTTAAGTGCACTCTAACGGGTCCATTAAATTTGGTTTGACCATTGGAGTTGTGCTGCTGGCCATTGCCACGTGGCTAGTCCCTCGGTATTTTGGGACTGGAGCGTGACACCAATCCTCCAATTTGTCATTCTCCGTAGGTTTATCGATAGACCCGTCAATAAACCCAAATTTCCATCGAGCCAGTAAAGAAAGCCGAATAGATCTTGACCATTCCTCATAATTTTATCCACGAAACACCACTTTCGTAATTGTATTACCCGGATTGTCATTAGAACCAAGGTAATACGGGGAGGTGGGATCGATCCTTTTTGCCGCCGCCACCGACGTAGAAAACTCGTCGCCGCCGCAACCGCTCGTCATACCGCCGGTCAAAGGGAGACTCGTCGTCGCCGCCGTGGAGAAAAAATCGTCGTCGCTGCCGCCGCTATAGGAAAAAAAATTGTGCCCTAGTCGTCATGCTCTGCTATCATGTGAAGAAGTAGTAGGAGAGAATATTCTAGGTTTTTCATTCATCATGATATTATATATATATACATCCACATATCAACTTGGGCCTAAGCCACATAAGCCAATCACCATATATACAATTTAATCCAATAGTCTATTTGCAAAATTTATAAAAAATGAAATAAACAATTAGGCAAACACAAATTATGTAAAAGAACTCAAAAATTTTAGTGAGTGTTATTGTTTTTCCTTGACCTATGGTGGGTTCACCCCTAACACTTCCTCCATTTTTCCATCCACCTGTGAAAGCAATCGTTGTGACACACCAAAATATCATCGACACATACGTACCTATGTGTGCAGGACCGTTTCTGACAAGCCCCATACAAATACTAAACAAGAGCCTTTTTTAACAACTCTAAAAAAATGACATTTTCTAACATTCTAAGGGTATTTTTACTGAAATTTCAAAAAAATATAAGAAGGTCTAAATCTAAAAATGGAGATCTCACATTAATAATATATACGGAAGTTATTATTATTATTATTTTTTTTGACATTTCAATTTTTTGGCCTTATGCGATCGTACAATTTGCACATGCTCAAAAATGACCTTGTATGAGTGTATATGTTGGCATGGTGGTTGTCATAGTTAGGGTTACAAATTGGAGATGAGTGAGGTGAGAGAGAGGGAATCAAGAAAGAATTGGTTTAATTTGTAACTACCGATCTTTTAAAGAGTTTTTCTCTAAATAAAATACAAAATAAGAACTTCTAAGTCTTGAAAGCAAAATTTAGATATTAATATAATTTTATAGTTGGATAATAAAGATATTCAACTATTTTGTTAGGTAGCAAATTACAAAAAAATCAAGATAGCATCCAACAAAAATATAAAAAAATCGAGGTATTTATGACAAATTAGTCGTGTATATTTTTATATCAAGGAAAAAACGGACTCACCGTGATAGTAGCGAATGGTGAATCAGTCTAATGGTATAATGACACATGATATAGCAATGGACGGCTCACCATTCACACCACATGGTGAGCCCCTCCAACTGAATAATTTCTCTCCAATGCAGATCAGGAAATCAAGTCTAGATCTCAAATCTTTGATGTATTATCCATTCCTCTAATATCTAGGGGGACATTTGGTTCAAGTTTTGGAGACTTGGGAATATATTTTAAATTCCTTACCCCTTTTTGATATGTCTAGGATTGGAAATTGAAAGGGGTTATGAGGGGTTTCATATTCCCATTGTTGTGAAAAAATAAAACCCAAGGTCCTCCTTGAAAATATTTTTGTTTTTCTACAAATGCTGTTTGGATGTTTTGTTTGGACAATACTATCCTCCTTTTACTTTCAAATTTTCAACTTCTATTCCAAACATCTGAATTTAGGTAATATAATATTTATGAAAAACTAAATAAATTAAAATTATTATTTCATATTTTTAACCTAACATAACCAAACATGAGTATGAAAATATTGAATTTCTTTCCTATGAGAAATGAATGAAAAATGAATTCCTAGGAATACAAAATATTCATCCAAATGCCCCATAGAGGTTTACATAGAGCATGTCTAAACCTTTCTCCCAAAATTATCTTACTCTAAATGCTAAACTCTAATCCTGGCCTAATTTAACTCTTGAAAGATAATCAGATTTGGTAAGATTAATAAGAGACGGCAAGTATTCCTGCAGTTATTTCTAATTGCATTACAATACCTTTTCGGCATGCTTTTATTAAGATTTATTGACTGCAACAAGTATTCCAAGAGGCTTAAGAAATTTAAAACTTTCACAAGATAACAATATCGAGACAAAATTTGAGCACATTGTACAATATGAGAGAGAAGTACTATGTAGTCTGTACAACACTGATTAAGAACAAAACCTGGATTTTAAATCCAAATCCATCAGAGTATTGGACACAATGTAAGCAACACATGCATGAACTCAGCAAAGATGGGCAACTTCTTCAATAAGAACTTAAAACAACACATCACGTAGGTTCAAAGACTCGCATACCAGAGATATGAAAACACTATTAGGATATTCCTTACTATAAAGAAGATGAAATGAAAAATGGTGTTCCACAAAATTCAATCCATGCAACAAAACTTCTCAACAAGAATCGAAGAGTAAATAAAATCTATTAATCTGCCTTGGCTGCAGTGGCAGCAGCCTGTCCTCTGAGCCGTCCAGTCCTCCTGGCAGCAATGAGACCGACCTTCTGTCCAGGCGGGGCATCACGACGGACAGTGGACGCATGACCGATATGCTGGTGGTTACCTCCTCCATGGGGATGCTCCACAGGGTTCATAGCCACACCACGAACCTTAGGCCAGCAGTTCCTCTTCACTCGAAACTTGTGGTAGGCATTGCCAGCCTTTAGGAGGGGCTTCTCAGTTCTTCCTCCACCGGCAACCTGGCCAATCATGGCACGGCATCCGCTAGGCACAATCTTCTTTGCACCAGATGGGAGCTTGATCCTATGGAGCAAAACAGGATAAATAAAATAATACTCTAAGTATGTAGTATAATTCATATCCATCTAATTAAGTTGTCCCCTTAATGTCTGTTCTTGTAAATGGTGTTGCATATTAGTCTATTTGGCTGCAGTAAATGATTTGGCAGGCAAGTCACGCATGGAGTCATGAAAATTAGGATGTTCCGTTGCAACTTCCGTTGCTTTGTAATGTAGAGATGGTGCAACCATTGATTTCTCCAAGAAAAGTTGCAGAATTTGGATAGGTCTTGCAGCTTCATTTCGAGACTAAGTTTGGATTGAGGGTAAAGAGAGTTAAAGTGGGAATTTGTTTGGTTCAAGGGTGAGAGTTTAGGAGGAGGAGTCATAAAGGGTTAAGTGAGAATTTGTTTAGCCTTCTTTTGTCCTTTTTTTTAATCTTCCAAATCAGGAGGTTAACAAAGAAAAGTAAAGGATTTTGTTTGAAAAGTCATAAGTATCACTTATTTGTCCTAAAGTATCACGACCCTCTCCTCCATTTTTCTTCCTGACTTTCAACCTGATGCCGGCCAAGTGCGTCGTCTCTTCTCGCTTTCTCTTATTACTCCTTCCACTCAAAACCATATGTAATAAGGGGATTTGATAACTATTGTATTTTTATTAATCCTCCTCTCAGTCAAAACCTCCAATCCAAGCAAAAGTTATTCAACATGTCCCACTTAACTCTCCCTCCAACCCAAGCAAGGTTATATGTATTGACTACCCCCCTCCCCCCCCTCACTTAACTTCCCTTCCCTTAACTCCACTTAACTCTTCTTATTTTTTCTCCTCAATCCAAGCGGACCCTAAAGGATTTGCAACTTTAGTTATGTTAATTAACTTACTCACTATGTTGCATGAACAGGTTACCCGTTAGTTGCATTACACCCTATGTGGCACGAATAGGGACACGGATAAAAAAAACAATATGTAAATTTCCAAATAGGTACATTATAGACACAGGAACGGTACACACAATACAGACATGGATAAGACGATGATAAGTACATTGTACATTTTCAGATAGGTAAATCATAGTTACCAATGTTGCACAATAAGGACATGGACAAAAATGATACAAACATATTTTCATATAGGTACTAGTTATATGCACATGGATACCATTGTCCTGTGTCCGTGTAACATAGATTAGACCTCGACCACCAACAGCAGCAACAAATAAACCTTCATCCCAAAGTTTGGGTCCGGTTGTACCATATCCTTGTTTAACATTTCAGACCGTGGCTTGTTCTTTATTGGACCGGTAATTACGATTATTAGAATTAGTGTTTGTTTAGTTGGTGGATTTGTGAAGTCGGACATGGAAACGTGATGAGAAGGTCAGATCGATCACCTGGAGGTGCCGTTGTCGGGATTATGACTGATAACGATCGCGTAATCGCCCGAAGACCTCGCGAGGACCCCGCGATCCCCGACGTGGTGCTCGACGTTGCAGACGACGGCTCCCTCGGGGATGGAGCGGAGCGGGAGGACGTTCCCGACCATGAGGTTGGCCTTCCGCCCGCAGTAGACGAACATGCCGGTGTACATCCCCTCGGCGGCCACGAAGAGCTCCTTCTGGTGCTTGTACCGGAACGGGTGGCGGAACGTCACCTTGGCGAGCGGAGCACCGCGCCCGGGGTCGTGGATGATGTCGGTGACGACGCCCTTGAGGTAGCCGTTGCGCTCGCCGAAGTCGAGGCTGCGGAAGCGCGCGGGGCCCTTGCGGTGGTGGGTGTGGGACTTGAACACCGAGCCTGCTCCCTTGCGCTGGGCTCGGATCACGCGACCCATGGCTGCTGGCTGGGAAGGGGAGAGGGGAAGGGGGGGAGGATTAGGGTTTTTGTTTTATAGAGTGGGTGCCCTAGAATCGACGGTCCAGATTTTGACGTTGGGTTTATCTTGGTTTGATGGGGGTTGGGTTTGGTTGGGTCTTTTGAGTCGACCAAGACCCGAACCGGATTGAGCTACATTTGTAGGTTATTGGTGCCATCAACTTCGAGTCTACAAAAACTAGTACATATGTACATGCGTTGCACGTATTATATACTATTTGAGAAGAGAACATAATAGTCTCTTAATTGTTTACTACTTAGAAAGAACAACTGATAATTTCTTAAACTTTACTACTTAGAAAGAGCAAACAACAATTGTTCGTATTTTTTAATAAGTAATTATTTATCTACCCATGTTAAATTTAATGAACATTTTTTTTATTAATAAACATAGTTAGGAACATTTTTGGAATAAACACTTTAACGATGAAGTTTAACTTTTCTTATTATATAGTAGTATAGATATTGTATACTGATGATCTAATGGTATGCGAATGTATCATGTAGGATTGTGGATGTTTTTACTAATCGGTTGCAACTTGCAGGAAGCTGTTGTATCTCTCAGCGCTACGATAGATGGCCGCATAAACGACAAACTATCGCATTTCAAAAAAAATTTAAAAAATGGAGCAACCCTCACATTTCAAATGGGTTGTTTTTGTTTGATATAGGATGTCTATCGTCTCTTTCTCATAATCTAGAGCATAGTTTTCATCGTACAATTGGAAAACAAATCGACTACAAAATCTCAAATAGGAACTCATAATAAGAACTTGCAATCACATTATGACACATGTAAAAAAAAACTATTTAGGCCCTTAATTTTTTTTTTGTTTAGGTCCTATAAAAAAAATCAAATGATGAGATGCATGCAATACAATATTTGTTAATGACCGCGTTTTAAAAATTAAGAACTCACTAGTTACTCTAGGATTTTTTTTATTGAAAAATGATAAAAACAACAACAAAAATCCTAGAGGAACTCATGATTTTTATTTTTATTTTTTTTATTTTTTGCGATGCCCGAGAATAAGCACGAGACTTTTGTACACGCTGTGTTGTATGCCATATGGACTGACTGTCCCAAACCTCACTCGTGATTTGATTCCGAAATCGACCGCCTAGCCAAAAAAATTATACCTCTTCTCACATGAGTTTTTAATTATTTAAACCCGGCTATTAACAATCGTTGAATTATATACATCATATCCTTTCATTTTTTTTTTAAAGGACCCAATCAAAAAAGTCAAAGATCTAAATTGAAATATTTGTACACGTCATAATGTGATTGTACGTTTTTCTTGTGAGATCCTATTTGAGTTTCTGTAGTCGAACTGTAAAATAACAATCACCACTCAGTCGTGAGAACATTATTTGACATTGGAAATGTGAGTGTTTGCCGACTCCGAACAAAACTAGCACAAAAATACACCATGCTTGGTTGGCGTTCGATGGAAAATTGCCCACAGATGACAATTCATTGAGTTCTGTTGATGGAAATAGGACGCAACTCAGTCGGGTTAGATCGGATTTAAGTTCAACCCGATGAATCATAAGCTTAGTCCGAGCCTAAACCCAACTTGTCCTCGAGTTCAACATATGAAGCCCAAAACCGAGTCCGAAGGAATAGAAAAGGAACGTCGGGTTGAGCCTAAGCCCAACTCGTCCTCGAGTTCAACATATGGTTTCTATTTGCCAATAAATAGGAATCCTAATTTATTTGGGAGAGCACTTGGTTTCTTAGAGTGGGAAAGGTACCTTAGAGAGAGGAGAATAATAAGGATAGAAAGAAAAGGAAGAAGGCACCTCAGTATAACTTGACGATTTAATGTCCAACATTTCTAACATTTGTGCAGTGTATATCTGCATATCATATTAAGTACAAGTTCCATGTTAAAAACCAATATGGTGGCAGTTTAGGCTTATCATCAAGAAACAAAATCCACACTAATTTGGTACTTAACCTAGAGTACGTACCATCAACTAGCAGTACGCCGCACCTGCAAGAAGTATAATCGTAATTCTTCAGAATAAACAACAAATATCACCTCATTTGAAAAGATATAAACACAATCTTCAGCCTTGTTCTAGAGACAACATATCAAAATTTCCATAACAAAAATTATGTTTTAACTTCCAATTCTAATATAATCCTTCCTGAGATTAGGTATTTCTGCTTCACGTCTCAACAATATCAAGAGCACAGATACCTCCAAATAATTTTTTTGACTTAATCAAGGCAACAGAAAAAATAAATTAGACGACAATACAAACCTACAACACGCAAATGATCTTTGTTTTCATCCTCGTGAGATCACTCAGTACTAAAAGGATAGAAAAAAGTATAATTTACACACTGCAAATAGATCCACCAACTTGTGTTAGCATTTAGCAATGCGTAATCCTCTAACAGCTTGAACATAACTTTGCCAGGGATGAGCTGCACAACACAATTCACACTATTTATTAGGATGAACACAATCATGATACTGGCTGAAGACTTATGAAAAATGGAAAGCGGGCTCAACAAATGCATCAGTAAACGCAGACTATGAATGAGCAGAACAATTGGGTTCATTTTTGTTCACCCACAAAAACTTGGATGATGTTCTGTTGCCACGTGTCAACTTAAAACCACTTTTGTTTTTAATTTAATTTCTCTCACCTCATAGTAATGGAAAAACATGGTTTTAGGTTGGAATGGTGAACATCACCCAAGTTTTGGTGGGTGAACAAAAATGGACTCAATTAATTATACATGTTTCAGAGGCAAGGAGCAAGAACAGTTAGCTAGCTAGCTTCCCTTACTTCCAACAGCACACCTCTTCACAGTAGATTAAACCATGAAATCAATATAGACCACGAGAACATACTTACCTCTGTATTCTTAAATTAACTTGAAAGCAAAAATGTCAAGGGCTAACTTAATATACTATTACAGCAGCAAAGACTTTCTTTCATTACCATCTGGAAATTGAAAAGCTTAACCGTGGATATGTTAAACGATAGCTTTTCCAAAATGATAGTTTCTCGGTCTGCGCTTTCTATTTTATGTAAATGATGCCTTCATCTGGATCATCCTTGTCCCCGTCTCCATCATCTTCTGATAAGTTGGATTCTTTAGATTGCTCAACATCTTCTCCTTCTGCACTCTTCTCATCTTTTAGCCTATCCAAAATTGCAATCACCTGCAAGAGAATACATTAATCGACTGAAAGGCTGGGACACTCAACATACACTTCTTTTGAAGAAACTTCTGTCAGTTTAGGTAGAATAAGAAAACCAACACAATGATCAAGAAGTTCTGCTTGTCCTGTGTATTTTTGGAGTGTCCATGTCTAAATCTACATTTCATTATTCGCACACTTCAAAATTTACAAAGTAGCCAGCTTGAATGTGCATTGTGAAATAGAAGTTTTCTGCAGACCACTCTCATTTTCAATTTGACTCGTGTTCACTCTATCAGCTATATCTCGACCTACAGATCTCCTTTTGACCCAATCTAAGGTTTGGTATTAACTACATTTGCAAGGGCTCCGTTTCATGTATTCATATTTATTCCTAATTCATATCAGGGTCAAAAGCACATCACAAAAAAGTCCAGCTTGGAGTAGTCAGTCTCCTGATTCCTGTCCGTCAAACCATTGGCAGGCTGAAAACTAGTTTTGTTTTTCTCTCCCCCAATGGCTCTATTGGATCTAACTGGAAGGACACGAGGATTGTTCCAAGAGGTTCTTAGTCTGGGTTTGGGATTGCTTATCATGGCTGTTTCTTACTTCTGCTTATATTTTTGAAAAGAATCCTCAAAAGCTGTTTGGTAACAACCGCTTATTGAAAAACTACTTCAATTTTGAGGCACATTTTGAAAGCCAGTAAGGAGGCTGCTTTCAGAAGTTGCTTCTGTTGTCCCAAATCAGGCCTTAACCTATAAATAAGGGTTAGGAACAAATATTATAAAAAAAGAAAACCCATCAATTCTCTACCCATTAGTTAAACTAACCAAATCTCTCAATTATTAACTTGTGTCCACTAGATACCAATACCATTAGTCTCACATTTCAATATAATGCTTCTCTTTGTATTGAGTTGTCCATATGGGGTATAGTAGCCCATATGGTCTTTGGAATGTTTTTCTAGAGGGCAAGGATCAAGACACCATGGAAACAATCTTTATTTTTGTCACTTATTCTTGATTTTCCTTAGGAGCCAAGTCGAAGGTGCTTAGCGACTCGGCCTCGGACGAAGGTCGCAAAGTGGCGCTTTGATGGCGCACTTTGCACTTCGCACGTAGAGCTCCACACAATCTAGTTATAAACTAACCAAATCTCTCAATTATTAACTTGTGTGCCACTAGATACCAATACCATTAGTCTCACATTGCCTAGAACCCCAAGTGTGTATTTCAATATAATGCTTCACTTTGTATTGACTTGTGCATATGGGGTATGGTAGCCCATATGGTCTGTGGAATATTTTTCTAGAGGGCAACGATCAAGACACCATGGAAACATTCTTTGTTTTTGTCACTTATTTTTTGAGATTTTCCTTAGGAGCCAAGTCCCGAAGGGGCTTAGCGACTCGGACTCGAACAAAGGTCGCAAAGTGGCACTTTGATGGCGCACTTTGCACTTCGCACGTAGAGCTCCACGCAATCTGTGCCGAAAATTGCGTTGATTGGAGGATTTTGTGGGATTCGGTTTAAACTGCTCCTTTTGGGATTCGTTTTAAACTGCTCCGGATCTTCCGAAATTTGGACGATGGCGGCTGATTAGGGTTTGATGTTTGCCTTCCCTATATATATATGCTCCTCTGCTCATTAGAGAAAAAGATAAATATACTGCTACATGAGAATTTTCATAACAGCCACCATATATACGAAAATTGTCATCTACTGAGGAGTTCGTCCGTTCGAGTTCTACAAGGGTGACATGAGTGTTCTAGAAATTCAACACACCGAACTTGCTGGTTCCTGGACAACATATACGTATCGAGTTAGAACTGGAGTCCGCATGATACGTAGTTGGTTATTGTCACGTGACTTGGTCCTCTGTATTTTGGGACTATGACGTGACGTGAGAGAAGGCAGGCTCGTCAAATTGTCAAGATAAACTCCCTTGGATCTAACAAAGGGTAGTACCAATCAACTAGATTGGTGGGTTGTAATGGGAAAGGTGCCATCCGGCCCTTGGATAGTGAATTCCTGCAGCACAGAAGTGGTTGGGGGCTGGACTATCCCACGATAGGTAAACCGAAATAAATCCTTCTGTGTTTGGATTTTCTCTACGATATATTCTTGACATGCTTGATTGCCTTCACTTTATTTGTGCTTAACATAAAATAACTTTTAATTGCCCATTAATTCCACATCAACCCTATTCAACCCCGTTGAAGTGTTTTACTGAATTTCAAATTAAAATTCCATGTCTGCAATCGCCACTCAAAGCACCCGAAAAACTCACATCCACAATACATATTCTCACCAATTCGATCGGTCTGAATTTGCTTTGAACAGATTGGCAATGAATAAAACTGCACCTGTCTAGTTCGGACAGGTCAAACTAGGGTTCTGTCCAAACCTTGTCATCTGCCCATATTTGAAAGAGCTATTTCAGCTAATATTTGTTTTACCCAATTTATGTGCGTTCCACCATGTGCTCAAGCAGGCAACAATGACAGCTTCACCCCTCCTCCCCTAATTTCTCGAGTTTGGACACAGTTGGCTTCCCTTGCATCAACTACTATCTGGATCGCTTATTCAGCAAAGACTAAACAAGTGGACTATCTTGTTAACCATTCCAGCAAGTAAATAAGCAGATTTTCCCGCAAGTAAATAAGCAGATTATACAGACCCTTAGCTTGGTGGGCAACATGAAACCATGAAATATGTGGAATCAATAAAGACATTGGGTGAGGATATCTGCCCCGATAGATGCCCATAAAGACCATCTAGCTCATGTATATGGTCCTATGTCGTGTCGTGAAATGGGTATACATCAAGATCATGACTAGATGGGATAAAAACTGAATTTGTCCATATGAAATATATATTGAATAGAAAGCAGTACAATATCTGAATATAGAAACTTTCCAGCTTCAATTGATTTTCTTTCTAATCACTGAGAACTATTAGAAATGCATTATTACTTCTGAAACTGAAAGAATTGATTTTTATCTGCCTTCAATTGTATTTTCTTATTACAGTATGTGGATTCAGAAATTTTGGTTCATATGCAATTGCAATATGGCTCTTATGTGGAGTAACAATCCAGTTTCCATTTCATAATACTTTGAAGATCAATAATGACTGCAAGCAAAAGTCAGATGGCATGCATCTCAACCAAAATGTTAACCAAACTAGAGCTTGATAAGATTGGCATAACTCTGTTTAAAAGTGGTTATGATAGTTAACTGAACTACATTCAGTATAGCTAGTTAATAACTTAATACTTGCTGAAAGGTGTTGCTTACTCTATCTGCCATTCACTTTTGTAGACGAAGTGCTAGAGATAGTTGAGCTCATAGAAGATCTATTATTGGGCCCCATAATTTATAAATCTAATTGACCTATAAGTATTAAGTAAACTTTTGTTGATTTTGGACAGGTCACTCACTTTGGTGGGTCCTAGTGAATTTTGGTGTCCTAAAGCACACATAGGATATTTTGAATACACAGTCCACCAAATTATCCATTTGGAGAATATTACGAGTGTCGATGTGTCTGACAAACTGAAAATATTGATTTTCAAAAGTAAGAGACTTTAGTATAGCATGAAAAACATTAATGTTACCCTGCTGCCTCTCTCGAGAGACTCATCTTCAATAAAACGTATCTCAGGAGTTAGTCGCAACTTCATTCGCCTCCCCAGTTCACTCCTGACATACTTTGCTTTTGACTTCAGTCCAGCAATAGCGACTTCTTTTCCTCTTTCATCACCAAATACAGATACATATACTTTAACAACCTACAGCCATTGGGAATAAATTAGTACCATAGGTGCGACATGAATCCTTCTGTTTTAAACATAAATGGTGTGATCAATGGAGGAAAATTTCAGAGTTTAGGAAGTGGAATGTGTGATCTATTATGGGATCTGTTCCATCAAGGGGTATATATACCCCAACCAACGAAGGAGAGAGGCATTCCCCCCAACCGATATGGGACTAAACAGGTCATACATTTGCACTCCCCCCCCCCCCCCCCCCCCTTCTTCTTCCCACCAAAAAAGGGATAAAACCTCATTTCACGTACATATCTAACTCTTCCTTTTGTTAATTTAAGGTCATAAAATGTTCAATATGGTTACCAATATCTAAGATCACTAGCACTCAGTTTTGCATCAAAAGACCATTTCAGTTAGAATAAGTTCACCTATGAATGTATCCTCACATAAGGATCTCATGATGGATACATTAGTTAGAATAGCATTGCTTAGCCCGCTATGGAGATGGACATAGTCTTTTCCAACGACATACGGGCCGCTTATAATTGTCATTGATATTAGTTATTTTCTA
Source organism: Iris macrosiphon (assembly GCA_036927795.1). Taxonomy (NCBI): domain Eukaryota; kingdom Viridiplantae; phylum Streptophyta; class Magnoliopsida; order Asparagales; family Iridaceae; genus Iris; species Iris macrosiphon. Next base: position 131,092,113 of record JAYESA010000017.1, on the reverse strand, counting down.
GAAAGAGCATGCTTCAAAAAGAAATATTAATTTCTGATATCTCGGTTATGTTTCGCATGATCAAGCCCATGTTGAATCACTTCTAACCATGTTGTGGGTCCCTATTGAACCTAGACATGTGAGGGCCATATTCGACAAGATTGTCGAGGAAGTATCATGTTATGTGTCAGACACGGCAACAGACTACTAGAGGAGTATTTGGGCAACTTAGAACAGCAATACATTAAATAATTCCAACTTGGAATCATGGAGTAACATCTAGGTGAATTAGCAAATCGATACTAGTAAAATAAACTATGTGCTTTGCAACTTTGGCTGAAGCAAAAAACAAATATATCCCCAATAGATATAGTTGGTTGACCGCTAGTAGAATTTTGGACAACTGAAAGAAACCACCGTACATGGGAATTATGACATGTGGAGAAGGTAAAGACATACCTCTGAGGTACATATCACTATTAAAAAATGTACTTACTAAAAGAGAGTATACAGAAAATAGTGAATACTGTACAATTTGATGGTCGGGTAATAGAGATGGTACGATTATATATTCAACAAAGGGTGATAAGTAATGTGAAAGTAGAGAAGGATGAAAAGTAAAAAATGTAAGTATATCAAAGTAAGTTTAAGAGTTCAGGAATTGGGTGTAGTGGTGAAGAATCCAGTACTTTGTAGGGGTAAGTTCGATACAATGGATGTCATAAGCAAGGATCCCTTCTGTACACAAGATTAGGAAAGAAGTAAACATGATCTATAAGGGCCTATGTATTCAGAAATAAGAATTTAATGAGGTGATAAGACAGATATCCCATAAGTAAGGGTCCCTTATGTAGTATGTACACTAAATGTTTAGGAAAGGAGTGGACAAGACCTAAAATGGCCTATGTTGGTTCTGAAATAAGGATTAAGTAAGGCTAGCGTCAGTGATGGATGTAATCTTAATAGGAAGTGGTAGAAGAGCAAGGAAAGACAACTTAGAATAATTGAATATTCTTCCTTATTTTACATGCATTAAGTGCCAAAATCTGATATACCAGTTCTAACTAGTTCATCCCGCTCCAAGAACTAGCTAAATTTTATAGTTGGGACTTCTTTTTCCTATGTGGTATGGATGCAGGCAGTAACTTCGATATAGTTGGCTAGCTCTCTTCTGAACTTATCTAACATTTCAAGTGCACAGTCAAGAGGGATTTAAATGTAACGACTGATTTCCAAGCCACTGCTGCTAGAATATAGAAAAACAAATACCCAAGCTGACTGTTTTTAATGTATTTAAACTTTCTTAGAATGCTCATTACGTGTTTTCCACTTTTACATACTGAGCCATCATATGACTCTAAAAATCTGACATTTAACTCAAATGAGATTAAATACACACCATGAGAAGTAATTCTTATACCTAATGATTAGCATCTCATACGAATAGTAGCCACAGAAAACGATATGATGTCTTTCAGATGTGAAAGGAAAAAGGAGATAAACAACCATTTTTATTCTTAGGCCGAGTTTGATTTGGATAACGTGGCGAGCTACCGTAACCTATTGTTACTGTTCATATAAACAGCAACCTGCATGGCCCAGTAACATCATGTCTAAGAAATCTACATTAGGCCATCTTCTTAAGTTGTCTGCTTAGCATTGATCAATATGAAAGTTTTTCGTTGATGAATTTAAACTTTCTTAGAATGCCCATTACGTGTTTTCCACTTTTTACATACTGAGCCATCATATGACTTTAAAAACCTGACATTCAACCCAAATGAGATTAAGCACATACTCATGAGAAGTAATTCTAATGCCTAATGATTAGCATCTCATACAAATAGTAGCTACAGGAAACGATATGATGTCTTTCAAATTTCAGATGTGGAAGGAAAAAGGAGATGAACAACATTTTTTATTCTTAGGCTGAGTTTGATTTGGCTAACGTGGCGAGCTACCATAACCTATTGTTACTGTTCACATAAACAACAACTTGCATGGCCCAGTAACATCATGTCTAAGAAATCTACATTATGCTATCTTCTTAAGTTGTTTGCTTAGCATTGATCCATATGAAAGTTTTTCGTTGATGAATTAAATATTCAAGTTATCTTCCTCCACATCTATTGTTCTTCCATCTACTCTAAATTTCTTAAGACTCTTTTTTCTATTTTCCCCCATCTATAGTTCTTCACTAATCTTGAAAACTTGAAGTTGAATATCCTAGATTTAAATCAAATCAAGCTTTATACCAGAGCAAAAGATCCCCATCAGTCACTTTTTCATTACCCTAGCTTCTTCTCTCTTTCTTTCTTCTCTTTTTTCATATTCTTTACTTCCCACTGTGGTCATCAGCTAGGAAAGCACGAGGAGGTGAAACTTGTGAAGCTAGGAGTTTAAAAATCTTTACAGTTTTCTCAAGAATGGTAAATTACCATACAAAAAGATAAGGAAATAATACTGATGTTACTGCAGGGAGGTGATGCTGAGAAGAAAATAAGTGTCAGGTGTCTGTTGAATCATTACTAAATCTCGTGAGTAAGAAGCCAATCATGAACAAAAAATTGAGCCTCTTCTAAGCTGCAAGTACAACTCATAAAAAAAAGGTTATGATTATGTTCCCTAATAACAAGGTGTGTGCGCAGATAGTGATTTTCTGACGACAAAGCAAATCGTGTGATTCTGACCAAGGAGAACAATAAATCAAGATTAAACCACATGAAGATCAAGTTCCAGTTGCTTAATTGGATCATTTAAAATTCATCATCTATGAAATGACCGCGAAAATTATTTCAAATTTCTAGCAACATCACACAATGAGAGTACGTAGGGATTCATCATCAAATTGTATTGACCTAAAAGTCCCCGCCATTACACCAAAATCCTAGAGTTGTATGAGGGTTGAGGGCTATATATATTTATATTATGCTAACACGTGCCAGCAGGTCAAAGGCCTATTTTGGGCAAAGGTAGGATTCAACAGCGGAGTGTGTGTGTGTATATTTACAAGATTCAGTTAAAATACAAGCTGAAGGAGATTTGAACCAAGGTTTCTATGATACCATGTTAAAGTATCCGCCACTACATCAAAACTCTAGAGTTATAGTGAGAGTTCAGGATTATATATATTTATATTATTCTAACAAACGAGCATGAAGGTGAGATGTGGCACGATAGACTTAAGGATGAGTCAGTACAATGAAAGTGATGGGTCGTAGTTAAGGGCCTCAAAGATAATGTGGGGATTTTAACTTTTGTGGAAGGGTATTTGTCTACACAATGATTTTAGATAAGTTAAGAGCCATTAGATAGTAAACGTCTGAGTAAACAAATAAAAGAGAATTTTTTGATACATTAGAATATTAAGGCTGTTAGGAGGTTTCTATTATAATAAAATTGAAAAGAAATAATAAGAAAATTTATGTGTTCTAATTGACCACGATGCACAGTCACGACACCGAAAAATAAGTTATTAGTGAAGTTTTCTTAACTAACACTTTGCCTAGTTGTTTTTTTATTCCTAATATCCTAAACTACTCCTATCTCGAATTGTGTTTCATCATTTTTGTAGCTCTTCACTAGTCAAAGTATTTGTTACACTAATCCTAGATTTCACTATGTGAGCAAAGGAGAAACCTATTTATAAAGTTTCAATACCGTGGATCTTATATTTGTAAATGGAAAGGAATACCCTAAAATCTGAACAGTAGGTTAGGCACAAACTCCATACTCGAGTTACGGGTTGAAATGGCAGAATGGACACTGCTAACCATCAAAACCTATCGAGTCCTAAGTCTCATTATGAAATATGTAATATTAAATGGAAACAACAATTTATGAACCCAATCCAACCCAAGGCAACCTCTACCTTCCCCAACCTCGCCACCACCACAACCATCACACACATAAACAACAATGACAAAGCCATTATCCCAAGTTTCAAGGTCTGTTATTTGAACCTCTCCCATCCGGCTCTTTTAAGGGACAAATCCTCTATAATATATCCTTCTTTATAGTCTCAATCCATGATCATGTACTGCTCCTAGTTCTAGCTGCTTCTTTAACTAAAATTCTACCCCTCATATCTGGTGCATGTGCATCTATTTGTCTTTGTTGTGCATGTCCAAACCACCAGATGTTTTTTTTTTCTCACCTCACGATCATTCTGATTTCTGAGCCACCTCCAATTTATCAAGAATGGACTCATTTCTTGTACTATCTTCCAAAGTTTTGTCACTCATGCATCGTAGCATCCTCATTTCAGCAATGCTCACTTTTTACACATGTTTCTTAATTGTCCAACATCCCAATGCATAAAGCATGGTCAGTCTTAGAGCATCATCAACGCTATTTTGAGTATGGAAAAAAGTTGTTGCCACGTAGGAATAACAAGTTTGCATTGAAAAAGTCCTTCTCCAATGCAAATGTCAAATAAGTTATGAAGTGGACATGGCAAAGACATTGCGAAGTTGGTTGTCTAGTTCTAGACAATGCACTTGACAATGACTTTACCTCCCCACCATCAATTATGAATAAAATATTTAGAAAAAAAGAAAGAAGAGAAGAAGTTATCTTGGAAGTTGAAACAGTATATTTTATTGTCTTCAATACTTTTGCATTGGAGAAGATTTATCTACTTCATTGTCTTGTCTGAATATAATCTTGCCACCTGGGAAGACATTTTCTTGTGCCTCGTGCCACATAGGAATCACATCACATTAAAAGACAACATGGCCTAACATGGCTGCACAACCGCACAAGCCCGCTGAGGAGGGGGTTTTCGGTTAGGCCTAGGGCTGCCTAGCGCCAAGGCAGCCGAACATGCCAATTTTTACAACACTGACCACAAATATTGTTGTGTCCGTGTTCCGTGTTTATGTCGTGTGTGTCGTAACGTAACTCGTATGTGTGTCTCTACATTCTCAAAAACAACTAAAGTTTGCATCTTTAGACCTTGCAGCAAGTACTAAATAGTATCATGAGCCAGCCAGCCAACAACTAAGAAAGGATTCTCCTCCTCTGATAAAAAAATGAAAGAGAAAAAAAAAAGGGTGGTGGGGGGGGGGGGGGGGGGGGGGGTGGACCTGGAGGTCGCCGGAGACCTCGACGTCGCTGATGGTGGTGAGGGAGGAGAGGTACCGGTCGGCGCCGAGGGAGGACTCCGGGAGGACGGCGTACTGGAGGACTTTGTCGGTGAGGAGCATGTCCGAGAGCTCCCTCCTTATCTGCTTCGCCACCATCCTCACCCTCCTCTCCTTCGCCATGCACACCACTCTTCCCACTCTCCGACCACCACACGACGACCATGGAGCTTCTACTGGGAATCTGCAGCAGCACAACAGCGACGACGGAGGAAGAAGACGGGGAGGGAGATGGAGAGGAGGTCGACAAATGCCCAAAGGGATTTGGAGAGAGAACATTGTTAATTTGCAGAAGAGAGAGAGAAATGGAGTATTTTTTATTTATTTATCTTTTTTGAAAGAGAATATACTCTTTAGTCACTTCTGGATTTTTGTTTGTTTGGATTTGGAATAATTAGAGTTTAGATCATGAATTTTATATAACCTTAGAATTTAAGTACTAATTTGTTTAATAAAAACTATAAATCCTGATTTTTTATTATTATATTTTTTCTAATTTATATGGTAGAGTTTTATTGTCAATCAGGTAAGAAATGATATAATAAAAAAAATCAAATAATAAAAATTTAGAATCTAAATTTCCTAATTAGACAAGTCGCAGCTTAAACTCTAAGTTAATATAAAGTCTAGAGTCTAAACTCTAATTAGTCATTTGGATTTTGGGTATGCAATCAATCAAAACTATGGGCTTGACCCAACAATTTGTACTCACCCAATGATTGTAAAAAAGAAAAAGAAAAAAAAAAGAAAAAGAAAAAAAACTTTAAAAAAAAAATGGAATTTTTATTATTTTTGGTGAGAGATTATCTTCTTTTTAGGAGTGAGCATTATTCGACTTTGGATCGAAGACCGATCCGAATAGACAAGGAAAAGAAATTCTGTTCAGATGGGTTTAAAAAATATTCAGATCGGTTTCGATTTTGAATAATCCAATATTCGGTTATCGATTTAGAGTTCCGTTACAGATTTCGAATTCGATTTAAAACAAAAAACCGATTAACAACCCATATAAAAGTTTCAAAACCCAAATCTCAATTCATTTCACACTTTTGATTCTCTCTCTCCTAAACTCCAAACAGCCCATATAGAAGTTCTTTTCTCATTGGCCCATTATGCTGGGTTTGAGATTTGCATTTTTTTACGTTCTAAGATTAAAACAGGACAATTTTCCACAAGAGATGAAATATTGCTTATGTTGCTGTCACTTTTTGAAAACAACAACAATTCTCAACCAACCCTTTAGTCACGGATTGTCGGTTGGCTCGGCTATTGGACTATTTTTTTTTTTTTTGTAGGAACATTTCTCTTCAATAAATATATAAAAAAATACTTATTTGCTCGCGGACAGACTGGTTCATCTGTCCATTTAGTACAACCCCATTGGCTCTCCTCCTACCTGTTTACATGGTTCTACTGCGGTTGATCTGCCAATGGGATTGCGCCACGTGGCGGACGAATTGGATTGCGGGTGGACAAATAAGCAACGTCCTAAATACAGAGACGAAACCATGTGTAGGCCCAAAGGGGGCCCTGGCCCCCGGAAATTGAAAAAAAATTATTTTTTTTGGAAAGCTTATGTGTTCATCAAGTCTTGTTAACTAGGTCACTGTTTTGCACGAGGGACACTCTCTCACACATATTTAATTTGTTTATTATTATTTGGTTATTTGTGTTTTTTTTAAGGTCACTTGTATTTTTTTATTTTTTTTACTTGGCAACACTGTTGTTCTTTGTTGATGCTAGATTACTAGTCTTTCATGTTTCCTATAAACAAATACCATTTTTTCTGACAACAAATACTAGTTTCTTTAATTTATTTCTATGAAAGTTTGCCTTAAGTTTCAATTGTTCTGAAATTGGCTGTGATATTCTAAATGCTAAGTAATTTATTTGTTATGCATTGTAAAAGTTGGTTATTTTGGACTTAATAATGGCACATTATCTTATTTTAGTTCCTAAATAAATTAGTACTGTGTTGAATTTGGTGTGAAGTTAGTCAGTTATCTTCTTTGAATACATGTGTAGTTGTGTTTGACTTTAGTAATGACTTGCAGACTCTAAATATTTATTTTTTAACTTTGAATGTGTTGTACTTGAATTTGTTGAAAAACAAACTTTTATGATGTCGTAATTATTATTTTTTAATTTACTTGAATGCTCGAACCGCCTAAATATATACGTTTGGTTGAGTGAAGACCATAAAAGGGTATGTTTAGCAATGGAGTTTTCACCGATTTTGAAAAAAAAAAAAAAAAAAAACTGTTTCAAAAATACATACTTGGTAAAAAAATTTAAGATACTATGATTTGATGGGCTCAAAATCTCTAAAGAATCAATCAGTGTAGTATAATTTTGTGTGTTTTTAACCAACCTATATATCTCTAACAGTGTAGACTTTGATCTTGAATAAGAAAAACAATACATCCATACAAAACTTGTGTACCTACGAGTATATGATTTTTCTGTCAACCAGTGCAAGATGATCATATCATTTTGATACCCCCCAATATATAGCAACAAGTTCCACACAAGTACATGTTTGATTGTATTTCTTTCTCGGTTGAGTGCTCAAAAAAGGTAATAATGGAGTTAATAATTTGGTCCCATATTAGATAAAAGATGGAATTATGAAGTGTAAATAATTGGAATTAGTTAAGGTCTTACATGAATTTTTTTTTTTTTTAAGACATATGGGTCCAATTCAATATCATACCTCATGGACCAACTCCGATTTGGGTCACACTGCGATCCCAACAAATGGTGTCGGAGTCTAAGGTTACGGGACTGGTTTGGGCAGCTCGAATTGGTTCGAGACAGATGATGCTGAAAGTTTTAATCTGATTATATGGACTCTTCTCAAGGTGGAGTAGGAGCATCTGAAGACGGATCAGACCGAAGGTTTGAGGTATCTACACGAATTAGTCTTGGTTATGTGGTCGAACATATCGAGATGACAATATGTTGGATCTCCTAAATGCTTGGCTGGCGGGAACGAGCAAAGGTAGTGGGGGTGTGCTTGGTTGCTCGGTCAGTGAAAACGAGGTAAGGTGGAGATTTTTGGATTGTATCTCATTTCAGATCGAGCCCTCAAAGAGGATGATAATGGAGTTAATAATTTAGTCCAACATCAGATAGGAGGTGGAATTACGAGGTGTAGATAATTATGATTAGTTAATCTCTTACATGATTTTATTCTTATTTTTAAATATGGGCCCAATCCAATATCATATCTTATGGGCCAACACAGATTTGATTTTTTTTTTAATATGTCATTTCCACCGGATTAGGAACTAAGTTTCCAAAGGGGGATTCGAACTGTGCCCATCCTCACGGGAGCCCTCCCCCCATCGTAACCAACATGCCACGACCCCACAAACAACTCCTATTTGGTAATTACACCACATTTCCAACAGTACAGACACGGACATTTAAATTCAAGTGATATATACTATGTACATATATCTCTCCTCTTATAATGAGACTTCAAAACGGCTCAAAAGTGAGCCGTCTAAGCCGTTTGTAAATACTGTCACGCCCCAGTCCCAAAATACGTAGGACCAGGATACGTAACTATGCCAGCCGTCCGTATATATGGCAACTCCAATATATGGAACCATATATACGTGCGTACGCTGTATATGAACAATAAATTCACAAGTGGTAAGACTAATCACAAGTCACAGGGTAATATCTAAATCTCATCCACAGAGTCAAATATACATGAATAACTAATAACCAAGTAACTAGATCTCAATATAAAGTAACTAGAGAATGACAGTCGGATGGAAACAAATACACTGCCGAAATGGAATATAAAGGGAACCAGATACACACCATATAAGAACAACATCTGACAATCACGAGGCTCGAAGAGAAGACCTCATCGTAATATAGGTAGCCTGTCCGGATCTGTGCTCCTGCGAATACTCAAGAACATATACACCTGGCAGGGAACCAGGTCCTCAGAGGGACATAGCAAGATACATAAAAGTAACATGCCATAATGTAAATACTGAATAAATAAATGGGGTGTGCTAACCATCTAAGTGAATGCAAATTTAAAGACCTTGTAGTACGCATGGGAATGTGTGGCTAGACATATGCTGACGTAATTCACCAATCGTCGGGTGTCACTACCACATTTTCTAGGAAAGGGTATTTTGGTAATTTCCTATTTAAATAAATATTGTGCATGGTAAATAATTATTTGTTGTATTATTTAATTGTTGTTAGTTATTATTTAATTATTTTAGACTTATTTTAGTGGACCCAACTAGTTTAGTTTGGACCCATGGACCAACATGAATTAATTAGTTAGACTTGGCCCATTTAGAAAGCCCATAGTTAAGGAGATAGATTAAATTAATTAAATGATTAGACTAGAAGCTTCCTTCCTTAATTATTTCTTCATGAGAGGCCCCAAGGGGTACATTGGACATTTTACAATTGCTTGGGGGAGGGGCTATGGCCGGCCTATTAAAGAGGGGGGAAATTTCTCTCTCCTCTCATCTCATTCCAAATCTAGATCTAGAATTCTCCCACTACCAAATTCCCTCCATTCCCAATCCAATTTCCTACCAAATTCATTCCAAATTCTTTTCAATTCACCATTAGAGAAGGAGGAAGCAAGGATCTAGAAGAAGGAAGCAAGGATCTACAAAGAGGAGCAAGGATCTACAATTTGGAAGCAAGTTCATCTCAATTGGAGGTTTCATTGGGAATCCATCTCCCAATAGGTATAATTCAGATTTTCCCTTTTAAATAGCTTCTAAATCTGAGATTTAATCATGTAAAATCAACCTATATGTATGTAGTACCCATAGGACTTTGTTTTGTGTTCATAGGAGACCCATGGAGAAAGTTATGGTGCTTTTTGTGTCAATCTTGTTGGAATTCCGAATTTATATTTTGTTGTGTGTGTCAATTGATCCTATAGATCAATTGAACATGAGATTTGTGTTTGAGGCTAGTGTCGTGTCCATATTGGGATACTTGTGGTTCGTATCCCAACTATTTGGTGATACGTGTCATTTGGGGGTTTTCCTCCGACACGGGGCTTTGAACATGTCGTATTTTGACACGGACACATAGATCTACTTTTGACGCTTTGATTTGTTCATAAATATTATTTGTGATTTGTTTGTGTCCTTCGGGGTGCATTTGGTTGTGTGTTGGACTCGTGTCGCATGCGTATCCTAGATCTAGTGGGATACGGTGAGATACTCTCCAATTGTGTGTATTTTTGCATAGATCTAATTAATTGTGGTTCAATTCTTCATTTATAATTAGTATATATATATGGATATTAAATATTTATTTTGTGTATTTATTATAGTAATTATTGTAGCATAGATCTATATTTTGGGTGTGCTAATATAATGTACAATATAATATGTAGCTTTCTTGCATGCAAATATATATGTTACTACTTGTTAAATAATATAATTTATACATAAAATATTTTATAAAATATATTTGTATGTTTAATTGTGTAATTATATTATTTATAATTATTATGTAATTATTTGGATATTAATGTAAATATTTTAGGTGTGCTTCTAGCCATGTAAATTATATGTTCTTTGTTAAATATTTGAAGGTATAAGTTTATGTGTATATTAATATATATATGTACATTTTTGTATTAATGGTTTATATATATATATATATATATATACTGTTTTATATATTCTGTTTATATATATATATATATATATATATATTGTTTATATATTCTGTTTTTATATATATAATTATATATATACAACTTGTTTTAGTGACAGTGAATTAATGACAGTAAAAACTGTCATTAATTAGCCGACTAATAGCAGCCGCTGTAGCCTTCGGGCAATTAATGACAAACCTGTCATTAATTGCAGCTGCGGAAAACAGCAGCTTTTCTGCGACGCTTTTCCGCGACAGTTTAACTGTCAGCGAAAACCAAAGCAGTGGCAGTTTATTATTTGGGTTTCGGTAACAGTCCTTCGGTGACAGTCCCGACTGTCACTATTTAAACTGTTTTGATTTAATCCTACTTTATTCACTGTTTTTCAATGACGCTTTGACAGATTTAATGTATATATTATATATTGTATTTGTATATATTTATATGTATATATATATGTGTTTTGTGAGGAATAATAATTGTAATAATATATTATGTTATTTATATAAATGTTGGGTTGTATATATATTATTTTAGGGTATATATATTAATTATATTATTAGTATACTTTGTGTGAGTTCTTTTTGAATCTAATTTGATTCCTAAATTATTGTAGTTTATCTCTATATTATTTTATAGATGTCTTGTGAGGTTGACTTTGGGTTTGACCATGTTTGACTTTAGTGGACTTTAGAGTTGACCATAGTTGACTTTTGACTTAGAATTGACTTATTGACCTAGAAATTGCCTAGTTTGACTTGTTCTCTTTCCGGGACCTTGTATTAATGTGGTATTCCATATCTAGGTCTTCGAGGCACCGAGTCAGACATTTGTGAGACTGTTCAGTGGACTTCAGGCGAGTACATTCTCTGATAGTTTCTCATTTATGATATCCTCTATGTTCGTTGTATCTAGTGTAGATATACATGTTCTCTTGACACTATGGTTACACGGATTGGTATATCCGGATCTCGTCATGAGATGTTATTCCTTGGTATATGGTGTATATGGTGCAAGTATTGTTTCATTGGTTATCTTGTACATGTACAGACACCGATTCTCGGGGAGACTAGCTATCTTCTTGGGGAATCTAGTGCCATAACGTACCGTGGTTGGATCTATTATACCAGTCGGGGTGGGGAGTATTTTAATGTAGATATGTGATCATACCCTCCTTGTGCATGTCTTGTTCCTTGTGAGTGTTGATCATACACCGCACGTATAATCAGCCAGGCCATTATACTCTTGTGCAAGTTCCTAAGCCGATCACATGTTAAAGCTAGTACTCACACACTTAGTCATTAGTATTCTTGTTCTATCAGCATATTGTTCATTATTGTATTTCTTTCCAGTACTTCCTTATTGTCTATACATTTCTTGTATCTATTTATGCATCTTGTTTATCCACAGCTACTTACTATTACATAGTTTTTATCATTATTTGAGAACTGCTGTTAGGGTTGTACTCTGCTCCTTTCCTGACTGGATATATTTTTCCAGATGACACTGAGGAGTACCCTACCTATTATGGACCCCAGGATGTTGTGGGTTTAGATTCTGAGACCCTGGCTCAAGAGGGACTTATCCCAACTGAGACAGTTGACCCTGGAGTTGTAGCTTTATAGTTTTGTAGTATTCTTTTGTACTGGATTTGTCTCCAGCATATTTCTGTATTTTTCTTCAGACTCATTGATGTATTATTTTAGACTCATGAGTTGTATTGTGACTATTCTATTCTTATCTGATTCGTGTTCATTCTATCTTAGTTCTGTGATTGAGTACACTATCTTTTGGTGGTTCATTATATTAGATAGACTTTCTAGACAGCGTTCTACCGCCGATTCTGCGGCGTAGGCTGGGCGTTGTTTCCGACTAGTACCCTTACCCCGGGTGCGGGTCGTGACACGTTTTTGGTGGTGGCCCATGCAGGTCTAGCTTCACAAGTATGTGATGTCGTGGTAGTGCGACAACTTAGTTGTACTACTGCGAGCCTGCGATAGGATATAGGATATAGGCTGAGATACTCAATCACATCTAGGAAATTTTTTTTGATTCAACTATTCTCCTTTGACGTTGATACTTGATCTCTTAAACTGTCCTTTCCTTGAATATCTTACATCTTGTGCCATATTGATTCTTTCTTTCGCTTTGTCTCAGGATGCCGCCTAAGACTAGATCACAGCAAGGGAGAGCAGTTTCTGAGGGGTCTGCGACATTCCGAGGGCCTGCACCAGTCACTTCTCCGGTGATTGGAGTGTCAGCTGCTTTCGGAGGTCCACCACCCACTCAGAGGACTGTGCCAGCTGTATCTGAGGGGCTTCCACCTCCACCTCCTGTGCCAGCAGAGGCATCACAGATGTTTACTCTGTTTTGTGAGATGCTCGAGGCACAGAGGGCTCAGTCGGAGGCACATCAGAGGCAGACCGACGTTCTACGGCAGGGCATCGAGAGTGCTCATCAGCTTGCTCGTGCTGTAGTTGAGAGAGGAGTTCCGGTCCAGCAGCAGGTTGTTCCTCAGGTTGCTCAGCTTCGGCCAGGCAACATTCAGGACTTCAAGAAACTGGAGCCTAGGGTTTTCAAAGGGACGGAGGGCATCGTCTATGCTGATGATTGGCTCGAGGACATTGAGCGTCTTATGAGGGTGTCCCGTCTTTCTGAAGATCTGAAGGTTGAGGCGGTAGGACTTCAACTGTTCGACGTCGCTCGTACCTGGTTCAGGAATGAGCCGGTTCTAGTTGACGCAGGACAATCTTGGGAGGTATTCAGGGACCTTTTCAAGAAGAAGTTTTTCGCCCGGATAGACAGGCTTGACTTGGGGAGACAATTTGAGAGTCTCATTCAGGGAAGCATGTCTGTGGAGGAATACGCTGCAGAGTTCGGTAGGCTGAGCCGATTTGCAGAGTATCTGGTGAGGGAGCCGGAGGTTCGAGCTATTCGTTTCAGAGAGGGTCTAAACTGGGAGGTGAAGATTCTCATTCCGTCTTTTTATGAGACATACTCGGAGATACTTGCGGAGGCACGCAAGGTTGAGCGGGATCTGGGTTTGAAGACCAAGAGAGACCGTGATTCTTTTCTGGGGGCCAACGGCAGTGCAGTATCTGCCAAACGTCCTCATTTCCAGTCCAGACCTTTCCAGCAGCCACAGCAGAACCAGACTCCAGCTAGAGCGCCTTTTCACCAGGCACCTCAGCAGCAGAGACAGTTACAGCAAGCTCTATGCAACTTCTGCAAGAAGCCCGGCCACATCTGGGAAGTTTGCAGAAAGAGGCTAGGAGTTTGTTTGTATTGTGGTACTGAAGGGCATCAATTGAGGGAGTGTCCTCGTCGTGCAATTCAGGGAGCAGCTCCAGCTCCGAGGGTACAGATGAGACCACCTGCAGCACAACCGAGGGGACCGCTTCCGACACAGCAGCAGCGTTTTGTCCAGCATCAGCAGCAGGGAGGTGCTCGGCAGGGACGAGCGTTTGCTATGACAGTCGAAGAGGAGGAACCCACCGGAGATGTCATCGCAGGTTCTATTCTTCTTGATTCCATTCCAGCTTTAGCTTTGTTTGATAGTGGTGCTTCCCATAGTTTTGTATCTGTTTCTTTTGCTCTGAAGCATGGTTTGGTAGCTGAGTCTTTGCTTAGGACTTGCAAGATCATGACCGGGGGAGGCATTATCCTGGTTAATGATATTTGCAAAGATCGGAGAGTTACTCTGGGAGGCCGGGAGTTGAGTGCGTGTCTACTTGTAATGCCACTTCCGAGCTACGACATTGTACTCGGGATGGATTGGTTGAGTAGGCACCGTGCTAGCATAGATTGTAGAGGAGGTAGAGTTTTGTTTGGTCCGCCAGGAGAGCCAGAGTTCGAGTTTGCTAGAGGAGCTGCAGAGCAGGAAGAAGGCATTATTTGTGGAGCTATGGTGGAAGACAAGGAGTTGCCACATCCGTTGATAGCAGAATTTTTGGATGTGTTTCCTGAAGAATTGCCAGGATTACCGCCAGATCGAGATGTTGAATTTTCTATAGACTTGGTGCCAGGTGCAGAACCGATTTCGCAGCATGTCTATAGAGTAAACAACAGCGAGCTGGTCGAGTTGAAGAAGCAGGTGGACGAATTGCAGGATAAGGGGTTTATCAGATCGAGTTCTTCACCATGGGGAGCCCCGGTATTGTTTGTACCGAAGAAGGATGGATCGGTGCGTATCTGCATTGATTACAGGGCTTTGAATAATCTCACTATCAAGAATAAGTATCCTTTGCCACGGATTGATGATCTGTTTGATCAGTTGAGTGGTGCGAAGGTGTTTTCTAAGATAGATTTGAGATCAGGCTACCATCAGGTGAAGGTGAAGCCGGAGGACATACCGAAGACTGCTTTTAGAACTCGGTATGGTCAGTTCGAGTTTATGGTGATGCCGTTTGGTTTGACTAATGCACCGGCGGTATTTATGAACTTGATGAACAAGGTGTTCCACCAGTACCTTGACAAGTTCGTGGTGGTGTTCATCGACGACATACTCATATACTCGAGGACACCGGGAGAGCATGAGGAGCATTTGAGGATTGTGTTGGATGTGCTGAGGAAGGAGAAGTTGTATGGGAAGTTGTCCAAATGTGAGTTTTTCTTGGACAAGGTGGAATTCTTGGGGCATGTTGTGACTGGTGATGGTATTTCAGTGGATCCGAAGAAGATTTCAGCAGTGGAATCTTGGAAGACTCCGAGTTCGGTAGCAGAGATCAGGAGTTTCTTGGGATTGGCAGGCTACTACAGAAAGTTTGTGCAAGATTTTTCGAGGATTGCCGAGCCGATGACCAGACTCACAAGGAAGGATGTGGAGTTTGTTTGGACGGAAGATTGCCAGGCCGCTTTTGAGGAGTTGAAGAAGAGGTTGACGTCTGCTCCTATTTTGACATTGCCATCAGGGTCCGGAGGTTTCACTATTTATAGTGATGCATCGGGAAAGGGTTTAGGTTGTGTTCTTCAGCAGCATGGGAAAGTGATTGCCTATGCATCCAGGCAATTGCGTCCTCATGAAAAGAACTATCCTACCCATGATTTGGAGTTGGCAGCTGTCATATTCGCCCTGAAGTTGTGGAAACATTATTTGTACGGAGAGCGTGTGGAGATCTTCACAGACCACAAAAGCTTGAAGTACGTTTTCACGCAGAAGGAGTTGAACATGAGGCAACGTCGGTGGTTGGAACTGATGAAGGATTTTGATATCTCTTTGCAATATCATCCTGGGAAGGCCAATGTAGTTGCCGATGCTTTGAGCAGGTATCCGGTAGCTATGTTCTTGACGCAGGATCGATATTTGTTGGAGGACTTGGAGAGCTTGGGCATTGAGGTGATTGTTCCGGGTGGTGCTATGCAGATGTGGGAATTGCAGATACATTCAGATTTGATGGATAGGATCAAGGCAGCACAGTATGATGACGTATCTTTGAGGAGTATCAAAGCTCAGGTGAGAGCAGGATTGGAGGATGATTTCACTATTGCAGAGGATGGATCTTTGAGGCATGGAGTTAGATTGTGTGTGCCTAGTGGGGAGTTGCGAGAGGAGATATTGCAGGAAGCGCATCGCTCTCAGTATTCCATACATCCAGGTGCTAACAAGATGTATCGGGATATGCGAGAGAGTGTGTGGTGGTATGGCATGAAGAGGGAAGTGGCACAGTTTGTATCCAGATGCTTAGTGTGCCAGCAGGTGAAAGCCGAGAGGCAGAGGCCAGGAGGTTTACTTCAGCCATTACCGATTCCAGAGTGGAAGTGGGAACACATTACTATGGATTTTGTGTCCGGACTACCACGATCTCCAGGAGGGAAAGACACGATTTGGGTCATTGTTGATAGATTGGCCAAGTCGGCCCACTTTTTGCCTTTCAAAGTGGGTTTGTCTACGGAGAAGTGAGAAGCTGGCAGAGATGTATGTGAGGCAGATCGTTAGGATACACGGAGTTCCCGTCAGCATAGTCTCAGATCGAGATAGTCGTTTCACTTCTCATTTCTGGAGGAGTTTGCAGGAGAGTTTGGGCACTCAGCTCAAGTTCAGTACTGCATATCATCCCCAGACAGATGGGCAGTCAGAGAGGACTATCCAGACTCTCGAGGATATGTTGCGCACTTGTGTACTAGATTTCGGGGGTTCTTGGGAGGACCATCTCCATTTGGTAGAGTTTGCTTACAACAACAGTTACCAGGCCAGTATAGAGATGTCACCTTTTGAAGCTCTATATGGTCGGAGGTGTCGTACTCCTTTGTCTTGGGACGATGTTGGAGAGAGAGTTTTGCTTGGGCCAGAGATGGTTGTGGATGCAGCAGAGAAGGTTCAGTTGATCAGAGACAGACTTCGAGTGGCACAGGCAGACAACGGCATTGGGCCGATAGCCATCGGAGACCCTTGGAGTTTGAGGTATAGTTTAGATTTTATTTTGTGTGCTTGTTCTTGGTTGTTTGTTATAGATAAGTTCTTAAGGTGGTGTTTTGTTCTAGGTGGGTGGTTTGGTGTTTCTGAGGATTTCTCCGACACGAGGCACGATTCGCTTCGGTGGAGACGGAAAGCTTAGTCCGCGATTCATTGGACCTTTCACTATTCTAGAGAGGGTCGGTGCAGTTGCTTATAGACTAGACTTGCCACCTGCATTGGAGGGAGTGCACAACGTATTTCATGTGTCGCAGTTGAGACGATACGTGGCAGATCCTAGTCATGTATTGGATCACTCAGAGATAGAGGTGGGCCCTACTCTTAGCTATCCAGAGCAGCCAGTTGGAATTCTGGATCGGAGAGAGAAGGTGCTGAGGAACCAGACTATTCCTTTGGTGCGCGTCGCATGGAGGCATCACTCTCCGGGGGAGTCTACCTGGGAGAGAGAGGATGACATGCGAGAGCGTTATCCATATTTGTTTGTACCTTGAGGTGTGTTATTTCTAGTTATGTTCTGTTCATTGTTATGTTCTGTTCATTAGTTAGTTATGATTCTTTAGTTCTGTTCTGTGTTTTTCTGGGGGTAGTTTTCGTCTTTGAATTTCGAGGACGAAATTATTTTAAGGAGGGTAGACTTGTCACTACCACATTTTCTAGGAAAGGGTATTTTGGTAATTTCCTATTTAAATAAATATTGTGCATGGTAAATAATTATTTGTTGTATTATTTAATTGTTGTTAGTTATTATTTAATTATTTTAGACTTATTTTAGTGGACCCAACTAGTTTAGTTTGGACCCATGGACCAACATGAATTAATTAGTTAGACTTGGCCCATTTAGAAAGCCCATAGTTAAGGAGATGGATTAAATTAATTAAATGATTAGACTAGAAGCTTCCTTCCTTAATTATTTCTTCATGAGAGGCCCCAAGGGGTACATTGGACATTTTACAATTGCTTGGGGGAGGGGCTATGGCCGGCCTATTAAAGAGGGGGGGAAATTTCTCTCTCCTCTCATCTCATTCCAAATCTAGATCTAGAATTCTTCCACTACCAAATTCCCTCCATTCCCAATCCAATTCCCTACCAAATTCATTCTAAATTCTTCCCAATTCACCATTAGAGAAGGAGGAAGCAAGGATCTAGAAGAAGGAAGCAAGGATCTACAAAGAGGAGCAAGGATCTACAATTTGGAAGCAAGTTCATCTCAATTGGAGGTTTCATTGGGAATCCATCTCCCAATAGGTATAATTCAGATTTTTCCATTTAAATAGCTTCTAAATCTGAGATTTAATCATGTAAAATCAACCTATATGTATGTAGTACCCATAGGACTTTGTTTTGTGTTCATAGGAGACCCATGGAGAAAGTTATGGTGCTTTTTGTGTCAATTTTGTTGGAATTCCGAATTTATATTTTGTTGTGTGTGTCAATTGATCCTATAGATCAATTGAACATGAGATTTGTGTTTGAGGCTAGTGTCGTGTCCATATTGGAATACTTGTGGTTCGTATCCCAACTATTTGGTGATACGTGTCATTTGGGGGTTTTCCTCCGACACGGGGCTTTGAACATGTCGTATTTTGACACGGACACATAGATCTACTTTTGACGCTTTGATTTGTTCATAAATATTATTTGTGATTTGTTTGTGTCCTTCGGGGTGCATTTGGTTGTGTGTTGGACTCGTGTCGCATGCGTATCCTAGATCTAGTGGGATACGGTGAGATACTCTCCAATTGTGTGTATTTTTGCATAGATCTAATTAATTGTGGTTCAATTCTTCATTTATAATTAGTATATATATATGGATATTAAATATTTATTTTGTGTATTTATTATAGTAATTATTGTAGCATAGATCTATATTTTGGGTGTGCTAATATAATGTACAATATAATATGTAGCTTTCTTGCATGCAAATATATATGTTACTACTTGTTAAATAATATAATTTATACATAAAATATTTTATAAAATATATTTGTATGTTTAATTGTGTAATTATATTATTTATAATTATTATGTAATTATTTGGATATTAATGTAAATATTTTAGGTGTGCTTCTAGCCATGTAAATTATATGTTCTTTGTTAAATATTTGAAGGTATAAGTTTATGTGTATATTAATATATATATGTACATTTTTGTATTAATGGTTTATATATATATATATATATATATACTGTTTTATATATTCTGTTTATATATATATATATATATTGTTTATATATTCTGTTTTTATATATATAATTATATATATACAACTTGTTTTAGTGACAGTGAATTAATGACAGTAAAAACTGTCATTAATTAGCCGACTAATAGCAGCCGCTGTAGCCTTCGGGCAATTAATGACAAACCTGTCATTAATTGCAGCAGCGGGAAACAGCAGCTTTTCTGCGACGCTTTTCCGCGACAGTTTAACTGTCAGCGAAAACCAAAGCAGTGGCAGTTTATTATTTGGGTTTCGGTGATAGTCCTTCGGTGACAGTCCCGACTGTCACTATTTAAACTGTTTTGATTTAATCCTACTTTATTCACTGTTTTTCAATGACGCTTTGACAGATTTAATGTATATATTATATATTGTATTTGTATATATTTATACGTATATATATATGTGTTTTGTGAGGAATAATAATTGTAATAATATATTATGTTATTTATATAAATGTTGGGTTGTATATATATTATTTTAGGGTATATATATTAATTATATTATTAGTATACTTTGTGTGAGTTCTTTTTGAATCTAATTTGATTCCTAAATTATTGTAGTTTATCTCTATATTATTTTATAGATGTCTTGTGAGGTTGACTTTGGGTTTGACCATGTTTGACTTTAGTGGACTTTAGAGTTGACCATAGTTGACTTTTGACTTAGAATTGACTTATTGACCTAGAAATTGCCTAGTTTGACTTGTTCTCTTTCCGGGACCTTGTATTAATGTGGTATTCCATATCTAGGTCTTCGAGGCACCGAGTCAGACATTTGTGAGACTGTTCAGTGGACTTCAGGCGAGTACATTCTCTGATAGTTTCTCATTTATGATATCCTCTATGTTCGTTGTATCTAGTGTAGATATACATGTTCTCTTGACACTATGGTTACACGGATTGGTATATCCGGATCTCGTCATGAGATGTTATTCCTTGGTATATGGTGTATATGGTGCAAGTATTGTTTCATTGGTTATCTTGTACATGTACAGACACCGATTCTCGGGGAGACTAGCTATCTTCTTGGGGAATCTAGTGCCATAACGTACCGTGGTTGGATCTATTATACCAGTCGGGGTGGGGAGTATTTTAGTGTAGATATGTGATCATACCCTCCTTGTGCATGTCTTGTTCCTTGTGAGTGTTGATCATACACCGCACGTATAATCAGCCAGGCCATTATACTCTTGTGCAAGTTCCTAAGCCGATCACATGTTAAAGCTAGTACTCACACACTTAGTCATTAGTATTCTTGTTCTATCAGCATATTGTTCATTATTGTATTTCTTTCCAGTACTTCCTTATTGTCTATACATTTCTTGTATCTATTTATGCATCTTGTTTATCCACAGCTACTTACTGTTACATAGTTTTTATCATTATTTGAGAACTGCTGTTAGGGTTGTACTCTGCTCCTTTCCTGACTGGATATATTTTTCCAGATGACACTGAGGAGTACCCTACCTATTATGGACCCCAGGATGTTGTGGGTTTAGATTCTGAGACCCTGGCTCAAGAGGGACTTATCCCAACTGAGACAGTTGACCCTGGAGTTGTAGCTTTATAGTTTTGTAGTATTCTTTTGTACTAGATTTGTCTCCAGCATATTTCTGTATTTTTCTTCAGACTCATTGATGTATTATTTTAGACTCATGAGTTGTATTGTGACTATTCTATTCTTATCTGATTCGTGTTCATTCTATCTTAGTTCTGTGATTGAGTACACTATCTTTTGGTGGTTCATTATATTAGATAGACTTTCTAGACAGCGTTCTACCGCCGATTCTGCGGCGTAGGCTGGGCGTTGTTTCCGACTAGTACCCTTACCCCGGGTGCGGGTCGTGACACCGGGACTGGCTAGTATATGTGTCATATGCCCCCGGACTCACGGGTAGCTCTGCAATCGACCATCTCTGGTACGAAGGTATAAAACATTATTGGAGGGGGTGTCCCATACGTCTACTAAGTGTCTTTCCCGCCCAATGTAGATATACAAGTCGTGAAAACGACGTGGACATCTCAAACTATAATGCAAGTCTCAATAAAATAAACAACTGAGCTAAATACCGCTACACGTGTTGCTCACACTGATGGCCAGTCGTGCATGAGGCACGCGTCCCTACATGTACTCACTCTATGACGTATAATGATACGTGTCAAGGCCTGAGAAGTTATATCAATAACTTCACAACTTTAGGTGGGTCCACTAGACACTAGGTCAGACACAAGTCCTAACGTCAACGCCATCGTTGACTGCACCCGAGTTTTCTCGGACGCGCACATTTATATAATAAATAAACATGTAACTAGCAATAACTGAATTTAAACAGTACAACAAGGCAAGGTATACTTGCCTGACAGGAGAGCTGCAAATATAATGTCCAGATGTCAAGTGCCAAAAGTCAGAAACTATGGCCTCAGAATAAATGTCTCCGGATGCTGAAATAAACATCACTAACAGTCTCAGAAAATATCAAATAGCTAGAAACGCCTGTCCTTAAGTCCAATTTGGACACAGGGGCAAAAATGACAGTTTCCGGTCAAAGCGGGGTCCACATGTGGGCCGCTTTGCACCGAAAAACGTGTCAGGGTCAAAGGTCTCCAAATTTGCCAAACTTAGTGTCAACAAGTCAGGAACGATGATACGAACCCAACGGACTTCCATAATTGGATTCCGATGAGCCGGTCACAAAATCGCCCGTCAATTGGAGCCTGTGGGGCCCACGATACGGAATTTTGCCAACATTCTCAGAATCGAACCAAACTTGGCTCACAGGACCAGCGTATTGCTACGAGTCCGATGGCGCAAGTTTCGTTTCGATCCGACGTGTGTACACAAAGTTGCAGCGTATTCCAGAACTGACGGATACGGGGCGGTGTCGACGGATACGCGTTGATTCCGGTGTGCACGCACATCCAGATCAACTTCTCCGAATTCCTACACGTCCGTATCAACGTCGCGCACGTTTTGGTAAAGACCGCGTGCGACCAAGTCGTCCCGTTTGGCGGGACGTACTCAGTTCCGGGGTGAATCGGGTCGTTGTTTTTCCTGTATTTGGATCGCGTGCCGCGATCGCCACAGGACGCAATGCTCCGAGCGGGTTGCACGGGCACCGAGATGGTTACATAGTCTACACGACGCAACTGACGGAATTGAAATCGGAATTACGAGGAGAGAGATATCGTTACCTGAACAGGGCTTCAGAAACTGTGTTTCTCCGTGTCCGACACGTGTCATGCGTCCGTGTCCGAATCGTGTCCGGTGCTGTTCACCCTAGGGTTAGGGTTTGGGGCTTCTGGGGCGTCGCCGGAGGACTGCGAGGTCGGAGGCTTAGGGCTGCTGCTGCCGCTGCTGTCGGTGGCGAGGTGGAGTTGGTGCTTTGTCGTCGGGCGGAGGCGGAGGAGGAGATCGAGGGGTCGGGGTCGGCTCGCCGGCCGGGGAGGATGGAGAAGCTGGGGAGGAGGAGTTGGGGCTGTCGAGGCCGTCGGCTGGGAGGGGTCGGGTCCGCCGCGGGGTCGGCTGTGAAGATGGCGACGATGATGATGGCGGTGGTGGTGCTCGATGATGGTGGTGGTGGCGGTGGTGGGGAAAACGAAGGGGGGGGGGGAAAGGAAAGGCTGGGAGAGGAGGAGGAGGAGAGAGAGGAGGAGCTCTCCGGCGGTCGGCTCGCCGTGTGGCGGCTAGGTCAGGGAAAAGAGGGGGGGGAAGTGGAGGAGGAAGAGAGAGCTCGGAGGAGAAGAGCTGCGGCGGAGCTGGAGGGGAAAGCTCGCCGCGGGGAGGGGGAGGTCGGCTGCTCCGGCGGGGGGGGGGGGGGGGGCTCGGCTGCGGGCTGGGGTAGATTTAGGTTTTTTTATTTTTATTTTCTTTTTCTTTTTCTTTTTCTTTTAGTTTTATTTATAAAGAATTTTATTAATTAAATAAGGAAAATATCTAGAGATATTTTCAGGATATTTTTGGGATATTTTCGGGATCTTTTCGGGTGAGTCCCGCCTCCCAATGGACGGCGCAGGTTCACCGGCCAATGAGGGGGTGCCACCTCGCACTGAAATTTGCAGGAAAGTCCCTATAATTTCATAAATTGCGTGAAAGTCATATTTTGAGAAATTGCGCAATTTACGAAATTGTCTGGAAAAATACCTGATTCCTGAAAATTCTAAAATTCACAGAATTGAGAGAAATTGCTATGTGAGGGCCCCGGGGGAATGGGGGTGAGTCTGGACAGGGTTGGACCTGGTTTCTGGGTCATACGGACCATCGTATTTATTAATTAATAAATACTGCGCACGGTGTTCTCTAATTATTTAGAGGCAGGTAGGGTCATAATTTTTCTACGGTGTCAATACACTAAATGTAGTATACTCAGTGTAGAAAATTAACGTATTTTTGTTTGGACAAAACAGATGCATGTTGGGCCTCAAATTCCTAGGGGTACAGAGATGGGTATAGAGCAGAAAATTAAAATAGGAAATAAATACGGAATTTTGTAACGATATTTGTGCGTCTCAAACGAGGCTCAAAATAAAGCATCTGGGACTTGCACAAAATTCAGGAAAATAGTCTAGCATGTCTAGAACAGGTATGTGAACTTCGTTCGGGGATAACAGTCAAGGTAAAGTTCCAAATAATTAGGTGATGGACAGGTGCACAAGTCAATAGGATATGTAAACAAAATAAATTAAAATATTGCAACAAATCCTAAATTGAGAAAAATACTCCTAAAATACGGGAATCTGGTCGAGGGGATTTACAATCTACCAAACTTATAAAAATTTTGTCCTCGAAATTAAAACTAAGCCACGATAGAAGGGAAAGACAGCATAAGATATAATTTAACAAAGTAATTTATATCTTGGGTTACGAATAGGTTCGAAAACGTTTATGCATGTCGTACTCGCGCTTCTAAGTAGATTTTCCTGGCGCGTCATGCTTCCATGCCACGCGGACCAAGGGAATAGACTGATTTCTCAATATCTTTTCTCGATGATCAAGGATTTCTACGGGTTGCTCTTGATACGACAGGTCTCGTCCTAATGGTGATCTCCGGATGGTTGAAAACATGACTGCTGTCTGTCACATATCGCCTGAGTTACGATACGGAGAATACATCAAGTACTCTCTCAAGGGAAGTTGGTAGCGCAAGTTGATATGCCACTACTCCCACTCTTTTTAGCACGTCAATGGTCCAATATATCTTGGACTCAACTTGCTGCGTCCTCCGAATCGAATGGTGCCTCTAGTAGGTGAGAACCTCAAGATGACATGATCGTCCTCTTTGAATTCTAAGGAACGATGATGACGGTCTGCCCACTGCTTCTGTCTGTCTTGCACTGCTCGCAAGTGTCCTTGTATTACTTAACTGTCTCTACGGTGTTGACCACCAACTCTGGTCACGTGAATCCTTATCTGGTACAATGCTGACTGGTATGCCGTACAATCTTATGATTTGCCTCATATAAGTAATGTCCTCCTAGCTTCAGAGAAATTACGACGGTTGCAAGTTCCAAATTCTTCTCATGTACTCATAATTGTCTAGATGTATATACCATTACCTTGCCATCCTGTATTAATACGCTTCCCAAACCTTTCCGGATGCATCTGTAGATCACAACCGCCTAATCTGGATGGAATAGTCAATACTGGTGTTGTGGTCAGTCGCTTCTTCAACTCCTCGAAAGCGGCTTGACACTCGTTGGTCCATAGGATTTCTTAATCCTAAAAAAAAATCAACCTAGTCATAGGTGCTGCTATCCATTCAGGAGTTAGTCAATTGTTCATCCAGGTAAAATCCATTTAGACTCCTGACAGCAAAATGATACATTCATTATTGTATCACTTGAGTTCTGAACTTGACCCGAGTTACGAGGCAAAAATAAAAATTTCATGCTGCCATAGTGGCGCACGTACCAGGAACGTAAGTAGGTAGTGAAGGTCATTCTAAAGATAGCACCGTTTATAACTGCAATCTAATCTAATAATAGGGTTTGGTAAATACCCAAGAAACAAACAGAAAAGGCTACAAAACAATACACTCTCGTATTTATACTAAGCACGAGGTTTCGTCTTTCCGAAATAAGTGAAGACGATAAACAATAATCAGAGTTCAAGGGGGAGGTAATAGATTAAAAGTGTGAGGATCAAGGCGTTTAAAGAATTCAACGGGAATTGTCAAAGCAGTTGTGGATTTGAGATGCTATTTTGGTAATCCCTATTCACATATTGGGATCAGCACAGTTATGTAGCTGATACAATATGCTCAGACATATCTAGAGGGTAAATATATTTTTCTACTAATCACTATATATCTCAATCCACGTAAAGTAGTTATGCGACGGGCGAATCAAAATGCACTAAGGTTGATCAGATCGTAATACACTGATTCTGAATAGACAATTGTATTAGTGGGGTGGATCAGGCCCCAATAACACATGTGTCATGAACAAGCTTGATAAAGAATAAGCTTGCAAAACTAGGCTATAATAGCATCATAAGTCAAGTTAGGATAGCAATTTTAAGTATGCTAGATTATGATGAGAGAAATTACAACATAATTCACAATCACAAAAAGACAAGACTCTACAATCTCTACAGTTATTATTCTAATTCCTTGTCTAAGTCACTAGTTGACCTAAAAGAGGTATGGCCTTCTAAGTTCTACAATCTTAATATACACTATAGGTTGTCTGCCTAAAACAGAGATTTCAAGAAAGTCCACGTAAAGTAGGGGTTCGAGGTTGTCTGCGTAATGCAGAGATAAGATAGTTTGGCGTAAATCAGGGATTCAAACTATCGGCGTAAAATAGGTTTCAGAGTTATCTGCGTAATACAGAGAAGCGTAAGTGGAGCTTCAGAGCTGTTCACGTAAAAAGTCTGTGCGTAACAGTCTGCGTAAAAGTCTGAGCGTAAAAAGTTTTGCGCTAAAATCTGCGCAAAAAATATCTCCTGCGTAAAGTCTATTATTCGTCGTAGCGTAAAGTTGTACGAAAAACTCATGAGTTTGTCAGTCAAATTTAGTGAATCCTGACATCTGACAAAAGTAATTTGTACAACGATCGAGTGGATGGTTTGTGATGATGAATTTGCACGGGAACCCAAGTTGTCCTTTAGTGACTTATTGGATACCAGTCATTCGCTTGAGGTGAGACAAAGCCAGATGTCCTGTCAGAAAGCTGTTTCTTTTTGCACAGGGCTCGAGGCGTATCTCTGCGCAGGATTTGGTCGTGCCTGGGGAAAGCTAAGGCTGTAACAAATATGCTAACATCCTATCCTTATATTGTACGCTTAATCAGGTTACTCTACGCTAGTTATCTATGAATCATCAGGTTTACGCAGGGCAGTTACCTACGTGGCTGGCATGATGCGTCATACGTAGGATAAGGAAGACTAAGGGCGGCGTAAAGGGGACAAGCTTCTACAATATTTTGGCTTTTACGCCAATCAGAAAAGTCATTTGGCCTTTACGCTAACTACGGTCAATTGGCTTTACGCCAACAAGGGTAAGGGGTCTCTGACGTAAAACTCTGGTTTATCCAATCATAGGATGAGGTTTCAGTCCTAGTATTTATCCTTGGATTTCTATGGGTTTCCCAAGACTAAGGTCAACACAATGGTCATATCTCTAATAATCCTATCTCTAACTAATCCTAGTAGTGTTTATACTATACTCAAGTCAAACATAAATATGTCAAGGGATAAGGGTAAGTTAATCTATAGGTAAGTGACGCTAGGGTTTACTTAGGAAATCAGGAAGGCTAGGGTTTATTTAGGAAGTCAGGAAGGCTAGGCTTTATTTAGTATCCTATAATTAGTAATGTATCAAAGCCCTAGTTGTATTCTAAGTAGGAATATTACCCTAAGTATCATCCTATCAACAGGGATTCCTACATTCTAACAGGGGCTATACTAAAAGAATTATCAGGGAAGCACACGAATCGAGCAGGATGCAATTATGTAAGTAGGACAGACTGGAAGAAAAATTAAGTCATAGTCAATTTGGATGAGATTCTATATTCTAATCCTAGGTGCAGGCTTGCTCGGTACAGTAACGTAACCGAGACAATATGCTCTGACCTGCATGGGCCACCACTAAAAATATTGTCACGCCCCAGTCCCAAAATATGTAGGACCAGGATACGTAACTATGCCAGCCGTCCGTATATATGGCAACTCCAATATATGGAAACCATATATACGTGCGTACGCTGTATATGAACAATAAATTCACAAGTGGTAAGACTAATCACAAGTCACAGGATAATATCTAAATCTCATCCACAGAGTCAAATATACATGAATAACTAATAACCAAGTAACTAGATCTCAATATAAAGTAACTAGAGAATGACAGTCGGATGGAAACAAATACACTGCCGAAATGGAATATAAAGGGAACCAGATACACACCATATAAGAACAACATCTGACAATCACGAGGCTCGAAGAGAAGACCTCATCGTAATATAGGTAGCCTGTCCGGATCTGTGCTCCTGCGAATACTCAAGAACATATACACCTGGCAGGGAACCAGGTCCTCAGAGGGACATAGCAAGATACATAAAAGTAACATGCCATAATGTAAATACTGAATAAATAAATGGGGTGTGCTAACCATCTAAGTGAATGCAAATTTAAAGACCTTGTAGTACGCATGGGAATGTGTGGCTAGACATATGCTGACGTAATTCACCAATCGTCGGGACTGGCTAGTATATGTGTCATATGCCCCCGGACTCACGGGTAGCTCTGCAATCGACCATCTCTGGTACGAAGGTATAAAACATTATTGGAGGGGGTGTCCCATACGTCTACTAAGTGTCTTTCCCGCCCAATGTAGATATACAAGTCGTGAAAACGACGTGGACATCTCAAACTATAATGCAAGTCTCAATAAAATAAACAACTGAGCTAAATACCGCTACTCGTGTTGCTCACACTGATGGCCAGTCGCGCATGAGGCACGCGTCCCTACATGTACTCACTCTGTGACGTGTAATGATACGTGTCAAGGCCTGAGAAGTTATATCAATAACTTCACAACTTTAGGTGGGTCCACTAGACACTAGGTCAGACACAAGTCCTAACATCAACGCCATCGTTGACTGCACCCGAGTTTTCTCGGACGCGCACATTTATATAATAAATAAACATGTAACTAGCAATAACTGAATTTAAACAGTACAACAAGGCAAGGTATACTTGCCTGGCAGGAGAGCTGCAAATATAATGTCCAGATGTCAAGTGCCAAAAGTCAGAAACTATGACCTCAGAATAAATGTCTCCGGATGCTGAAATAAACATCACTAACAGTCTCAGAAAATATCAAATAGCTAGAAACGCCTGTCCTTAAGTCCAATTTGGACACAGGGGCAAAAATGACAGTTTTCGGTCAAAGCGGGGTCCACATGTGGGCCGCTTTGCACCGAAAAATGTGTCAGGGTCAAAGGTCTCCAAATTCGCCAAACTTAGTGTCAACAAGTCAGGAACGATGATACGAACCCAACGAAACTTCCAGAATTGGATTCCGATGAGCCGGTCACAAAATCGCCCGTCAATTGGAGCCTATGGGGCCCACGATACGGAATTTTGCCAACGTTCTCAGAATCGAACCAAACTTGGCTCACAAGACCAGCGTATTGCTACGACTCCGATGGCGCAAGTTTCGTTTCGATCCGACGTGTGTACACAAAGTTGCAGCGTGTTCCAGAACTGACGGATACGGGGCGGTGTCGGCGGATACGCGTTGATTCCGGTGTGCACGCACATCCAAATCAACTTCTCTGAATTCCTACACGTCCGTATCAACGTCGCGCACGTTTTGGTAAAGATCGCGTGCGACCAAGTCGTCCCGTTTGGCGGGGCGTACTCAGTTCCGGGGTGAATCGGGTCGTTGTTTTTCCTGTATTTGGATCGCGTGCCGCGATCGCCACAGGACGCGATGCTCCGAGCGGGTTGCACGGGCACCGAGATGGTTATATAGTCTACACGACGCAACTGACGGAATTGAAATCGGAATTACGAGGAGAGAGATATCGTTACCTGAACAGGGCTCCAGAAACTGCGTTTCTCCGTGTCCGACACGTGTCATGCGTCCGTGTCCGAATCGTGTCCGGTGCTGTTCACCCTAGGGTTAGGGTTTGGGGCTTCTGGGGCGTCGCCGGAGGACTGCGAGGTCGGAGGCTTAGGGCTGCTGCTGCCGCTGCTGTCGGTGGCGAGGTGGAGTTGGTGCTTTGTCGTCGGGCGGAGGCGGAGGAGGAGATCGAGGGGTCGGGGTCGGCTCGCCGGCCGGGGAGGATGGAGAAGCTGGGGAGGAGGAGTTGGGGCTGTCGAGGCCGTCGGCTGGGAGGGGTCGGGTCCGCCGCGGGGTCGGCTGTGAAGATGGCGACGATGATGATGGCGGTGGTGGTGCTCGATGATGGTGGTGGTGGCGGTGGTGGGGAAAACGAAGGGGGGGAAAGGAAAGGCTGGGAGAGGAGGAGGAGGAGAGAGAGGAGGAGCTCTCCGGCGGTCGGCTCGCCGTGTGGCGGCTAGGTCAGGGAAAAGAGGGGGGGGGGGGGAAGTGGAGGAGGAAGAGAGAGCTCGGAGGAGAAGAGCTGCGGCGGAGCTGGGGGGGAAAGCTCGCCGCGGGGAGGGGGAGGTCGGCTGCTCCGGCGGGGGGGGGGGGGGGGGGGGGCTCGGCTGCGGGCTGGGGTAGATTTAGTTTTTTTTTTCTTTTTCTTTTTCTTTTAGTTTTATTTATAAAGAATTTTATTAATTAAATAAGGAAAATATCTAGAGATATTTTCAGGATATTTTTGGGATATTTTTGGGATATTTCCGGGATCTTTTCGGGTGAGTCCCGCCTCCCAATGGACGGCGCAGGTTCACCGGCCAATGAGGGGGTGCCACCTCGCACTGAAATTTGCAGGAAAGTCCCTGTAATTTCATAAATTGCGTGAAAGTCCTATTTTGGGAAATTGTGCAATTTACGAAATTGTCTGGAAAAATACCCGATTCCTGAAAATTCTAAAATTCACAGAATTGAGGGAAATTGCTATGTGAGGGCCCCGGGGGAATGGGGGTGAGTCTGGACAGGGTTGGACATGGTTTCTGGGTGATACGGACCATCGTATTTATTAATTAATAAATACTGCGCACGGTGTTCTCTAATTATTTAGAGGCAGGTAGGGTCATAATTTTTCTACGGTGTCAATACACTAAATGTAGTATACTCAGTATAGAAAATTAACGTATTTTTGTTTGGACAAAACAGGTGCATGTTGGGCCTCAAATCCCTAGGGGTACAGAGATGGGTATAGAGCAGGAAATTAAAATAGGAAATAAATACGGAATTTTGTAACGATATTTGTGCGTCTCAAACGAGGCTCAAAATAAAGCATCTGGGACTTGCACAAAATTCAGGAAAATAGTCTAGCATGTCTAGAACAGGTATGTGAACTTCGTTCGGGGATAACAGTCAAGGTAAAGTTCCAAATAATTAGGTGATGGACAGGTGCACAAGTCAATAGGATATGTAAGCAAAATAAATTAAAATATTGCAACAAATCCTAAATTGAGAAAAATACTCCTAAAATACGGGAATCTGGTCGAGGGGGTTTACAAATACTCAACCATTTATTTTAAATTATAATATTACGTAAAAAATGTTAAAAAATAAATAAATTTCTTATAAATATGAGTAATCGAACTTGACCAACCAAGAAGAATGCCTCACACCTTAACCACATAAGCTCAAAGAAGTGTTTGATTATAGTTATATAATATTATGTAGTTAAACAATTAGTTAAAATTTATTTAATTTTTTAATTACGTGAGGATATATGTATAGCTTAGACGGTTAGTCTTTTCAAGACTTTTTATAAAGAGTAAAAATACATCCATTATAAATTATAATTAAAATATGTTAAAATATTTTATAATATATTTAAAAAATTTATTTTACGTGCAACGCACGTGCATTTACTAGTATTATAATATGAGCATGCAAAATCTTAACTCGAGATTTGGAAAGAGTTCGCCTTAAAAAACTCATATAAGAACTCAAATAAGAACTTCCAATAGGATGTTAACATATGCACAATTTTTTTTTTCATTTAAGACCTTAACTTTTTTCATTTAAATTCTTAAAAAAATCAACGGTTGAGATCAATACAATCCAACGACTCATCATGGACGAGTTTCAAAAATTAGAAACTCATGAGTTTCGTCTTTGATGAGTCGTTGGATTGTATTGATCACAACCGTTGATTTTTCTAAGAATTTAAATAAAAGAAGATAAGGTCTTAAATGAAAAATAATCGTGCATGTGTCAGCATTCTATTGGATGTTCTTATTTGAGTTTTGTAGGCGAACTCGGGTAATTGATATAGTGAGACCTAGGCTCATTTGCACATGGGGAAGTAGCGAAGAAATTGATGTTTATTGCTCGTTCCATACATACATACATACATACATACATACATACATACATATGTAAACCCCCTCGACCAGATTCCAGTATTTTAGGAATATTTTCACAATTTAGGATTTGTGGCAATATTTTAATTTATTTTGCTTACATATCCTATTGACCTGTGCACCTGTCCATCACCTAATTATTTGGAGCTTTACCTTGACTGTTATCCCCGAACGAAGTTCACATACCTCTCCTAGACATGCCAGTCTACCATCCTGCACTTTGTGCAACTCCCAGATACTTAGTTTTGAGCCTCGTATGAGACGCACAAATCTCGTTACAAACGTCCGTATTTAATTCCTATTTTAATTCCCAGACCTGTACCCATCCCTGTTCTAATAGAGATTTGAGGCATAACATCCACCTGTTTTGCCCAAACAAAAATACGTTATTTTTCTACACTAAATATACTACATTTAGTATATTGACACCGTAGAAAAATTATGGCCCTACCTGCCTCTAAATAATTAGAGAACACCGTGCGCAGTATTTATTAATTAAGTAAATACGATGGCCCGTATCACCCCGAAATCAGGTCCAGTCCCTGCCCAGACTAACCCCCACCCTCTCAGGACCTTCACACAACTTTTTCCTTCAATCCTGTAAATTTTAGCATTTTCAGGAATCGGGTGTTTCCCAGACAATTTTGTAATTGCGCAATTTTCCAAAACTAGGACTTTACGCAATTTATGAAATTACAAGGACTTTCCTGCAAATTGCAATGCGAGGTGTCACCCCCTCACTGGCCGGTGAACCTGCACCGTCCATTTGGAGACATGACCCACCCGAAAATATCCCAAAAATATCCCGAAAATATCTTGTAAATATCTTTAGATATTTTTACATATTAAATTAATATAATTTTCTATAAAATAGAAAGAAAAAGAAAAATAAATTCAAAACCCAAACCCTAACCCTAACTCAGCCGACCCCCCCCCCTAGCCGGCTACCCATTCCCTCCCCCCCGCCGGAGTTGCTCCGCCGCCCCTGGCCGGAGTCGACCCCCTCCCAGCCGCTGGCCCCCGACCCTCCCTCTCCTCCTCCTCCTCTTCTCCTCCACCCCTCGACGGAGCCAACCCCCACCCGCGGTGAGCCGACCCTCGCCGGAGTCGACCCCGACCTCCCACTCCAGCTCCTCCTCCTATTCTCCTTCCCGACCTCCTCCACGCCCTCTCCCCTCCGCCAGCGTCGGTTTCCCCCCTGGCCTCGGCATCAGCCACCCCTAGCCCCCTTTCTCCGCCTCCTCGAGAGCCGCCCGCCTCGCCGCAGCTCCGCCGACCTCGCCGGAGACCCGCAGTGACCCCCCCTGACCTCCACGGTCCCTGGCCGCCTCCGCCGTGTCCGCCACAGCTGAAACCCTAGGACGAGCTACGGTGGACACGGACACAGCAACACTACCGGACACGAAGCAGACACGGACACGAGAAAAATGCAGTTTCTGGAGCCCTGTTCAGGTATCATTTTCTCCCTCCTCGTATTTCCGATTTCTATTCTGTCAGTTGTGACACGTAGACTATGTGACCCTCTCGGTGCCCGTGCAACCCGCATGGTGCATCGCGTCCTGTGGCGATCGCGGCACGCGATCCAAAAACAGGAAAAACAACGACCCGACTCACCCCGGAACTGAGTACGTCCCGCCAAACGGGACGACTTGGTCGCACGCGGTCTTTACCGAAACGTGCGCATCGTTGATACGGACGTGCGGGATTTCGCAGAAGTTGATTTGGATGTGCGTGCACACCGAAATCAACACGTATCCGCCGACAACACCCCGTATCCGTCTGTTCTGGAATACGCTGTAACTTTGTGTACACACGTCGGATCAAGACGAAACTTGCGCCATCGGACTCGTAGCAATACGCTGGTCCTGTGATCCAAGTTTGGTTCGATTCTGAGAACGTTGGCAAAATTCCGTATCGTGGGCCCCATAGGCTCCACTTGACGGACGAT
The DNA here is from genome assembly GCA_036927795.1 of Iris macrosiphon. Taxonomy (NCBI): domain Eukaryota; kingdom Viridiplantae; phylum Streptophyta; class Magnoliopsida; order Asparagales; family Iridaceae; genus Iris; species Iris macrosiphon. The sequence goes on along the minus strand of JAYESA010000017.1, from coordinate 131,058,290 downwards.
TTTATGACCGGCTCATCGGAATCCAATTCTGGAAGTTCTGTTGGGTTCGTATCATCGTTCCTGACTTGTTGACACTAAGTTTGGCGAATTTGGAGACCTTTGACCCTGACACGTTTTTCGGTGCAAAGCGGCCCACATGTGGACCCCGCTTTGACCAGAAATTGTCATTTTTGTCCCTGTGTCCAAATTGGACTTAAGGACAGGCGTTTCTAGCTATTTGATATTTTCTGAGACTGTTAGTGATGTTTATTTCAGTATTCGGATACATTTATTCTGAGGCCATAGTTCTGACTTTTGGCACTTGACATCTGGACATTATATTTACAGCTCTCTTGCCAGGCAAGTATACCTTGCCTTGTTGTACTGATTACTTTCAGTTATTGATAGTTACATGTTTATTTATCATATAAATGTGCGCGTCCGAGAAAACTCGGGTGCAGTCAACGAAGGCGTTGACGTTAGGATTGTATCTGACCTAGTGTCTAGTAGACCCACCTAAAGTTGTGAAGTTATTGATATAACTTTCCAGGCCTTGACACGTATCATTACACGCCACAGAGTGAGTACATGTAGGGACGCGTGCCTCATGCGCGACTGGCCATCAGTGTGAGCAACACGTGTAGCGGTATTTAGCTCAGTTGTTTATTTTATTGAGACTTGCATCATAGTAGGAGGTGTCCACGTCGTTTTCACGACTTGTACATCTATATTGGGCGTGAAAGATACTAGTAGGCGTATGGGACACCCCCTCCTTATATATTCCTGTTGCCTGATACCATACTCTTCGGAGATGGGGCGTTCCTGTTACCATGCTGCTCGGAGATGGGGTATTGGTTTTTCTTGTTCCCGTTACCATGCTCCGAGGAGGATGGGGTACTGCTTGTGCCCTTGCGTCAGGGGGCATATGACACATATACTAGCCAGTCCCGACGATTGGTGAATTACGTCAGCATATGTCTAGCCTACACATTCCCATGCGTACTACAAGGTCTTTAAATTGCATTCACTGAGATGGTTAGCACACCCCATTTATTTATTCAGTATTTACATTATGGCATGTTATTTTTCTGTATCTTGCTATGTCCCTCTGAGGACCTGGTTCCCTGTCAGGTGTATATGTTCTTGCGTATTCGCAAGAGCACAGATCCGGACAGGCTACTTATATTACGATGAGGTCTTCTCTTCGAGCCTCGTGATTGTCAGATGTTGTTCTTATATGGTGTGTATCTGGTTCCTTTTATATTCTATTTCGGCAGTGGATTTGTTTCCATCCGGCTGTCATTCTTTAGATATTTGTTATTGAGATCTAGTTACTTGGTTATTAGTTATTCATGTATATTTGACTCTGTGGATGAGGTTTAGATATTATCCTGTGACTTGTAATTCTGTTTTACCACTTATGAATTATTGTTCATTATACAGCGTACGCACGTATATATGGTTTCCATATATTGGAGTTGCCATATATACGGACCAGTTGTCATGGTTACGTGACATAGTCCTACGTATTTTGGGACTGGGGCGTGACAACATATATACATATGTGCTTTGGAAGTCTCGCGGGAGCTCCATTGCTCCCAACTTTTGGATTGCGGGAGTTCCACATATGGCCTTCACGCGGATCATCCGATCCGATGATACGGAAGAGAAGGGGAGGCAGAACTTCGACGGGACTCCATATATATATATATATATATATATATATAATCTTCTTCTTCAATAGATATAGAGAGGAAGGGAATCTTCTTCTTCTCCTCTTATTCTTTTTCTTCTTCTTCTTCTTCTTCTTCTTCATCAATGTGACTGCCAAAAGGTGCATGCATATATGGTCTTATCAATGGCTTTGGATCCGCACCTTTGCATGTGGATGGTTTTAAAATTAGGTTTTCCAGTCCGCCGCACGATGGATGTTGAAAGATTTGGCCTAACCTAACTAATACAGATAAACTTGTTAACACGTATGCCCCTTTAAGCAAAACTTAAAATAAGCAAGAAGAACAAATGCTAAACACCTTTTAAGAATCAAGACCAAAAGCATGAAAGATTTGGTCTAAACTATTGAGCTCATGTATATATATCGACCACTCCTAGTTAGCAAAGACACTAGGAGCACTATACAAAGTTAGGGACCTCACAAATTTTGCAGTTTCGATCCAACTATCAAAATTTTGGATGTTCTCGCATTCAGGACTATCAAAATTTTGATAATCTTTGACAGTCCAGGACTATAAAAAATTTGTCAATCCTAAGCACTACAAACATGACTGTCCCTAACAACAATTGTAGTGCCCCTAGCAGGATCGTCCTGAGCTCATGAGGACCTTAAACTCTCAAAACAGGTCAACCCCCCTCCACCCCTCCCACCCCCCAATGTGAAAATAAATAAATTAACTAACTAAAAAACGAAAAATATATGTTGATTTCCAAATTTGATTTAATGTGTTAGTTTAAAATGACAACCACTACATTCACAACTCTTTGTGTTAACGGTGATCCATAGTACATTTTTGTTCTATTTTAGATGTGTTTATGTATGTTCTTTTAGTTTTTGGATTCTGAACTGTCCGTCCTTGACTACGGTGGTCCCTGAACCCTAGTAATCCCCTATATTAGTGAGTACAGAGAGAAGGCCCATAGGTTGGCAAATGATCATGCTCTTTTGCATGTGGCCGGCTGTGCTTATTTTCCTTCAGAGGAGGAAGTAAGACCCAAATGGTCCTATGGTTTTGGAAAAAGATTTCTCCATTTAGGGTTGCTTATAACATGAAAGGTTTTCTTGTCCGGTCACGTAAGAAGTACTTACTAAGTTAGATAGTCCTATAAATTAGTTTTTTTTTTTTTTTTTTTTTTTTTTTTTTACGTGTCCTTTTTCTCGGATTAGAAATTTTCTAAAACAAAATTCGAACCGTGTCCTATAACTTAGTTGTGTCGATAGACTTTGTTGAAAATCGGACACATTCTGCAAGTGTTCCGACATCGTATCTGAACTGACTGCAGCGGAAACTTTAGGTCAACCCATCTGAGATAACCAACCTCCGTCTAACGGACACAAAACATAGATAAAGACAAGTATATGGCGGTGACTACGTACGTCACCTGGACAAATTTTAACCTTTATAACTCAGGTAAAATTACAAGATTGACAAATCTAATGTTGAACCATTTGTCCTAATAGGTTCAACCCCCTCACCACTCTCAAGAAGAAAAGAAAGAGATTACAATTGAAATCGCTCACCAACCCGTAGCAATTTTTCTAACCGAAGTTGACGACTCCTCAATTAGATCTCTTCTTCCTTCTGTCTTGGATGACGAAGTCCTAAGAGTAAAGCACGAACTTTCTCTTAGATTTTCTGTGGACGAGCATCCCGAATCTCTACATTGTACTATACTTTGTGCCTCCACCCTCCTCCTATATTTATAGGATGAGAAATCCTATTTTACGTCATAATAAGATTTCCTAGATAGAAAACCTTAAAATAAGAATCATATTCCACCTAAAACAGCCCAACGTCAATTATGGACGTCCAAATATGGTCAAATTAAATATTTGATACAAATTTAAAATATAATCAAATCTTAGGTTTAATGTAGATTTTTTAAATTATATCAAATCAAATCTTTGATCATATTTGGGCTCCAAAAATTACTAAATCCGGACTGAACCCCAACAATCTTCCCCTCTAGTCTGATGAGAGGGTGTTGACCCCAAGGCTTCTCAACTGGACTCCATGCATGTCGTCCCGTGACAGAGTTCCTGCTCACCCATGCCACCGATCTCCGATCCCCCGAGTTGCTTTGCATCTTCCTTCGTTTCCAGCTCCTTGACTGTTATGTCGACTCTAACTGCCATGCGTAGCACCTTCTATACCATTGGGATCCTACCGACATCAATGACACGGCTGAGACCAAAAGTACCTGACTATCAATCTCACCGTGAGTCTTGGCTGCCTGTCTCCGACTTCCGTCTTCTACTGAAATGTGTTAACGTTCCGACGAGCTTCTTCACCCTTGGCTGACCCAACCAAGCGGAGGGTGTGATTCTCCCGAGATTCGAACTCCTGAATCTGTCCACCTTCGTGTCCGAACTTGAAACTCTCCCATACACATGCATCCACGAGCAGAACATCACGCATTGTGCACACCGTCGATGACCCACAGCTCCCGAAAATGTGTGAATAATGATGCTCCCGCCTCGGATTGAGTTTGCTGCAAACCTTGATCTCCTCCCTGGCCTCGAACTGCTGAAACCAATGTCGCTCCGTGAAGCTTTGGGAAACTATCTGTTGCCAAAATCGGATCTGTGAAGTAACTCCCACCTGGAGACCGACCAACTGTCAAGGGACCGATATACTGACCCTCAATTTTTGGCTCATCACCATTCGTCGATTTGTCTCGACGAACCGAATTCTCTGTAATCCTCAAAGTATCTCGAAGCCACTCCAAAGTGCCCGCAAGCAAATCCTTCATATCGAAAACACTTGTTGTATTTCAAAGTTATGTCCAAAATTATATTTCAAAACACACACACACACACACATATATATATATAATTATTGTTTTAAATTTTTTTTTAATTACAAAATATGCATAAAATTAGGATATTTACATAATTGTATAAATCTTATTCGATTTTCAGTTTTGGACTGAAATCCAAAACTGAAATCAAAATCAAAATCAAATAAATTATTTTACTTTTTTCAAAATCGAATTTTTTTCAGTCCGGACCGTATCGAACCGAACCGAACCGAATAATGTTGATACCAAAGTGCCTGCAAGCAAATCCTTCGTCTCGAAAGCAAATCCTTCATTCCCTTCGGATTGACTCGATTTTCGGTTCAAAGCCGAATAATGCTTACCCCTATTTGACACCCATAAGACTACGGGTCCTGATACATGGCTAGCACTACACGTACCCGCTCCCACCACTACACGTACCCGCTCCCACCTAACAACGTCCAACAACCTCGCGCATTCTCTACCCAAAAAGGAAACGGAGGCGACCACTATCCCTAAAACGAGGGACTGGAAGCAGTGCGGAGCAGTGGAGCCACCCACCTCCCTCTCCAAAACCCTAACCCTAATCCACTCCATGACTGCAGCGGCGTCGCTCTCTTCTCCTCCCATCCGACCCTCCCTCCGCCCCTCTCTCGCCGGCGTCTCCGCCGACGCCTCTCCTTCTCCCTCTCCCGCCCCGGCCGTTCTCTTCCTCCGCCGCCGTCCCGAGACCGGAAACCGACTGCGTACGTCGGAGCGGAGCCGGCCGTCCCTCTCGCGGATCCTCGCCCGATCCGCTCCCGTGATGGATCCGGCTTCGAAGGGCCCGGAGGCCGCTCCGGTGTCTCCCACCGTCGTGAATGTCGATCTCGGAAACCGGAGCTACCCCATCTACATCGGATCCGGCCTCCTCGACCGTCCCGATCTCCTCCAAAAGTACAAACTTTGCCATTTCTTCTTCTTTTAACTCTATTTTGTAGTTTTTTTTGCATATATACCCTCTATAATATCTAATTTTGTGTGCGTAGCCCTGTAAAATTTCTGATACTCTCTCTTTTTATATGTATGGATACAATGTTTCAACATTTGCATATTTGACTTGACAGGACCTGGTTGTAAAATTAATAAGATTAGAGAATACAAAGAATAGGTTTGTAAAAGTTCATTATCAAAGATTTCGATGGGATGTTAGGTTTAGTTCGGAGTTTGAATATTCTTATGAAACTCCTCTAGTTAAGCAGAGTTTAGACTTACAGGGGTGTAATCATAGCTTGATTGTGAAATCACTTATAATCGGGTGTAGTCAAATTTCATGATTTTGAAATTGACGGAAATTGGTGTAGTCAATATTCACGGATTTGTTAATCACTAAAATTAAGGGCGGATCTAGGAATTTAAACTAGGGCGGGCTGGGCTGGGCTGGGCTAACTCATATAAAAAATCAAAAGTAAAAAGAAATATGAAAAAAAAGAAGAAACCTTTTTTTTTGAAATTGGGTGTAGTAAGAAATGACGAATTTCAAATCAAGCAAAATTGGGTGTAGTGAGAAATCGAGTGGATTTCAAGTTGATTCAATTTTGACTGATTTGAGCTTGATTTGGAGGCTTATAAAAGTATTTTTGGACCAGCCAAAATCAAACAAAACTTGCCTGATTTCATAATTCACTCTTCGCTTGCACGTCCTCATTCTTATTTGATAAAAGATATGCATTATTTATACTTAAATTTAACAAATACATCATCTCTGACTTAGTCATCTCTCCCCTCCATTGAGCACTTGGCTACACTCAGTATCGCTCTCAACTTGGTCCTGTGCAAGGAGGCTTGTCTCCTGAGCTTGATTTTAGATGGCTTATACAGAAAGAGCTGCATCTAGTATGTTGCTCTCTTTGGCATAACCAATGGAAACACCATGATATATCAAACTTTTTTTCTATATCAGAAACTTATATTTGGTGAAGATGAATGAAGGACATTATATATATATATATATATATATATATATATATATATATATATATATATAGTTTGCAAAAAAAAAGATTTGTAGTAAGCCGATGTCGATACGGTTTGACATGTCCTGATTCGATACTGACCGATACCGACATCGGGATATTTTTTCCAGTTAATTCGGCAAAAAAATGTTGAACAAAAAGACCAATAAGGGTGTAAAAGCATAGTAAGGATGTAAAAGCATAGTAAGGTTGTAAAAGAAGAAAACTTATCTATCATAAGTTAGCAAGAGGGACTACTATTTTATTTAATTCCAAAATTACTAAGAAATAACACATGAAATACTTAAAATTATATCTAAATATATATATTTTAAAATTTAATAATTTATTAATAATTATTTGTTTTTCGATACCCAAGAAAATATGATACTCCGATGGGAAACCATCGATACCACACTTCCCGATACTTATATGAATGTTCTGATACCGATACTGCGAACCTTGATATATATATATATATATATATATATATAGAGAGAGAGAGAGAGAGAGAGAGAGAGAGAGAGAGAGAGAACACTAATTGGATGATGTCAATAGCACAACCATCATCCTTGCCTCCTTGGTGGATTTGAGAGCTGTGTTGGTGACAAGCAGAGTCCAAGTTGAACACATTTGACTATATATATATATATATATATATATATATAAATTTTTTTTTTTTGGTGTCCACTTCTTAATGGTGCTTGGAGGCATGTCTCCAAGAGGGCTCGAACGCGCCTTCCGCGTCGGGGTGCCCCGCCGTTCCCAATGGGCTACGACCACTGGAACATATATATATATATATATATATATATATATATAACACGTGTGGTAAAGGGGAGGCATGTGACCCGGGTGGTTGGGTGATCGAGCCCCAGTAGCAGTAGGGGAGTTTCACGGTTCTATATACCTTGGGCCCTTTCAATATATATATATATATATATATATATACATGCGTGTGGACTTAGACGTGTTTCTTGGATACAATGTATATATATATATATATATATATATATATATATACTTTAATACTTTGTTTATTTGATGTGTCAAGATGGAGTAAGCAATGTGCTAATTCTCAAGATTTTGGGTGTGGGTGAGCTTCCTAATACCTGCTTGCAAGTAAGCATATGCAATGTCTACTAAATTTCTCTCTAAGAAAGAAAAAGGGAGAGTGATCAAACAAGACACTCTAATTATTCATGTTTGCTTTCTCTAGTTATTCCTTGCCATTCAATTATTTTGGTATAACATAAGTTCATCCATTGAGAATTCAAACATGATTCAAGTCAGTCCTCCACCTGTGTACAAGTAAGCATATACAATGTCTCGTATATTTCTTTCTCTAAGAAAGAAAGGGAGAAATAATGAAACAAGCGACTCTAATTATTCATGTTTGCTTTCTCTAGTTATTCCTTGCCATTTCAATTATTTTGATATACAATAAGTTCATCCATTGAGAATTCAACCATGATTCAAATCAGTCGTCCAAATTTAAGTTTGGAAATCATGATAAAATCGGGAGTGAAATCAGACAAATCAGGATGAAATTAGACAAATCGGGAAAAATAATGACAGACAATGAAATCATGCCAAAATCAGGTTTTTAAACAATCAAGCAAATTAGCCTCCAATTCGGCTACGACTACACCACGTTAGTTTTTGGACGTATTGGTACTGGTTTTTGTTTTGGAGTTTCGTGTTATAGAGTTGTAGTGTTTTAGCTTGTAAGCCATCAGCATCTTCGACATCACAAACACCGCATAGTCTGCCGATTTTTATAACCATAGTGAATTGGAGTTGCAGTTAAATTCGAACTAAGACGTGAACTGAAGTTGTCTTCAACGTTATGATTCCCTTGGGTATAAAATGGGACTAAGGTTAATATGCACAAACATAGCTAAAGGATGGACTCTCAATCAAATTTGTTGCACTTAGCAATTGACGGATTTATTTATGGAACCGTTAGCACTTAGCAATTATCATGACAGATACAGTGAAGATTATGCATGAAAAAATGCCCTTCACTAGTACCACTAGTTACACATACATAGTAAATTAATAACCAGGTTTAACTTTTAATCTGTTAAAATGAAAAGATAGAATACATATATATCATGAAAATCCCAAAATTTCTAAAACCTTCATCCACAATTTATTGAATCCCCAAAACCTTACCTATTAAAATATGCAAATGGACACTACACATTGCCATCAACCATAGATGTTCTACAATGAAATTGCTAACTCAACCACTATCATTTATGGAAAATACATCCGGTTGGTAATGGCGGAGGGGCGAAGGAGGCATGCTTGGTGTCCGAGGTTGGGGAACTTTAAAGCCACGATTGGATGGAATTTCAAAGTGGAGAAGGTTGTCTGAACTCTGTACGATGGAGAATATGCCTACCAAAGGAGGAGTGGAGGGAATTGTTGGCTTTGGGGTTTTTTTTTTTTTTTTTTGGTGAAAGTGGAGGATAAGTCGGAGTTTGGATGAAAGTCCAATTGAGAGGATCTTCGATTATAACTTCATTTTTTAGGTGGTTTTGGAGTTAGAATTGGACTTCACCTAAACTCCTAAATGTTCCTAACCGTACCAGAGTTAAGTCATTTGAAGTTTGGAAGCCTAACTCTACCGAATCCCTTCAAAACTTCCTCCCAAATGCATCCTCATAGATGCTAATAATAATGGTATCCCTATGCAAAATAAAAAATAAAAAATTGAAGGGGGTATGCAAGCAGATATGAATTTTAGAGGTTATATATGGACAATAACCATTTATTATTTGAACTGATTATTCATTATAGTGTTTGGTCAATTCCTTAGGCATGTGGTCGGGAAGAGGGTTTTAGTGGTGACCAACACTACGATTGCTCCGTTGTATCTTGAGAAAGTCAGTGAAGCATTGACTGTGGGCAATCCTAATGTTTCTGTTGAGAGTGTGATTCTTCCTGATGGAGAGAAGTACAAGAACATGGTAAATGATCAATACTCTTAAATTTTCGAACACCACTTTGCACATGTAAACATTATATGAATGTTACTGCGTCTTATAGGAAACATTGATGAAGATCTTTGACAAGGCCATTGAGACTAGGTTGGATCGTCGCTGTACCTTCGTGGCCCTAGGCGGAGGAGTGATCGGAGACATGTGTGGTTTTGCCGCTGCCTCCTTCCTTCGTGGTGTTAATTTCATTCAGATTCCGACTACTCTAATGGCACAGGTATTTCATATAGTTGCTGTTTCTCAAAGCGCTGAGTGGTTTAGGCTAGATGTAGTTTATGATTTATTGGTTCAGGTGGACTCATCAGTTGGGGGGAAAACTGGAATAAATCACCCGTTGGGGAAGAACTTGATTGGTGCTTTCTACCAACCGCAATGTGTGCTGATAGACACTGACACTCTAAATACGTTGCCCGATAGGGAACTGGCTTCCGGGATTGCGGAAGTAGTCAAGTATGGGCTAATCAGGGATGCTGAGTTCTTTAGGTGGCAAGAGAAGAATATGCAGGCACTATTGGAAAGGTATGGCTGAAATTATATAACACAATTGTGCTTAAAGATCTTGAAACTCTCACATGCCCTTTTATTCTGAAAATCCATTTAGTAGAGTCTAAGGAGCACAGGTACTACAAAATTGGTGCAATATCGTATTGGATTGTGTTGTTGTTATCCGTGTCGGATACTCGGATACATAGTGGCATAACATGAACACTCCAAAATATACTAGGACACAGAAAAGTCAGTGCCATGCATGTATTGTGTGTATTGTCTTTGTATCCGTGCAACAGAGACTTAGCTAACTGATTGTTGGATAGAAAGAAATTGGCTAATGTTTGTTTGTTTGTTTGTTTATCTGTTTTCCCCTTCTTTTTTATTATTGATTGAGATAAAAAGTTGGCTAATGTTATCAGATATAGTTGTTATAACAATATAGTTTCCAAGGAAGAATGCAGAAAAAAGGGATATGGATATTCTGTAGGACAGATGCATAACCCAATGATTGTACCACCAGAGTATAAAGCCTCAACTTTTCCATTGATTTGGTAAATTATTTGGGAAGCTAGCTAGGCTACATTGTCTAGAGGCATATTTGGATATATCACCCTAACCGAGGATTCAAAGAACTTCATTGTATGGGAAATGGAAAGAACAAGTCTGCATAAAACATCATGTCCTTCACATGTGACATAATAGCAGCTTATAATAGTCTTGAGCTTTGATGAACATTGAACAGTCATGATGATTGTCTGCCACAATGCCATACTCTGGTTGCTGGAAAAATAAGCATTGAAATTTAATTCTTGAACAATAAACAATGATTTTGTCTTGTCTCTAATGATAGTCAACCCACTCTACCATGTTCCACTGCCTTGAATTAAAGTTATAAGCGTCCCAGCAAGCCATAAATTTCTTTTTATTGACAAGCGCGAGAGCACATTTTCAGTCATTGGCAAAGTAACCATTTAAGCCATAATCAACCCTTGACATATTCGAGTTGTTACTTGTCTCACTGGATGCAATGCAATAAAAACATATAATTTAGCAAATACCAAGGACAACTAAAGATTACGAAGGAGCACTTTCTAGAAAGGATGATTTGTTTTCCTATTTGTGGTCTTTGCTTAAGATAATTGACTTATATTGAGATATGCAAGCCAACCTAATGTAACATCCATACATCCACAAAGGTATGAACATAGACTGTGGGTTATTAAGAGTATGGAAGCACATGCTTGTTAGTGTGGTTTGATCTCCAGAAACTAAATCCACTATGCGATCACTGCCGCACACTTAAATATATAGCGAGTTAATGTTTAATAGTGACAAAGAGAAGTTGACTAGCCCCACCCAACCGAACCCTAGCACCAAGCGTCAGAAAGACTTATGTTGTTTGGACAAGGAGTCATTATGGACACACTCCTTATCAAGGCAACTAGGTGTTAGGACCATAAGAGCAAGTCAGTTTCCAGTGGAAGGCAAGTCTCAAGCGGAAAGGCGTGGTGAATTATACAGGCACTGCCTATTTTTGTTTCCGACAGTCGAGTCGTATCTGGAGCACCTGTTTTGGGTGTAACTGTGTTTCCTACCTCCTACATCGAAAGCTGTCCTTCAGATATGAGTAATGCAAGCTGTGTTCTGTCATTTACCGTTTTAAACCTCTCTATAAGCCAAGTGTTCTCTGCTTTGACCAGCCATAATCAGCAAACTGGAAATGGTTAACCTGATCACTCAGATTTACATAACTAGCGACAACATGAGAATGAAGGGATAATGTTGTATAATCTCCTGGATTTCTGTTAATTGAAATCTATACTCTTTGCTGCTTCTTTATTTACCTTTTTTCCCTTGCAGGGATCCGAGTGCCTTAGCTTATGCTATCAAGCGGTCATGTGAAAACAAAGCTGAGGTGGTCTCTTTAGATGAGAAAGAAAGTGGATTAAGGGCCACCTTGAACTTGGGTCATACATTTGGTCATGTGAGTTTCTCAGAAATTACCATTATTTTTTTTTGTCTTTGAATTTTCCTTTTACGTGTTTACTGGGTGTCACTAACTTTTTTCAAATTTAAGTTCATGTGGTTCAAGCTTATAGAAGTGAAAACTTTAATTTTCCATTTAAGAGTCATAGCCTAGGAAGTACGGACACTCCAAAAATTGGTTCCATGTCCATGTCGCATTTTGTTGAACATGTATCAGACACGACACAACACAACATTCCAAAATATACTTTGACACGTTAAAACTCAATGCCGTATCTGTGTTGTTGTGTCTGGATCGTGTCATTTTCATGTCTGCAAAAGCAGATAAATTAATATGATATTAATAAAATTGGGGCCGACATCGGAGGGTAAGGACCTGTTTGGGTTACTTAGATTTGCACTTCCTTGCATTGAAAAAAGGCCATAATGATTTCAAAGTAAAATTTATTTATTAATTATTATACATATAAAGTTAAACATACATGCCAAGAGGTTTTGGAAATAAAACATTTATTGTTGCTGGTAGCAAGATATTTCTGTTGATTAGCTGTATTAATTTTTAGATCCATCAGAAAGAGCATGTTTATTTATGTCTTGTATCCGTTCATCCTTGAAGTTAACCATTGGAGAGACCTGAAAATAATGATCTTAATCGTCCAGTATCGATGCATATCGTACTATTCCATCATATAATACAAGGTGCTTGTTATTTTCTGGTTAGATTTTTTTGAAGCAATCTCAGTTAAAGAACACTAGGAGCACTGAAATTGACTTTGTCGACGAGTATTGATAATTGTCAGTGCAAGGAATATATTGAGGAAGGTAGTGCTGGCATCTATTCATTCCTCATATCATCTATCTACTAGGCTTTTCTGGACAAGGGTATCGTATAGTCTGTAAGGTTCTCATGCATATGGTTATATTGATATTAGGAAGAGGCGGAGACCATCTTTATTTTTACTGTTTCACATATCTGCAGCACTTCTCTTCACATTTTCTTCTTTTACCTTCATGTTTTAGTACTATAATTAAAACTAAAGCTTAGGGGGTGTTTGTTTTTACATCTAATTAGAGGTGAATCGCTAATTGGGGATAATTAGAGGTGGACCCACAAAAATTGTTTTTTTTTTGCATCTAATTAGATGTAGTTAGAACTTGATGACTAATTAGTCGCTCTGAAAATGGAAGTCGTAGCCTGTAGCTTTTTTTGCAACCCAACCTCTAATTGGATGTAAAAGGACCATTGTAACCCATAGAAAATTTAGTATTTTCAAAAACACAAATGTTTGATATTAATGTACTTATATTGCTTTTGATGTTGTAGTTGTTGTGAGTGGTAAAAGCTTGTTTAGGATATTGTTTGTAATTGCTTTGACTTGGATGATATAGTCTAGGAGTGTGACATTTCACTTAATTTATAATAAACTTATTTTGATATAAATTCAGTTTAAAGTTGTCATGGACAATTTTTTGTCATATCATTAGTGAAATATTTTATTTTAGAATATTTTATAATGAGGGTACAAAGGTAAAATGATGTCTAATTAGACATTGAAAAACAAACATATAACGACTAATTAGTGAAGAAAACAAACAACTTTTCTAGACCACTAATTAGAGGCTCTAATTAGTGAAGTGGGACCCCACCCTTTAATTAGTGCCACACCTCAAATTAGTGGGGGAAAAAGCAAACACTGCCTTAGGCAAATATTAGAGTAACAATCTGTATGGATAACATATTTTCAAATTCAGGTAATAATTATTTTTTTGGAGAAAGAATGTCCATTCTGAGATTCATTCTTCTAGCAGTATGTCCTAGAATTTCTTAGTAACCTGTTGTAATGTCGCTCGGGTTTAACTAGGAGAGCAACGAGGGTTGTCCAACGATTGAAGAAGCTTGGGAGGAGTCAAAGAGAAGCTCGAGTTGAGTAGAAGACAACAAGCGGAGCTCAAAATTGGAGCCAAAGCAGTAGTGTACAACCAACCGGAGTTCTGCTTGGTCACAACCGGAATTCAAAATTACAATAGTTAGTGCGCACTAGTTCGTAACCGGAATTCTGGTTCTAGTGGGTTTCGTGAACGGGTTATTCATTCACTTGTTTTCGACGGTTCGAATTGCTCCAAACTTTGAGATATTTAGGAGAGCTATATTAGGATTTTTTTTTTGTTACAATATTTGTGGCTTTTGCTAAGGAAAACTACGGTGAATATAGAGGAAGGAAGAAAGAGTTCTCATTGGAGTTCTCGAAAGGAAGAGTTCTTATAGATATATGAGATTGGTCCAGGACTTAACAAGAGATTTTCCTTGTAAGTCATATGAAGTCCAATATCATATCTCATGGGTCAACTCCGATTTCGGATCTCACCGTGTTCCCATCACCTATATCGTCCTTAACCTTTCGACAATCATACTCATGTTCAGGGAAGTGTCATTGGCTTACTTAAGAAGATGCTGAAGACCGATTTCCAGAATAGACTATATTATTTGATAGTTTTTATCATCTCTAGCATGTTCTTTCTTGATACTTAACCTTGAAGCTTTAACTTAACTCTCTTGAAAATTTGAGTTTCTAAGGTTTTGCGTGCATCCTATAGCCACTAGGTTCACGAATCCCATGTATTCTGTTCTTGTTCTAACACGTGTATTTCAGGCTATAGAAAATGGGTATGGCTATGGCCATTGGCTCCACGGTGAGGCTGTTGCAGCGGGAACGGTATTAAATCAGTCATCATTTTTTCTTTTCTTGTGTTCTCGCATGGTTGTACTTGATTGAGTAGGCATGGTTTTATTCATAGGTTATGGCGGTTGATATGTCACATCGTCTCGGCTGGATCGATGATACTATAAAGGAGAGGGTCCTTAAGATCTTTCAGCAGGCTAAACTTCCAATTTGTCCACCAGACATAATGACAGTGGAGAAGTTTAAAACCATTATGGCGGTAGGTGCTCCAAACTCTCTCTGTGCTCTTAAGTTTCTATTCTGATTTCTGAGCACCTTTGCTTCTTTCTTTTTTTGGAATGAATAGGTGGACAAGAAGGTGGCTGATGGATTGCTAAGGCTCATCCTTCTAAAGGGTCCTCTGGGTAGCTGTGTTTTCACTGGAGACTATGACGACAAGGCCCTTGATGAAACTCTTGGAGCCTTCTGTAAATGCTAATGCTTCCTGTAAGTTATTTCATGTACGATTGTGATTGTGAAAATGGTCTATTAGTTGCTGTAACCATGTCCATTTGTACCCAAAATTTCTGCTTTGAAGCACAATAAAGGATTTAGATTAATTGATCCAGATCCCCTGCTGCCATTTCTGAGAATTGTATCACCCTTCTTTTCCCCACCGCTTGACATGGAATGATGAGTTGGACTGGCAATTGATAGTGAAATATCTGACTCGTGCAATTTTTGTTGAGATACATTGCTTCAAATCCGGAGGATGTTAACAGAAAACACGTGTATAATCTCTTTGTTTGACTTCCATTCTTCTGGACCTCCTGTCTTGGCCTTCACTGTCAGAGAATGTACTCGCCTGGGGTCCTGCTGCTGGCAATAACAATGTCTGATTTTCGAGGTCTTGTTTGAACAATCCAACAATCCTATAGACATATCACATAATACAATATTGCATCAGATATTACACTAACACACAATAAAATACACTGAATTCAGGGGCTAAGCTAGGTATGACACTGGTCAACTAAGGTCAAGTGTGCATCAAATTGCACGGTGTCGCGTCTGCAAATGCTGTGCAATCAGACAGTCAGTGATACGGGTCTTGCCGGTACGTCGGTGTACATATGGCAGTCTGCTATCATACTACATGGGCACATGTCACTGTAACTACGGGTCACCTAGTACATATGCAATATACATATTATTAATTAGCAATAACATTAATACTCAATAATATATATACACTAATTACATACATATACATTATATACGTATACCCCAAATACACTGAAAACCCCCAATTATTAACTTTCTTACTTCCTTTTTGTCCGGCCTTCGTTAGATCAAAGTTACAATGTCTACTCTCTAAAAACTTTGCCGAAGAATCGTCCTATCCCAGTTCGCCTTTTAACTTTGCTGAAGAACCTTGGATGGTCTTGCCATATTTGTAGCAAAATTTAACCAAGTGTCGAATTATCATTTTGAGGGGAACAATGATTTTATATGTGATTGCCGAAAGCACCATGATTCATTCTGATCCGGTTATATAGGCGAGCAGGTGTTCGGTTTATATAGTTTCTACTAACCTAAGATGGTCAGTCAAACTAAATGAACTGAACTTCTAAAAATCCATTATCGAAACCGACTATCGATTCGTTATTATATTAAAATGTAATTTTTATACATATATTTATTGTATTTTTATACATACAGTTATTGTTTTCATAATATATACACATTTTTAATCATAAAATATGCATAAAATTGAGAGTACACATACATAATTGTGCAAGTTTTGGACCGTAACGTGAAAATCAAAACCAAATAAGAAGCACTTTTAAAACCGAGATCGAATATATATATATTTTTTTCAAATCGAACCGAATTTTTTATTCGGTTCAACTCTCGGTCCAAAAGTCGAATAATGGTCACCCATATTCGGTTCTAACCCATATGCTCCTCTGGCTTTTCTTTTTCCTTACAATCCTGTCTTCATCCTTCTCTAATTCTTAAGCTCGTTGCAAAAGGTTGATCAATGTTAGCTTTCATCCTGCTCCTCTAATTCTTAAGCTCATTGCAAAATGATAATCAATGTTAGCTCATGCATATATTTTGCCACAAGCCCCATTCAGAAAACAAACACAACCTCGATAACTTTTCTCAGAAAGAAATCAATTTATAGAAGAAGAATCCTGTCTTACAAAATTGAAGGAACCAGTAAAAAAGTCCTTTCACCTAGTATTATTATTATTATTATTATTTATCCTTACTCGATTCTCGAACACAAGAAGAGCGAGTCGGAAACTTTACTACTTCAGAACAAAAAAGAAAGAAAGAAAGAAAGAAAGGAATGAATGAACTCAGTCATCTTCCCCTTGGTCGTCTTGATCTCCCAAGGCCTTGCCCTTCTTCTTGCGGGAACACTTGGCCTGAACAGCAATAGTGTTGTGAGTCCATTCGCAGTTCGGGTCCGCACTGTAGGCCTGTGGAGACACTTCCAATTTGCAAGATCTCTTCCCCAAGCATTCCTGGCCACACAGGAAACATATGGACAGTGGACACCATGAGTTAGTTACAACAACACGAGTCTTCGTCGTGTAGGACATGTATCGGATATGTATCGGACACATTCCAGACAATCCAACGCAAGTGAAGTCTTGGTCACGTGTATAATCTAACCCCTTGGAAGCATGGACACCCCCAAAAAAATGTAGGACCTGTCGTGTCGGACGCAGACACATTCGGGACACTCAAAATATACTAGGACACTAGAATACCATTTTTGTTTCCTTACTATGTCATCTCTGTGTCTGTGCAACATAGTCCAAACCTTCTTCAGATGGTGAACTGATTATTATATTGGGTTAGAAAATGGAAAAAAAAAAACAGCGACAAAAGAAAGACCAAGATTAGGTAAAGAAAATATAGTTTTATTACTAATTTATGCAACCTTTTTCTTTTATATATATATTTGGATTAAAAATTTACTAGTTGATTTTGACTCTGTTGTACCCAAATCCTAGCCACTGATCACATGTATAATTCAAACTATAGTCACTCTAAAAATTGAGGGTTTTGTCGTGTCACATGTATTAGACACATTCCGGACAATCCAACACAAGTCTTAATCACATGCATAATCTAACCCCTAGTAGCATGGACAACCAAATAAAATGTAGGAGTTGTCGTGTCGGACACATAGACACATTCCGGACACACTAAATATATCTAGTGTGTGTGTGGATAACAACTAGTATGTATGTATACCTTCTCGACGACGGACTTGGTCTGGGGGGCAGTGCAGTTGCCCAGAGTGAAGCCGCCGCAACTGCCTCCGGGGTTGCCAAAGTCCGCGAAGACGATGGCCTTGATCACCTTCTTGTCGGGGCAGGAGAGACTGGCCTGGGGATCGACGTCGGTGACCTTGCGTATCTCGCTGTTCTCCCTCTTCCACGCCCTGACGTGGCCCGGGTGGTACTCCGAGACGTACGTGCAGATGTTGTCCCTCTTCACCCTCATCACCAGGATGCCCTCCGGGTCGCCGCCTGACTCCTCGAACACCACCATCAGATTCTTCTCCGGCTTCATGAAGGATCGCGGGACGTGGTACCTGAAGAAAACAAAAAATGGATCATGTAAAAATCTTTCGACAAACATTTCTCGAACAATAATACTAGGATTACAACAAAAAATCTTTCAACCGTCTAAGTGTGGCAGTTGCCAATTGGGTTTCTTCTCTCCTCTCTCCTTCGTGAAAAGAGGCGACCCAATTGACAACTGCCACCTAGACGGTTGTAAGATTTTTGATTGTAATTCTAGCATTGCTCTTTCCCGAAGGATTTGCTTAATATCTCACATTTGCTGCGAAGGCTGGCCGAGAGGGGAGAGGTAGGAGACCCAGTACCGACCGATGTTCTCGCCGTTGATCCAGACCATCCCTTTGCCCATGCTACCCATGTCCAGAACGACGGGGTCGTCTCCGTGAGGAGCATCGAAATACCTCTGGAATCGATTCAAATAACCGAAGAATGATTGTTTTAAGTCTCAAATGACAGTTTCAGTGTTTCACAAGGTTTTTGATCAGTCCTAATACCTTGTACCATGTAACTGGCATTCCCTTCTGGGCAGGCTCCCACTTGACCCGAAGGGTTCCAGGTTCGTTGTAGATCTGCTGCTTCTCTCCAACCAGCCCAACCTGCGGTGCGTCAATCGGAACATTAGGGTGCTTTAACAACTTTGGCTACGAAGCACACGTTTACGAAATATCACTACGAGAAAATTGGGTCACAGGAGTCGCAGCACATCTTCGTTGACGAGTAGAGTGACTATCTACTTTCGTTGCATATACCTCCGTAGCTGAAAAACAATGTGACGAAAGAGCTGGCAACTCAACAGTACCTGGTGTCCCCATTTGTTTGAAGTCAAGTCCAAAGTTCCGGTGTTGAGCCCCTGAACTGATACTGTATGTATCCCGGCATGCCTGTGTTCCAGATACGCACCGCTATCCTTTTAAGGACGAAGAAGAGCGAAAAAAATGTCAGAAATAGAACCGACGACGACGACAATGAGGATGGAGCTAGGGGTATGTCGAAGATTCATACCGGAAGGCCGATGTGCATAGCCAAGAATGAAAGGTGGTTGTCCCCTGGTGCTAGAGTCATTGGCTTCTGGTACACAAAGCTCTTTTCTATTTTGGTTCCATGTCCGTCTCCTGTTGTTTATGTCAAAACATCTTTGTTGATCAGTAATTCATAGTTTGCAGTATCGGTCCGATCCGATACGGGCGATACCGATACGGTTTGGTAAGTCCCGATTCGATACCGACCGATATTCGATATTGACCGATATCGACATTGGGAAATCTTTTCGGTCAATTCGGCAAAGAAAATCGAACGAAAAAGACCAATAAGCAAAGATGTAAAAACATAGTAAAGCTGTAAAAGTATATAAAAGAAGAACGTATCTATCGCATGTAAACCAATCAACAAGAGTGACGACTGATTCCTTCAATTTCAAAGCAGCTAAGAAACATCACCGAAAATACTTAAAATTATGCTTAAATATATAAAATATATTTTCTAAAATGTTAATAATTATTTGTTTCCAATACCAAAAAATTCGATACTCTGATCCGAAACAGCCGATAATGTCGATACCGTCGATCCCGATACTCTTAGGAATAGTCCGATACCGATTTCGATATGGATACTGCGAACCGATTAGTGTAGAAGTGAAACGTATAATAACGGCTGGTCTTCATGAGAGTTTTACCTATGTATTCACCATTGGCGAACCCGAGCATCGCATGGCCAAGGTTAGAAACCTGGACCACGGGGCGGATGTCGTTCCTCATGGGCAAGTCGTCTTCCTCCAAACCGAAACTGTTGAGCAATCGCAGCAATATCATCATGAAATGAGGATCCAAAGATTTGCGGAATTGATAGTTATTGGTCCATTTGGTTGCGAATTTTTTTTCTTACGTTGTGGTGTACCAAAGATAATCCGTCTCGTCCTTGGTCATGTTGAAGATCTCCAGAGGCTCCGTCGACCGGACCGGAGTTTCGGAGAATCTCGGAATCTGCTCCCGGAACATCTCCCATTTGTTGTTAGCTTGGGCTTCTTTCGATTCATGGAATGTTCTTGAGTTGTGTTGAGCATTCACCTATGTTAGCACAAGCAATTAAACGCCATTTCATCACCACCAACCCTTGATGTTGCTCTTCCCAATTAGTACTGGAGTCTTACTCTTTGGGTGTTGAAGACCACGTTCTTGCAGTCCGGCAGGATACTGATAGAGTGGCGGGGAAGGAAGTAGTCCACGCCCCTGAAGGTGGCGGTTGCGTCGACCTTCGGGTGGCTGTTGGAGAGGAAAGCCGCGCACACGCCGCTGCTTGCAACCTGGTACAGCCTAGCCTGCACGACATTGCGTTAGGCACAGGTACGTCGCTGATAAGCAGTATTTTTTGTAGTGACGATTCACTCGATTGCTTAATTACCTCGAGCCCGTTGCCCAACCTCTCGAAAGAGGGTTCGCCCCAGAGCAGAGCCTTCTTCGTCAGCCGCAGCGCGTGGTGCAAATCCTTTAGGTGTCCCCATTTCGGCTCCTTGTACATGCCTGCAATGGGAATGTGTATATGGTTGTTCCTGAAGATTTTTCTTTAGGCACTTTACATACATGTATCATAGGTCTAACTAATAGTACCATATTCATCGAGAGGGGCTTCATCGTAGTATCTGGTCATGATAAAAGCCGCGCCGGTCCTCCCAAAATTAGTCCCTCCATGGTACTGCCAGGAAAATTGATAGAAGAAGCAGGGTTATATATGTCAAAACACACACACACACACTTCTGGTATGTGTAACTTGTTTCTGTGTTGCAGAAGCAGGATGTGCAATGGTACTACCATGTAGTAGTTTACGAGCGTGCCTTTCTTGGAGAAGAATCGGGCGACGCCGTAGGCGAGATCTTCGGCCGACCTCTGCGACGGCGGGTCTCCGAATACTCGGTACCTGAAATGATGAAAACGATATCCGGTGCCTCATTTTGGATGATGCAATAGTATTATCAACACAAAATTCAAAAAAAAAAAAAACGATAAATCCAAAATAATATACATGTCATTGATGAAATACTACTAAAACTGAAGATATTCCAAACTAAAATAAATAAAAAACTAACAATGTTTGGGTAGTTCAATGATAGTAATAATAAAAAAACTAATTTACTTGTCTCTTGGTGTATAATTTACGAGTCTACTGAACTTTTGTTCAAATTGAATTTAAATACATTAAATAGTATATTTGGTATCCTATAAATTTTGTTTGTTCAGAATTAGGCCTCGTATCAAGTCCGGGGTCTAGCATCAGTCATAATGTACTCCAAAGGGAGAAGATGCTCAGTATGAATACTCACTGTGCAGTCCAGTTCTCCGCCCACAGAAGGGGTTTGCTCTTATGGTTCGGCCCCGTGAAAGTATCGCCGCAGTTCCTACCATTGCACGCATTGATCTGCATCCAAAACGTCCCTTTTCCGATTAGAGACGAGTAAGGAACTAAAGCTAGAAACACGTTCGATGTGGTCTGCGAGAGCTTACGATGGGGCCAGGAGCATCCTTCTGCTTGCACATAATCCAGGGGACTCCGGCACCGGTGCTGAGGGCCAAGTTCCCTGCCCACTGAACGTATCGCGTGCCGCCTTCTCTGAAGGCAGCTTGTACCATGTTGTACTCATTCTCGATCTGTTTGAGAATTCAACCATCGAGGAGGCATTTAGTACAGGAAATTTTGCAGAATAGCGACGGACAAAATTCTGGCCCCTTAGCGACGGATTAGTGACGAAAATATGAACATGCATTTCATATACACATTTTCGTCGCTACCTCAGCGACGATTCTAGTTATGTCGCTACAGTCAGTCGTTATTTTATAGTATTTTAGTAACTCAATTACCTGTGCTAGAATGATGGGGCCTCCCTGCGGAGCGAACAACTTATTGTCCTTCATCAAATCAACTATGTACCTCACAAATCTCTCCATATGTTGCTGCAAAAAGAATGAGAATTGGTGTGAACGATCAGAAGAACTAAAAAGTTGCGAACATGTCGTAGTCGCAATCACCTTGTATGGCTCATTGTCAGTTCTAAATATGATCCCGGGCTCCTCCCTCAGCCAATATGGAAATCCTCTGGAGAAAGAAAAAGGAAAATAAAATAAAATCAAATGGTTGCTAATTAAACCATACCGATGATTTACGAAATCACGAGAACAAATCATGAAACAATGCTAGTCCAAAAAGGATCGATCGTTAACCCATGATTCCATTCTGCCTGGATGAAGGGGCCAATCCTGAGGGTAAAGTACATTCCTTGCTTCTGGACCTCCTTGATGAATCTCACCAAGTCGAACCTTCCTTGAAAGTTATACTGTAAATTCCAATTATACCAACTATAATTAGTTCATAATTCGAAGAATTCCTATATATGCACCTTGATTAACATCCACGAAAATGCTGCGCTAGCTAGGAATGGAACTTTGCACATACCTGCCCTTTTACTGGTTCATGGCCGTTCCAGAAGACATAGGTTTGTATCACATTGAGGCCCCCCTGCTTAGCCTTCTTGATGAGGCTTGGCCACATCTGATCATTTAAGGAAGATATGTCACATTTGCTTTCGACAACACATTATCTTGAATATTCTTGATTTAACAAGTTACTTATACGAGAATCAATGTTCTTGGCTTGAAAGTTTACAAGGATAATGTGGTTTCGGAGGATCTTACAATTAAGTTGGATGACCAACATTTTTGTTCTAGCTTTTATGTTATATCAGAACAGAGGGATGGCATTTAGATTCACAATCAGTCATAAAAAAGCTCGGTCAATTAATATAATCAAGTTGCAGTATCGGCCGATACCGATACGGTCTGGCATGTCCCGATCCGATACTGATGGATACCGAATACTAATCGGTACCTACATCAAGGGGGTCTCTTTTCTGCTCAATTCGGCAAATGAAAATCGAATAAAAAGACCAATCAACAAGGACGTAAAAGCATAATTAAATGAAAAAAGACCAATGATGTAAAAGCCCAGTAAGGTTGTAAAAGCATGTAAAAGAAGAAAAAAACTTATCTATCGCATGTAAGCCAATCGGCAACGGTGACTACTATTTCATTCGATTTCAAAACTATTAGGAAAAACATAGAAAATACTTAAAATGATTAGTAATCATTCGCTTTCCTTTTCCGGTACCGAAAAATCCCAATAACCTAGGTTAACCAATTCTAATAGAGGAATGTTTCCATTTGTGAATATACCTCCGGGGTGCTACGCGGGTAGTGGATGGATCCGGAGATGAGGAGCTCCCGTTTCCCGTTAACCACTAGGGAGCGGCCATCATAGGTCACCGAGAATTTGTCGTCCTTCTTGTCATCGCCGTCATCGGCCCATGCGGCAGTGGCGGCCGAGAGGAGCAGCACCAGGCCGAGGAGCCCGGTGGACCTAACGCACATCGACACCATTCGATATACAGACGGAGTACTAATTGGCTGCGTTCTAATTTGTTGCTCTCTGTGGACGTACGATGATGATGATGATGATGATGATAGGTGATATATAAGTGAAGGAGAAGGAGAGGAAGTAGAGAGCTCGGCAGGGCTTTGAAGAAAGAGGCGAGGGAAGATCGGGAGTGGCTTTGGACCCGGCCCATTCGCACGTGGATGCAAGTGAGACGAAGCTTTTAAATTTTCCTCCTCTTCTCTAGGAGCTACAGCTGCTGGTGACCGCTAATTTCGATGTCTATTCTCTCTCCAAATGTTTTGAACTGGCTACCTGGCTTCTCTCCTCCTCTTGACCAAGCCAACCCCGTGGGAGTTAGTTGTGCTCAAGTTGAATCGGAACCCTCAAACAGAGTTATAAGCTCCATACTGCATGTCACGAAACTCTTCAAAGCAATATTTGCGCACGAGGGTTTTGTGTGTAGGCCGTCACGACCCAGATTTGCAGTATCCGTATCGGTATCCACCATTTCTATGAGTATCGGGATCGGCAATATTGGCAGTTTCGACTCGGTGTATCGAATCTTCTGGTATCAAAAAAAAAAAACAAACAAATAATTATTAATAAGTTATTAACATTAAAAAAATATCTATTTGATTTTACCTCCTGTTAGATTAGGTATATTGGTATTACCCTTCTGATAGATCAAAAATTGAGTTTACCCTCCTGAAAGTGTCGTTAAAAACTTATTAACGACACTTTAAAAACTTTTAACGACACTTTCAGGGAGGTAAACTCAGCTTTTGATCTAACAGGAGGGTAATAAAAATATACCTAATCTAACAGGGGGGTAAAATCAAATAGTCCTGTATTAACCATAACTTTAAGTATTGTTTCTTAGTAGTTTTGAAATTGAATGGATGCTAATCACCCTTGTCGATTGGTACTGTATCGGTATCGACCGTATGGGATCGGTATCGACCAATATTGCAAACTATGATTACAATGTTCTTGATTTCATTATCAAAAGTAAGATTAGCAATGGAGTTAGGAAAATGAACAGAGGACGCATGTGATTTATAGCTTTTACATCTTTATTATAGCTTTCCATCTCCAAGTTGACTTTGATATGGCTCGAGTTTTATAACTTTGGCCTAACATGATTTCTTTATTTGCACAACTTCGTTGCTAATCTTGTTTCAAGATATTCGAATTACTTTTCTCCCCCGTTATTACTCACTTCATGGAACCAATACTTGAAACACCAAATACTCCAAACCTCTTTACGTTTATGAGGTTTCACTTGCCATTATCTATTTGGGATAGAGTAAAATATAGTTATAAATTTGGATCTCCAATTGTTGTAAGAATATCACCAATCCCTTGTGAAAGAGGTTGAAATCTGCAAGCCGGGGAGTCCTTCAAATCAAATCTTGTGTAGAAGTAGCAAGTCTTTCAAATGAAAGCTTTTATGTATAAAATTGGAGGGTCATTCGAATCAAAGCTCGCAAGTGTACCTACTTTCATAATATTGAACTAAAACCGGAAATAGTTCTAGCATTGAAATGTCTTACCAGGATATATCGAATGTTTATGTTCTTGCCTTAGCATTCTTTAATTGTGCTAAATTCTTGTTAAAATCTATTCACCTCCCTCTAGGGTGTTAGTAACCCTTGAAATGGTGGGGTGCTCCATTAACTGTAGAGTAATATTGTTCTAAGATCGATAGAGGTACCCTCATATATATGAACCAACGGGGTTCAATATTGTTCATGGAGTATTACAGTTATTGAGGCAGGATGTACCCTCTAGGAACTTGCAGGGGCTCCGCGTTACCGGTTGAGCACTGTTGTTGTTTAGTAGGCATCAAAACAGAGTTATATATATATAAGGAAGGATCAGCATCTCTGTAAATAGTGCATCTCCATGATAGCATTCGTTGGATGTTGTTTAAGTCATCTAATCTTAACCGTTGAGTTGAACTATATATATATATATATATATATATATATATATATATATATATATATATATATATATATATATATATATATTTCTACCCTTACCTCCCCCAAGGCTGGGTTGATGCCCTCCTCCAGGAGGACTCGAACCCCGCCCACCCACCCCATGTCCACAGCCTTACCAACAGGCTATACCACGCAGACGAGATTAGGATATATCTTTTGTGACTTGTTGTCTTCTTATTCACTTGCGTGCACGAGAAAAACCTCAAGGATAAGTCCACTCTGATGCTTAAATTAGATTAAGGTGAAGGTAAATTTTGCCAGAGTTTATGGGTATAGTTATTTGCGCACCTTATGAAGGAGAACATGAGACTATATATAGACCTTAATAGATAATTATCGATGACTTTCGTTCTTATGAAGTAATGTCGGTGATAAGGATGCCTTACCATGTGTATCCGACTTTTCCTTTAAATGAAGGAATAATCGAGTTCATTATATTTGGACATAGTATGTAAAGTCGATGGATAGTATCAACATTGTCAGTCCCCAAGGAGCGATAAGTTGTCACTGTGTGTGATGTCGTACATATCAAGTTGCGCGTGTACAAAGCACAAACTTGCACATTAACAAAATAAACTGAAATAAGATAGAAGTAGCGGATAATTAATACAAAAAACCAAATAACAATAATGAGGCAAGAACACAATCTCTTTATTCTTAACTTGCAGTGGTTACAAAGGTTTTCAATAGCCAACTGAACATATCAACTTGGCTTAAAACTTTTAAAACTAAAAAAAATATATTCAATGACTTCATTCCATATATTACATCATTTTATACAAAATCAACAAACTACCTTCATATCTCTAGCTTCCAAAGGAAGATAGTCTTCTACCGTCTCAGAAAGTCCAGCATAACATCTAGCACATGTGGAGGCGGAGATCAGTATATCGGAGAATGCACCATTGTGAGCGGCCAAAAATACACTTGACTGAAAGCAGTCACTAACTAATCAAGTAAAAAATATTAATGTGATCTTTCTATCTTTTATCTACTTCCATTTCATGTAATATTTTAATCAAAATCATACTTCATTCAATGACTAAGCCAAATTCATGCATTCTTCTTTTATTCATTCACACAATTGAGACTATTTCATAAACGATATCCGTTCCTTACTAACTTTAAAAATGTAGTACTATTCTTAAACCATATTCATTATGGTAGAAGCAATATATTTTAAACAAATTCTTTCTTAGGAACCATTCATAATGAGAAACATAAAATAATAGAAATATCACTTATACATTATTTCTTACCCACGACCGACTATTCATTCCTTCGACAAACAAGGATTAGAATAATTTGCATATATATACTTTTCTCTCAGTCTCTATATCAAACTGGTAGGCTTGCAATATTATCCCTAACATGGGACCTAACTATATAATGGTCCATGCATAGGTGACTTCCAATAATTAGAACTTGGAATGTACAAGTCCATATCTCTAATGGACATGATAACTCATGATCGCGAGGACATACAATCCTCAAGGTGTTCTATCTCTCATAGGTAGATACGGTCTCGAAGTCCTAACAATCGATCGAGAGACTAAATCTTGTGCACAAATTATCCAAGACCAATACATGATATACTGCTTCTATTACATAAAACAATATAAAGTAGTATCTAATTGTCAAGTAAAATATTATTTTTCTATCTTTCTTTCAAACCATAGAGCTCTAGTTGTGTTTTTCTTTTCATTGTTCAGACGGTCATTACATCCCTAGTAGAAAATAAACTGCCAGCATGTCTCACATGACAAACTCATCGAAAGATTAACTGTTAGTGTACTTCATTGCAATCACTCTAAACTCATCTTCCAGCATGCTACGACTGATGGGATCGATGTCCTTGTATCCCATTGACACTAAGTGTGCAAGATTGACAAATTTAGTCAATAGGAGGCAATATAAAGCACACTAGGATATGTGAAAGAGGCTCTTGGAAAAGGACTTCTATATCAAAACCGTATACATCTCAATATTTAGGCTTTACTCTAATGCCAATTATGTGAATCAAAGCAAAGTCGGCCCTGTAGATTGGATTGTCCTAGTCAGATCTAATTTTGGTTGTTTCTTGATCCGACCTTTTGTAAGGCACTTCTTTATGTCCTCAGAGGTCACACACAATCCAGACCTCTTTCAAGTCACGATGAGCCGGAGGTTGTCTTAAGCAAAGGAATTAGGGGATTGTCTAAGTCCGAAGTTTTATCGGACTTGTCCCTGGGCTGGCTCTGGATCAAAGACTGATAGATGATTTGTTGGAGTGGGTTGGGTTCCCAATCTATGTGGAGAACACCTCAGAGTGCGACGAGCGTCGTATGTGGTCAGAGAAGCTCGGGAGACAACGAGAGCCATTCGAGAGGTCGAAGAAACTCGGGAGGAAGGAGGAGCAGTCTGCTGTACAGGGGGGGACAGAGTTCGGGCCGAACTCGGTCCGAGTTCGGTGTGGTATTCCAGAACCTCAAAATCGAAGTCAGTCCAAGTTCGGTCGACGAGCTGAACGAAATTTCAGAGGTATTTTATATACCGTTGGATCGTATCCTACGGTCCAGGATTAGCTGATTAGAGAGTATATATTAGGTTTTCCTAATCCTAATTCCTAATCAATCAATAATCAAATACATATCATCTCAAGGAAGAGGAAAAAAGGAGGCAAGAGTGTTATTGCAATATTGGAAAGGAGAAAGAAGGATTGGAGGCCGTTTCGGAGGAGGAGATTATTTTGGTTAATTTCTCATTGTCTTCTATCTCGTTGTGTGATCTATTTTCTATTCCTAAGTGTTTTGGTGATACGTGTTGGATCGAGAGGAGCTTGTAGAGGGTGTATTCTCTTTATCCCATTAGTGGAGGTTCTTCAGGGTTGGACTTCGATCGTCCCGTGGTTTTCCTGTAAGGATTTTTTACGTCAAAAATCTCTGTGTCTGCGATTTGTGTTTGGAGTTTTTGGTTAGTATGTTTTGCTCGGTTCTCTTGTAGGTACTTTCTGGTTTGAGAAACGATTTCCACGCTTTCGTTTCCAACAAAGTGGTATCAGAGCCAGGTTCTGGAATTTTCAGAAGGGTGTGAGGAGTTGATAGGTAAACCAGGGAGGAGAGATGGATGCGAAGCCGATGCGCATGGTAAATCTGAACGGTACCAACTATCATTACTAGAGGAGCAAGATGAATGATCTGTTATTTGCCAAGAAGCTGTATCTGCCGGTATTTGCTTCCGAGAGGTCCAATGACAAATTCGAAGAGGACTAAAATTTTGAGCATATACAGGTGTGTGGGTACATCAGGCAGTTCGTTAACGAGAACGTGTACAACCATGTTGCCAGTATTGAGCACGCGATGACACTGTGGGATAAGCTAGATTCTTTTTATGCGAAGAAAATTGGGATAAATAAATTATTCCTGATCCGAATGATGATGGGTCTGCGGTACAAAGATGGGGCATCTATTATGGATCACTTGAGTGAGTTCCAGGGCGTGGTTGACCAGCTATCCTCGATGGGAGTCAAGTTCGACGACGAGGTTCAAGGACTATGGATGTTGTGTACATTGCCAAACTCGTGGGAAATCGTACGGGTGTTTATGATCGCTTCTGCTCCGGAAGGTATGGTCAGTCTAGAGTTTGCCAAGAGTGGGGTACTGAATAAAGAGATGCGGAGACGTTCTCAGTGCACTTCATCCACATTCCACTCAGAGGCGCTTGTTTCATAGAACCGCGAAAGAGGTAAAAGCAGGGGTCCAAGCGGTGGCAGAGACAAAAGCAGAAAAGGTCCAAGGGTCAGTACAAGGACTCGGAGTGTTACTATTGTGGCAAGAAGGGCCACATCAAGCGGAACTGTTTCGCTTGGAAGAGAGAGAAAAAGGATGACAAGGGGAAGCAAAGTGAGAACACTACATCGGCGGCCTCGACACATGGAGGCGACGTGATCATTGTAGATGATGATGTAGTTATGAACCTCACCTGCGATGACAACTCTGGGCTGGTGGACTCAGGTGCTTCAGTGCACGTATCTCACAACAGGGTACTATTTGCTACTTACACAACAGGCGACTATGGAGTGTTGAAGATGGGCAATGGAGATGTGTCAAAGGCGGTTGCCATTGGAGTTGTGCATTTGAGGACAAAGACGGGTACAATTCTTGTTCTCAAAGATGTCCGTCATGTCCCTGATATCCGTTTTAACCTGGTATCGATTGGAAGGTTGGATGACGAGGTTTTTTTTAGTCTTTTCGGAAACAGTCAGTAGAAGCTTTCCAGAGGTTCAAGAGGTCCAGAATCTACTATATGGAAGGGAGCGCACAGGGGCATATGAGGTTAACGTAGTTACTGATGCGTCTACTGAGTTATGGCACAGGCGGCTCAGCCATATCAGCAAGAAGGGGATGAGCTACTTAGTGAACAGAAAGATGATTCCAGGGCTAAAGTCTACAAAGTTGGAGAAGTACACACACTGTTTGGCGGAAAAGCAAAATAGGGTGTCTTTCCAAAGTCACCCAAGTTTAAGGAAGTCGATGTTGCTCGAGTTGATTCACTCGGATGTCTGCGTTCCTATGAAGGTAAAATTCATTGGTTGTGCTTCTTATTTTGTAATATTTATTGATAACTATTCCAGGAAGATTTGGGTCTATACCATAAAGACCAAGGATCAGGTGCTACCCACTTTCAAGGAGTTTCAAGCCTATGTTGAAAGGGAGACGGACAAGAAGCTGCTTTGTGTTCGATCGGACAATGGCGGCGAGTATATCGGTCCCTTTGATGCTTTTTGCAGAGAGCAAGGGATACGACACCAGAAGACTCCACCAAAAATACCGCAGCTCAAAGGTGTAGCAAAGCAGATGAACATGACGCTGATGGAGAGGGTGTGATATTTGCTCTCAGAAGCAAACTTGCTAGAAAGCTATTGGGGTGAGGCACTTTACACAGCTGCTGTCACGTCCCAGTCCCAAAATATCGAGGGACTAGCCACGTGGCAATGGCCAGCAACACAACTCCAATGGACAAACCCAATTTAATGGACCCGTTAGAGTGCACTTAAGCTGTAATACATAAAAATGGTCTACAAATACCTGTCACAGTTTATATATCTATCTCATCCACAAATAGTAACGAAATCACAAGAGACAAGTCCAGCCACAATAATATAAAATGATCTGTCCAACCAAAGCAATATAAATAATGTCACGGGGAACAACCCGTTATCAAAATGGAAAGAAAAATAAATAAAGTACAATATCCAAAGTCACTACAAGATCAAATATCCAAGAACACTAAGCATAAATAATGAATGGTAAGAATACTGTGTGCTCAAGAGAAGTCCTCCGGAACAACCTCGTCCTCTACAACCTGTACGTCTCCAATAGTAGCACCAGTCCCATAAACCTCGGGATAGCTCTCCTCGTTTATACCTGGGGACATAATTCGGATCCAGGTCTTCAGGGGACATAGCAAGGTACAATAAACACTCAAGCCAAATTAAATACAGCAAGTAAATATAAACAGATCCTCAGGACAAGCTATGTAACCAGCTTAGCGAAATACAAATGAGAGCATCACTAGTACTCAGGCTGAGACCACTACAGGCTCTGTGTCGGGGAGCCCATAGTAGCAAGTAGTATCATGACTCCAGTATATGTGCCAAAGATCTGAGACAGAGTCTAAGGCACCTTCAGTAGTATATATATAAATAATCAGCCTGTAGCCTGTGTGTCTCTCCCCACCCAATGTAACCTCATGTCTCATGTCCACGATTTCTCATATCCATAACACGCAAGATTATGACCTCTAGCTAGTACAACGAGTCATAATAATATCCATGTAATATGCAAGTCTCATGTCATGAATCCTATAAGCCTATACAAAATCACCATAAATATCTCAAGAAAGATTCGGTCACATAAAATAGTGTCAAGTATCCTACGGTATGTCGTACTTGGTAAAACAAGCACGTAAAAATATAGGATCGCGGAATCAACTCTCTAAGTGACGTTGCACGACTCCACGTACGGCGTCGACACCCGAATCTTGTTCGAACGCTAAGCAACGTCTCACGGTCCTAGGTTGAACATGATATATCAAAAAAATATATAAATAAAAAGAAATACAAGCATATAATATAACAGGATCTCTGCAGGTTTGGCAAGGTACACTTGTCTGGGTTCTGAACTCCGTCAACTGCTCCTAGAAAAGTAGAATCTGTACGTACACCCCGGATGCTAAAACAAATATCACCATTATTTCCAGAATAATTGAAATAGCTAGGATTGACTACCCATAAGTCCAATTTGGACACAGGGGCAGAATTAACAGTTTTTGGTCAAAGCGGAGTCCACATGTGGCCCACTTCGCACCAAAAAATATGCCAGAGACTAAGTTCTCCAAATTCGTCAAACTTAGTGTCTACGAGTCCAGAACGAAGATACGAACCCAACAGAACGTCCAAAACTGAATTCCGATGAGCCGATCACGAAATTGTTCGTCATGTGGAACCGTGGGGCCCATGAAATGATGTTTCGTCAACGTTCTCAGAATCAAACCAAACTTGGGTCACAGGATCAGCATAACGCTACGAATTCAATGGCACAAGTTTCGTTACGAAACGACAAGCACACCCGAAGTAAGGGCGAGTGTCAGAATAGGCCGATAAGATATTTTTTGGCAGATACGCATTGATTTCGTTGTGCACGCACATCCAAATTAAGTTCCGCAAAAGCCCACACATCCGCGTTTATATTATGCGCCTTTTGATGCAATTCGTACACGATGAAGTTGTCTAATTTGGCGGAACGCACCCCGTTTCACGAGATTTTTGGTGTTTTAAAAATAAGTTTTTGGTCGTTTTGAAACAAGAATAATTTTACCATTAAAGCAAACTAATAAAAACTAAAAAAATAGTAAAAATCTTGGTTATATTATAAATAATTTACTTCAATTATATTTTGAAAATAATTAATGAGTTGGTAAAAAATTGGGCATGAACATGGGTACTTGGACTGAAATTCTGAACTGTTTTCGAACAGTTTTTCTGCCAACTTTCGGTCGATTTTTTGATCAAACCGGTGTTCCTAAATTCGTTCCACTTGAAGAGAATCCTAGATGGTTAGGTTATGAACATACCAGCGAAGACAGGACGAGAATCGGACGAACGAGGAGGACAGAGGCTGCGCGCGAAGGAGGGGCCGCAGCTGCTGTATGAGCGCGCGGAGGGGGCCGCAGCTGCTGTATGAGCGTGCTCCGGCACTGTTGTAGGCGGCACGATAGAACAGCGGTGTGGCTGGGGTCGGAGGATATCGGTGGTCGCCGACGAGTGGTGATGGTAGAGGACGGTGTAGGCGTGGGATTAGGTTAGGGTTAGGGTTTGTATATATACATATATATATGAGAGAAGAGGGGGGGGGGGGGTGTTCCTGTACGCGCGGGGGGAGTTAGTTTAGAGTTAGGATTTGCTAATGGGTAGGGTTTAGGTTAATGGATTTAGGTTTAATTTCTATTTTCTTTTCTTTTGTTTTATTTCTTTTATTTATTCAATAATTAAACATAGAAAATTCTCAAAAATAGTTAGGCACTTGTAACAATTCTAGAAAATTTATATTTTTTCCAATAAATAATCTACAACTAATTTATATTAATTAAAAATATATTTACTAAATATTAATGGATATTAAAATAATTAAATAAATCCATAAATTATATTTTCTACATAATATTAAATTGGGAGCGTGCAGGGGGTTCGAATAACGCAACTCGAATGTCACGCGCGTAATAGGCCCAGTTAGGCTCATAGCATGGATTTAATTGGGAATAATGGTTTGATGTGACGTGTTAAAGTCGTACGCCACGACTAAATGGTTAATTAATCACGTTTCCTAGTAATTATGTCGCGAAAGTTGTGCGACCAAAACAAGGTATGGGATTGCGAATTTGTGCGAGACAGTCATGGCAGGAGCCAAATTTGACTCGTCTATGTCAAGCATGCTAGGTTGGTTGGAAGGAAAATGCTAGTGTTGCACTCAAGATCTTAAAACCATGGGGGTTGGTTTACAAAGTTCAATTAAATTATCAAATAAATATTAAAATAAAAATATATAATTAATAATTACAGAACTAACCCTATGTAAAAAAATTAGGGTGCTCACAGCTGCTTATGTTATTAATTTATCTTCTAGTGCTCATTTGCAGGGTGATATGCCTGACAAAGTATGGTACGACAAAGAGCCGTCATACAATCACCTGTGAGTGTTTGGTTGTAAGGCTTTCGTGCATGAACCGAAGGACGAGAGATCCAAACTTGAGCCAAAGACGAGGCGGTGCGTCTTTGTCGGCTACGGTCGGGATGAGTTTGGCTATAGACTCTACGATCCAGTGGGAAAAAATCTCTACAGAAGGAGGGACGTAGTATTCGTCGAGGATCAGACCATGACCAACACTCAGAATTTCGAGATGCCTTCTGAGGCTGAGGAATTTCCTGAGTTAGAGTCATTTTGCTTCGAGCAATTTTCAGAGGACCTCGCAGAGGATACAGTTATAGGGGAGTAAGTACATGGAGTTGCTTTCAACCTTGATCATCAGCCTGTTGATGTGGTCAGGGTGACCCTCAGGAGGATGAGCATGCCTAGGAGGCAGTTCCTGGAGTGGAGGAGGTTATAGATATACAGCCAACACCAGTGGTTCCGTTGAGGAGGAGCGATAGAGAGCGTCGATCATCTACGAGATACTCACCGTGTGAGTATGTGCTACTGACTAACGGGGGAGAGCCCAAAAGTTTCACAGAGGCTATGGAAGACGAACACAGGCAGGAGTGGATGGAGGCCATGCAGGAGGAGATGAGTTCCTTGGAGGCCAACTCTACTTATGATCTGGTGCGGTTGCAAAAGGGCAAGAAGGCTTTGAAGAATCAATGGGTGTTCAGAGTGAAGCAGACATATGATGCTACTCGCTCTCGATACAAAGCGAGGCTGGAAGTTAAAGGCTACGGTCAGCGAAAATACGTAGATTATGATGAGATCTTTTCGCTAGTCGTCAAGCAGTCATCTATTCAGGTGGTGCTAGCTTTGGCAGCCAGTTTGACTTGGAGGTCGAGCAAATGGACATGAAGACGACATTCCTCCACGGTGATCTTAAGAAGGAGTTGTACATGGAGCAGCCAAAGGGATTCTGTCATGCCCCAGTCCCAAAATACGTAGGACTAGGACACGTAAGCATGCCAGCCGCCTGTATATATGGCAACTCCAATATATGGAAACTATATATACGAGCGTACGCTGTATAATGAACAATAATTCATAAGTGGTAAAACAAATTACAAGTCACAGGGTAATATCTAAATCTCATCCATAGAAATCAAATAAACATGAATAACCAATAACCAGGTAACTAGATCTCAATAATAAGTATCTAAAGAATGACAGTCGGATGGAAACAAATCTACTGTCGAAATAGAATATAAAAAGGAACCAGATACACACCATATAAGAACGACGTCTGACAATCACGAGGCTCGAAGAGAAGACCTCCTCGGAATACACGTAACATGTCCGGATCTGCGCTCCTGCGAATACTCAGGAACATCTACACCTGGCAAGGGACCAGGTCCTCAGAGGGACATAACAAGATACAGAAAAATAGCATGCCATGTATGTAAATACTGAATAAATAAATGGAGTGTGCTAACCATCTAAGTGAATGCAATTTAAAGACCTTGTAGTACGCATAAGAATGTGTAGGCTTGACATATGCTGACGTAATTCACCAATCGTCATGACCGGCTAGTATATGTGTCATATGCCCCCGGACACACGGGTAGCTCTGCAATCAACCATCTCCGAGGAGCATGGTACGAAGGATAAAAGACTCAAGGAGGGGGTGTCTCATACGTCTACTAGTATCTTCCCCGCCCAATATAGATGTACAAGTCGTAAAAACGGCGTGGACACCTCCTACTATGATGCAAGTCTCAATAAAATAAATAACTAAGCTACATACCGTTACACGTGTTGCTCACACTGATGGCCAGTCGCGCATGAGGCATGCGTCCCTACATGAACTCATTCTGTGACGTGTAATGATACGTGTCAAGGCCTGGGAAGTTATATCAATAACTTCACAACTTTTAGGTGGGTCTACTAGACACTAGGTCAGACACAAGTCCTAACGTCAACGCCTTCGTTGACTGCACCCGAGTTTTCTCGGACGCGCACATTTATATTTAAAATAGATAAACATATAACTAACAATAACTAAATTTAAACAGTACAACAAGGCAAGGTATACTTGCCTGGCAAGAGAGCTGCAAATATAACGTCCATATGTCAAATACCAAGTGTCAGAATCTATGGCCTCAGAATATGTCTCCGGATACTGAAATAAACATCACTAACAGTCTCATAAAATATCAAATAGCTAGAAACGCCTGTCCTTAAGTCCAATTTGGACACAGGGGCAAAAATGACAGTTTCTGGTCAAAGCGGGGTCCACATGTGGGTCGCTTTGCACCGAAAAATGTGTCAGGGTCAAAAGTCTCCAAATTCGCCAAACTTAGTGTCAACAAGTCCAGAACGTCGATACGAACCCAATGGAATGTCCAAAATTGGATTCCGATGTGCCGATCACAAAATCGCCCGTCAAGTGGAGCCTATGGGGCCCACGATACGGGATTTTGTCAACGTTCTCAGAATTGAACCAAACTTGGATCACAGGACCAGCGTATTGCTACAAGTCCGATGGCGCAAGTTTCGTTTCGATCCGACGTGTGTACACAAAGTTACAGCGTGTTCCAGAACAGGCGAATACGGGACG
This sequence comes from Iris macrosiphon, assembly GCA_036927795.1. Lineage (NCBI taxonomy): Eukaryota > Viridiplantae > Streptophyta > Magnoliopsida > Asparagales > Iridaceae > Iris > Iris macrosiphon. Next base: position 131,021,835 of record JAYESA010000017.1, on the reverse strand, counting down.
GTGTCGACGGATACGCGTTGATTCTGGTGCGCACGCACATCCAAATCAACTTCTGCGAAATCTCGCACGTCCGTATCAACGGCGCGCACATTTTGGTAAAGACCGCGTGCGACCAAGTCGTCCCGTTTGGCGGGGCGTACTCGGTTTTGGGTGAAACGGGGTATAGTTTTTTCTGTTTTTGGATTGCGTGCCGCGATCACCACAGGATGCGATGCACCGAGCGGGTTGCACGGGCACCGAGAGGGTTACGTAGCCTACGTGTCACAACTGACGGAATTAAAAATGGAATTACGAGGAGTTAGAACGGGTTACCTGAACAGGGCTCCGTAGAATGAATTTCCCGTGTCCGGGAAGAGATGCGACACGACGCTGATCGTGTCCGGGCTGCGTCCGGGTTCTGAAATGCTGCTGTGTCCGGTCTGAGTCCAGTTGAGACTCGCCGGGGCTTCGTCGGAGGCGCTCAGGCGGAGCTCGTCGGTCAACGGGGCGGCCGGGCAGGGCACGGCGAGGCGGCTGGGAGTCGACGAGGGCTGGAAGAGAGGAGACTGTTGTGTCGAGCCGGGGTGGCTGCTGCTCGTCTCCGGCGAGGTCGAGAAGGAAAAGAGGAGGAGGAGGAGGAGATGCTGATGATGGATGGTGGTGGTGGCAGCCGGAGTGGAGGAGGAGGAGTTGGGACTGGGAGAGGGTCGGGTGGCGGAGGGCGGAGCTCGGGGAGGAGGGGAGGTCGGCTTGGGGTGGAGGAGAAGAGGAGGAGGGGCTGGGAGAGGGTCGGCTCGCCGCTCCGGCGAGGTCGGGGTCGGGAAGGGGCTCGGGGGGGAAGAACGAGAAGAGGAGGAGGAGATCGGGAAGGAGAAGAGGGGGATGGTGGTGGCGGGCTCAGCGTGGGGGGGGGGGCTTGCCGCGGGGTGGGGGGGTCTGCTCCTGCGAGGGGGGGGCTCGCCGCTCCGGCGACGGGGGGGGGGGGGGGTCGGCTGCGGCCGAGCTGGGGTTAGGGATTTGGTTAGGGTTTTCTTTTATTTATTTTCTTTTATTTTATAAAAAAATAAATTAATATTTTAAGTAAAATATCTAAAGATATTTTACAAGATATTTTCGGGATATTTTCGGAATATTTTCGGGTGGGTCCCGCCTCCAAATGGACGGTGCAGGTTCACCGGCCAATGAGGGGGTGACACCTCGCAGGAAAATTTGCAGAAAAGTCCCTGAAATTTCATAAATTGCATAATGGTCCTATTTTGGGAATTTGCGCAATTTACGAAATTTTCTGGGAAAAACACCCGATTCCTAAAAATACTAAAATTCACAGAATTGAAGGAAAAAGCTGTGTGAGGGTCCTGAAGGGGTGGGGGTGAGTCTGGGCAGGGACTGGGCCTGATTTTCTTGGGTGATTCGGGCCATCGTATTTATTAATTAATAAATACTGCGCACGGTGTTCACTAATTATTTAGAGGCAGTTAGGGTCATAATTTTAATACGGTGTCAATACACTAAATGTAGTATACTCAGTGTAGAAAAATAACGTATTTTGTCTGGACAAAACAGGTGCATGTTGGGCCTCTAATGTCTGTTGGAACAGAGAATGGTACAGGTCTGGAAATTTAATTACGTACGTTTGTAACGATAATTGTGCGTCTCAAACGAGGCTCAAAGTAAAGTATCTGGGAGTTGCACAAAGTGCAGGAAAATAGACTAACATGTCTAGGACATGTATGTAAACTTTGTTCTGGGATAACCGTCAAGGTAAAGCTCCGAATAATTCGGTGATGGACAGGTGCACAAGTCGATAGGATATGTAAGCAAAATAAATTAAAATATTGCCATAAATCCTAAATTGATTAAATAATCCTAAAATGCTGAAATCTGGTCGAGGGGGTTTACAGATTCTGTGAGAAGGGTATAAGTCACAATTTGTCTGCCGGTTGAGGAAGAGCTTGTATGGTCTGAAACCGGCTCCGAGACAATGGTACAGGAAGTTTGAGTCATTTATTGGGGAGCATGGCTATGCATGGACGACGTCGGATCATTGTGCTTTTGTGAGGTACTTCGCCGAGGATGATTTCATCATTTTATTGCTTTGTGTAGATGACATATTGTTGGTGGGTCGGAATGCCACCAGGATAGCAGAGTTGAAACGCCAACTGGGCGCGACCTTCTCTATGAAGGATTTGGGCGCAGCGAAGACTATTCTTGGGAAGGAAATCAGCTGAGAGAGAGTCCAAGCTGCTACACTTGTCCCAAAAGAAGTACATTCACCGGGTACTTCAGCGTTTCGTGATGGACAGGTCAAAGAAAGTGAGTAACCCCCTTGCGGCTCACTTTAAGTTCACTGAGGAGCAGTGTCCATCTACCGAGGACGAGAAGGAAGATATGTAGCAGATTTCATATGCCTCAGCCGTGGAAAGTCTTATGTATGCTATGGTATGTATTAGGCCATACATTGCTCACGCGGTCGACACAGTTAGCAGGTACACTTCCAATCCTGGAAGGGTACATTGGAGTAGGGTCAAGTGGATTCTACGATATCTTTAGAGCACTACCGATTGGAGACTTTCATTTGGTTGTGATGTGCTGAAGCTGGTTGGGTATACCGACGCTGATATGGCTGGAGATGTAGACACGAGACGATCGACTTTGGGCTATGTGATGATATTTGCTGGTAGAGCAGTATCGTGGAAGTCACGTTTACAGAAGTGTGTTGCCTTGTCGATGACAGAGACAGAGTACATTGCGGCGACAAAGGCTTGCAAGGAGTTGCTATGGATGAAGAAACTGTTACAGAAAATTAGGCTAAAGCAGTAGCAGTATCCTTTGCTTTGCGATAGTCAGAGTGCTGTTCACCTTGTGAAGAACCAGACATTTCATAGCCGGTCCAAGTACATTGAGACCCGGTATCATTGGATACGAGATGTTGTTGAGAAGAAGGAAGTGGCACTTGAGAAGGTTCATACAGATGACAACGAAGCAAATATATTCACAAAGATTATTCTAAGGGAAAAGTTTGAGTATTGCAGGCAGATCGTCGGGATGGCGACCCACTCCACATAGTTGTGAAGGAAAATATTTGTTGGAGTGGGTGGGGTTCCCAACCTATGTGGAGAACACTCCGGAGTATGACGAGTGACGTCTGTGGTCAGAGAAGCTCGAGGAGGCGACGAGAGTCATTCGTGTCATGCCCCAGTCCCAAAATACGTAGGACTATGACACGTAAGCATGCCATCCGCATGTATATGGCACTCCAATATATGAAAACCATAACACACGTACGCTGCAATATGAATAACAATTCACCAGTGGTATATATACAAGTCACAGGGCATAATCTAAATCTCATCCACAGAAAATCAATATAAATAAATAACCAACATCTATATAACTAGATCTCAATAAGAAGTATCTAAAGATGACAGTTGGATGGAAACAAATCCACTGCCGAACTAGAATATAAAAGCAAATATAACATAAGTACATCACCAATAATCACTAGGCCCGAAGAGTAAACCTCCTCAAAGATCAGTAGCAAGTCCGGATCTGCGCTCCTGTGAATAATCATGAACATCTACACCTGGAAATGGAGCATATCCTCAGAGGGACATAACAAGATACATAGAAGAATGCCAATAAAGTACTGAAATAAATATCCAATGGATTGCCTAACCGTCTATGTGAATGCAGTTTGAGAATAACTTTCCAACAAGTGGGCTATCTGGCTAAAAATGGGATTGGCGTGACTCTCTCGAGAATTAGGGGCCTACAAAGCATGTCGGCTTTTGAACGGCAGAGGCCGCCTGATAATATATAATATATAGGGTCATCACCGCCCGTATCTCCAGCGGAGCTTCTGGGTTACAGAAGAAAAAAGTGCAAAGGAGCCCAAATGCCTTACTTGTTGTTCTCCCCACCCCATGCTCTAAGCATGTCACATCCATGACACGATCTGGTTCATAGCCTATCTTTAGTACAATAGTCCAATCCTGCAACCAAACAAGGACAAGGATTGGACCACCGTACTACAATAGGCTATGTCCATGGACCACTAATAACTGCTAAGTCCTCTAGCATACAAAGTTTCTATCAGCAGTTATCCCTAACGTACGTCCCACATGTACCGATGATCAGTCAATACGTAAGTCCGTGATCTATATGAGACTCACAACTCGTGTAAAAATGTGTCACAGCCAAATAAAACCTAATGATGCTTCATGATAATGGGGCGGTCTCATAAACAAGGTCAATGCATATACATAATAAAAATGAATCACGACGACACCGTCGTTGCACCCAAGTTTCCTTGGACGCGCATTTTATATAACAGTTAAAATATATGAACTAATAACAGAAAATAAAGATGCATGCAACATATAGAATATGAATAACAGTATAATGCCAAGGTATACTTGCCTGGCAAGAGAGCTACAAAATATAACGTTCAGATGTCAAACACCAAGAGTCATAAACTATGGCCTCAGAATGAACGTCTCCGGATGCTGAAATAAACATCACCAACGTTCCCAGAATAAGCGAAATAGCTAGAAAATACTACCCTTTCGTCCAATTTGGTCACATGGACAAAACGGTAATTTCGGATCAAAGCGGGATCCACATGTGGGCCTCTTTGCACCAAAAAGTGTGCCAGGGATAAATGTCTCTAAATGGAACAAATTATAGGTCAAACAAATTTTAAACGTCAGTACGAACTCAACGGTATGTCCAAATGTGGATTCCGGTGAGCCGAACACAATTTTGCCCAAAAAGTCAACCATGGGGCCGGCCAATAGGCGACTTGGTCAACTGTCTCAGAATTGCGTGAAAATTGGGTCACAGGACCAGCGCGATACCACGAGTCCAGTGGCACAAGTTTCGTCGTATTCTGACAAGCGTGCACTAAATGGCGCGAGATTTTGCAAAAGTCGTGACAAGGGAAATTTCTGCGGATACGGGCTGATTCCGACGCGCACAAGCGTCCAAATCTGTTTTCGCGAAAGCCCACACATCCGGGTATACTGTGCGCACATTTTGGTACACTTGGTACACGACGGGGCGGTCCCGTTTGGCGGGGCGCGCTCTATATCGCAATTTTTGGAAATTAGAAAAAGTATATTTTGGGAATTTTCTAACAAATTTAATTTTACATACAGCAACAAATAAATTATTATATTTAACAGAAAATAAACTAGGTTATGTGGTCTTTGCATACCAAAAAGAAAAATTAAATTTGGATCTCTGTGGTGGGAGATACGAGTCCGTGAACATAGGTAGTTACCACAGTTTTCTGCGATCCCAAAAGTTGTCGTTTTTCGCCAACTTGGTTGCTGTTTTCGCCTAGGTTTACGCGTTGTTCGAGGTAATCTAATACACAGATATGGAAGGTGGATAGGTCGTGAATACACCGGTGAAGACAGGGTCGAGTTTGGTCGAGCGAGGGCGCGGAAAACAGGGTTTGAACACAGGTATGTTGCAGTCAATTTCTGCAGTCGCGACGCGGGGTCGCGCGGTCACGCGGGTGGTCGCGGGCGGCTCCGGCTCTAGTCGGCGTCGGGGCTGGCGGCGGTCTGACTGGAGGCACGATCAAGGGGTTGAGATAGGGGAGATAAGTTTTTGGGTTAGGGGTTTGGAAGAAAGAGATATATATATATAGAGAGAGAGAGAGAGAGGTGAGCGGGGGTCTTCACAGCGCGCGGGGGGGGGGGGGGGGGGGGGGTCTTCACAGCGCGCAGAGGGGGGGCTCTAGCCTGCTGTGGTTTGTGTAAACGGGTGTGGGTAGTTTTAGATATCGGGTAGGATTAGGATATATGATTTTGGGTTTGGGTTTAAACCAATTTAATTTCTTTTTCCTATCTTTTTTCTTTTCTTTCTTTTTCTTTCTAATTCTTTTCTCTATTTCTTTTCATTTCATTTCTAATTCTTTTAGAATAAACTATATATATATATATATATATATATATATATATATATATATATATATATATACATAGAAAATTCTAGAATTTATAATAGTGCATACAATTTATCTGTCAGTCGTCCACATGGTCTCCTACATAGAATAAATTAAGGAAAATTTATAATTGCTCCATAAATCCCCTAAATGCACAAACACCTAAAAATAAAAATCCCATAAATTCTATTTCTCCTAATGAGCTAATAAATACTATAATTCAATTAAATAATTAATTAAAAAGGTAAATACGATTTTTTAGAATTAGGGGTTTTACATTCTACCCAACTTATAAAAATTTTGTCCTCGAAATTAAAACTAAGCCACGATAGAAAGTCAAGGATGGTATAAGATAGAGATTTGCAGCTTATTCTGTACCTTCCTCCATCCTAACCTCCATGATTTTTTCAATTGTCATAGGGATATTGGAGGGCTATAATTTGTATTGTTTAAAATGCAAGGCTAGATTTAAATGAGTGGACGATGTTGCGCGTTGCACATTCCAAAAATTATGGGAAAATTTTATATGAACGAAAAATATATTTCTTCATGTGTCATGTCCAATGGTGGGGACACCTCAATGCGCCTTTGCATAAAAGCACCCAATAATTGGAAAATTTCACAAAGGTAGAAATTGGGTTAAATTAATTAAAATTAATGCGTAAGGTGTTTTTGAATTAATTAGAAGTACATGGGGATAAAATTAGGTAGAACACAAGTGTCATGGACATAGGGAACTCAGAATAAAATATTATCCTAATTTGGGTTGCACGAAACAGGTCAAGATCGTGTCTCCAATTTCGATTGGAACGCACAAGGACACAAAATTGGAATTATTTAGAATTAAGAAATAACGTCCGCGACGAATATTGTGCGACTAAAATGTAGCATAAGAGAGCATAATTATAAGTTACACGAGCTCAGAATAGAAGGCGGACACGTCTAGGACAAGGATATGAAGTTTGTAGGTAGACAGTGGCTAGTGTAGTGCTCCAATTAGCGAAACAACGGTATGGTATGCTAAGTGATACAATATTGTAAAATTAAATAAAAACACCGTGTTCTATTTCTAATTGGATTCAAACTAGCCTTAGTCTCATTATCTAAGCCAAGTAGGTCTAATTTTTGGTGAGATGGTTTATAATCTACCCAGCTTAAAAATAATTTCATCCTCGAGATTAAAATAAGGCATAATTTCTTAACTCCTCCACATTCACATATAAGGCAAGTCAATCGCAATCTCTTCCAAAATTTAAAATCTATTCAAATCCATCACAATCACTTTCAAAATTAAGGTAACCTCTGTTTAATCAAAATTTAACATATTGTAATCTCTTCTCGATTTTTAAATCCTCAACATCCAAATTTAAATTAAATCCACATAACATCTTCAAGAATTAAATAACGCATATCAATTTTATATCACGAGCTCCAGCTATCATAATCTCCTTTAGAAAATATTTCTAATCAAATATTATTCCTATCTTCAACTTATGAATTTTTCTACTCTTTAAATTTTAATTTTAATTTACATCCTCATCATTTTAAATAGGTGGTCCAACAATCAAAATTTAACTTTTGATTAAAATCATCAAATTATAAAATTTTAAATCTAATTCACCAATTGTTCAAGTCTAAAATTCTATATTTATCCTCAAAATTCAAATCGATGATTCAACCTTCAATATTCAAAATTTAAATCATGTACTTAAAGTATAAATATTTGGTCCGACATATCAAGATTTTAAAATTCATTAAATACTCATCATCTAACTCCTTCTTCTAAAATTCTCCACATTTAAAATGACTTAATCTCTCCATCTAATCCTACTTGATCACAATCTAAAAGAATTTTACCTCAAATTAACAATGCGACTTCTACCCAACTTAGAATTTACCCATCTATCATATAAGACTATACATTTAAGAAAAATATTCCTCAAATTATTTACTCATGTTATGCAATCCTCAAAGTTTTTAACACTGACATATCACCTATGATATGCCTTAATCAATTATAAAAGAGAGTCACCCAGTCATGTGATTAGCCTATGGAGTATATCTAGTACTATCAATGTAACCCAAGCACGAGTGTTCGTCTTTCCGAAATAGGGGAAGACGGAGAGCAATAATAAAGAATTCAAATTGGGGGTAATAGAATACAAGTATGAGGATCAAGGCGGTTAGAGAGTTCAAATGGGAATTGTCAAGGCAGTTGTGGATTGAAATCCTATTTGGTAATTTCTTGTTCGCCTGCTCGTATCAGTACGGTTATGTACTTGATATGATATGCTCTGACATATCTAGAGGGCAAGTATATTTGTCTACTGGTCAACTATATATCTCAATCCACGTAAAGTAGTATTGCGAAGGGCGAACCAAGCGCACTAAGGCTAGCTAGACCTTAATACACTGATTCTAAAATATATTAGTGTGTCGACCCACTAATACATATGTCATGAACAAGCTCGATAAGGAATAAGCTTGCAAAAACTAGGCTATAATAGAGGCATAAGTCAAGGTAGTACATAAAATATAAATACGCTGGATCATGATGAAAGAAGTTACAAAATAATTCAAGTTCACAAAGAAGATAAGACTCTACAGTCTCTACAGTTGTCATACTAACTCCTTGTCTAAGTCGCTAGTCGACCAAATAGGGCATGGACCTCTAAGTGTTACAGTCGGGATAAACACTATCGTCTTATGCAAGCACATAGTTAATGTCATTCAATTATACTTCATTAATGGGTCAAGAGGACTATGTAACACTAGGTTATGAGGTATACTACCCAACTTAAAACAATAAACTAATATTGTAACTGTCTTGAGGGGACCCTACAAAATAATATTGTTCTTGTAAAGTATAAACTCTTATTGGGTACATGCGAAAAGATCTTGGTACTTATTAGGGTCTCCTATTGAATTATATAGGTAATGGTCATCTTAAGTCTTAATCATTGCTTATAGAACAGAAGGATTAATGGCAAGAATGGAACAATTACTGGTTCTCAAGTGGAATAGGATATAACTTTTATTGAGGTGGGTACATGTTACGCGATTCAAAACTAAAGGGTAATCATCAAGTCATAATCTACATGAACAACTAAAAACTATCAAGTTCTAACTACCAAGCACCAATTTTCAAAATTTAAGATTATAACTATAATCCTAGCAAACTATATATCCTTAACATAAAAAATACTTGGCCTACAATCATAAATGTCAGGTGACACGAGTTGAAAGAAAGAAAAATATAATTAGTCGTCGCACAAATAGCGAGCGTCAAGGTTTCAGAGGAACAAGGTATGAAATTAAATAGAGATACTCTTGATAACATCATAATTTTCTAAGAGGAAGGGTGGTATGCTAGTCTCTGTGTTCGAGGTATGTTCAAGAAAATATTATATTTTATTCCTCTTGGCTTCCTAAGGTGCAGTCTGCTAATCTTAAGGCAAGAATCTAAATTTATAGTTCTAATATTATCTCAATATGAAAGTTAGGTTTGGTCCTACTATTCAACCTTGAATTTCTATTGGTTCCTCAATACTAGGGTCAAATACTATGATCAAATTTCAAACTAATCCTAGTAGTGTTTATACTACTCTCAAGTCCTTCATAACTATATCAAGGGGTAGTGGTCAATCAATCTATAGGTAAGGGATGCTAGGGTTCATTAAGTATTCTAACTTAGTGATGTGTCAATGTTCTAGTTGTATTCTTAACAGAAATATTATCCTAATTATCATCTAACAACATAAATTCCTATATTCTAGCAGAGGCTATACTCAAGAACTATTAGGGAAGCACATGAATCAAGCAGGATGCAATTATTCAGATAGAATGGATTGGAAGGAAGGTGAATCATAGTCAATTATGGATGAGATTCCTATACTCTAATCCTAATTGCAGGCTTGCTCGAACAGTGACGTAACCGAGACAATATGCTCTCGACCTGCATGGGCCACCATTAAAAATATGTCATGTCCCAGTCCCAAAATACGTAGGACTAGGATACGTAAGCATGCCAGCCGCATGTATATGGCGCTCCAATATATGGAAACCATAACACACGTACGCTGTAATATGAATAATAATTTACCAGTGGTATATATATAAGTCACAGGGCATAATCTAAATCTCATCCACAGAAAATCAATATAAATAAATAACCAACATCTGTATAACTAGATATCAATAAGAAGTATCTAAAGATGACAGTCGGATGGAAACAAATCCACTGCCGAACTAGAATATAAAAGCAAATATAACATAAGTACATCACCAATAATCACTAGGCCCGAAGAGTAAACCTCCTCAGAGATCAGTAGCAAGTCCGGATCTGCGCTCCTGTGAATAATCATAAACATCTACACCTGGAAAGGGAGCAGGTCCTCAGAGGGACATAACAAGATACATAGAAGTATGCCAATAAAGTATTAAAATAAATATCCAATGGGTTGCCTAACCGTCTATGTGAATGCAGTTTGAGAACAACTTTCCAACAAGTTGGCTATCTGGCTAAAAATGGGATTGGCGTGACTCTCTCGGAGAATCAGGGGCCTACAAAGCATGTCTATTTTTGAACGGCAGAGGCCGCATGATAATATATAATATATAGGGTCATCACCGCCCGTATCTCCAGCGGAGCTTCCGGGTTACAGAAGGAAAAAGTACAAAGGAGCCTAAATGCCTTACTTGTTGTTCTCTCCACCCCATGCTCTAAGCATGTCACATCCATGACACGATCTGGTTCATAGCCTATCTTTAGTACAATAGCCCAATCCTGCAACCAAACAAGGACAATGATTGGACCACTGTACTACAATAGACTATGTCCATGGACCACTAATAACTACTAAGTCCTCTAGCATACAAAGTTTCTATCAGCAGTTATCCCTAACGCACGTCCCACACGTACCGATGATCAGTCAATACGTAAGTCTGTGATCTATATGAGACTCACAACTCGTATAAAAATGTGTCACAGCCAAATAAAACCTAATGATGCTTCATGATAATGGGGCGGTCTCATAAACAAGGTCAATGCATATACATAATAAAAATGAATCACGACGACACCGTCGTTGCACCCAAGTTTCCTTGGACGCGCATTTTATATAACAGTTAAAATATATGAACTAATAACAGAAAATAAAGATGCATGCAACATATAGAATATGAATAACAGTACAATGGCAAGGTATACTTGCCTGGCAAGAGAGCTACAAAATATAACGTTCAGATGTCAAACACCAAGAGTCATAAACTATGGCCTCAGAATGAACGTCTCCGGATGCTGAAATAAATATCACCAACGTTCCCAAAATAAGTAAAATAGCTAGAAAACACTACACTTTCGTCCAATTTAGTCACAGGGGCAAAACGGTAATTTCGGATCAAAGCGGGGTCCATATGTGGGCCTCTTTGCACCGAAAAACGTGCCAAGAATAAAGGTCTCTAAATAGAATAAATTATAAGTCAAACAAATTTTAAACGTCAGTACGAACTCAACGGTATGTCCAAATGTGGATTCCGGTGAGCCGAACACAATTTTGTCTAAAAAGTCAATCGTGGGGCCCGCCAATAGACGACTTGGTCAACTGTCTCAGAATTGCGTGAAAATTGGGTCACAGGACCAGCACGATACCACGAGTCCAGTGGCATAAGTTTCGTCGTATTCTGACTAGCGTGCACTAAATGGCGCAGGGTTTTGTAAAAGTCGCAATACGAGAAATTTTTGCGGATACGGGCTGATTCCGACGCGCAGACGCGTCCAAATCAGTTTCCGTGAAAGCCCACACATCCGAGTATACTGTGCGCACCTTTTGGTACACTTGGTACACGACGGACGGTCCCGTTTGGCGGGGTGCGCTCCGTATCGCAATTTCTGGAAATTGGAAAATGTATGTTTTGGAGATTTTTAACTAATTTAATTTTACATACAGCAACAAATAAATTATTGTATTTGACAGGAAATAAACTGGGTTAGGTGGTCTTCGCATACCAAAAAGAAAAACTGAATTCGGATCTCTGTGGTGGGAGATACGAGTCCGTGAACATAGGTAGTTACCACAGTTTTCTGTTATCTCAAAAGTTGTTATTTTTTGCCAACTTGATCGCTGTTTTTGCCTAGATTTACGCGTTGTTCGAGGTAATCTAATACACAGATATGGAAGGGGATAGGTCGTGAACATACCGGTGAAGACGGGGTCGAGTTTGGTCGAGCGAGGACGCGAGAAACAGGACTTGAACACAGGTACGTTGCAGTCAATTTTTGCAGTCGCGACGCGGGGTCGCGCGGTCACGCGGGTGGTCGCGGGCGGCTCCGGCGGCTCTGGTCGGCGTCGGGGCTGGCGGCGGTCTGACTGGAGGCGCGGTCAGGGGGTTGAGATGGGGGAGATGAGTTTTAGGGTTAGGGTTTTGGAAGAAAGAGATATATAGAGAGAGAGGAGAGCGGGGGTCTTCACAGCACGCGGGGGGGGGGGGGTGCTCTAGCCTGCTGTGGTTTGTGTAAACGGGTGTGGGTAGTTTTAGATATCGGGTAGGATTAGGATATAGGGTTTTGGGTTTGGGTTTAAACCAATTTAATTTCTTTTTCCTTTCTTTCTTTTTCTTTCTAATTATTTTCTCTATTTCTTTTTATTTCATTTCTAATTCTTTTATAATAAACTATATATATATATATATATATATATATATATATATATATATATATATACATAGAAAATTCTAGAATTTATAATAGTGCATACAATTTATCTGTCAGTCGTCCACATAGTTTCCTACATGGAATAAATTAAGGAAAATTTATAATTGCTCCATAAATTCCCTAAATGTACAAACACCTAAAAATAAAAATCTCATAAATTCTATTTCTCCTAATCAGCTAATAAATACTATAATTCAATTAAATAATTAATTAAAAAGGTAAATACGGTTTTGTAGAATTAGGGGTTTTACAATTCAAGAGGTCGAAGAAACTCGGGAGGAAGGAGGAGTAGTCTGCTGTACAGGGGGAGACAGAGTTCGGGCCGAACTCGGTCCGAGTTCGGTATAGTGTTCCAGAACCTCAAAATCGAGGTCGTGCCGAGCTCGGTGTGGTGTTCCAAAACCTCAAAACCGAAGTCGGTTCGAGTTCGGTCGGCAAGCTGAACGAAATTTCAGAGGTGTTTTATACACCGTTGGATCGTATCCTACGGTCCAGGATTAGTTGTGGGATTATGGGGTATATATTAGGTTTTCCTAACCCTAATTCCTAATCAATCAATAATCAAATACATAACATATCATCTCAAGGAAGAAGAAAAAGGAGGCAAGGGTGCATCTTGGGAAGGAGAAAGAAGAATTGGAGGCCGTTTTGGAGGAGGAGATCATTTTGGATAATTTTTCATTTTCTTCTATTTTCGTGGTGTGTTCTATTTTCTATTCCTGAGTGTTGTGGTGATCCGTGTTGGATCGGGAGGAGCTTGTAGAGGGTGTATTCTCTTTATTCCATTAGCGGAGGTTCTTCACGGTTGGACTCCGATCGTCCCGTGGTTTTTCTCGTAAGGATTTTTTACGTCAAAAATCTATATGTCTGCGATTTGTGTTTGGCGTTTTTGGTTAGTACGTTTTGTTTTGTTCGGTTCTCTCGAATGTACTCTCTGATTTGAGAAACGGTTTTCGCGTTTTCGTTCCCAACATGATCCACTTCTGAAATTGCACTTATGTTGATGAATTTGTTACTTGGAGAAGTAAGAAAGAACTGTTGTACCAAAGTCAAGTGCAAAAGCAGAGATATAGCTCATATTGTTTCAGATAATATGGCTGCAGATCGTAACGGATGATATTGGAACTCTTTAAACTAAGCCGATAAGTATGCTTTATGATAATTAATTGCTAGCAATATGTTTTTGTTTTTCAGCAAAGACCAAACGAGATCGATTGTCGCTTTATTCATTCGACTTTGAGACAGTTATTAGCAAGAAGAAGATTTTGACTCTATATATGTACTTGCTTATGAAGACGAGACTATCGATTGTCTACAGACCCATTGGTCTCGGATTTTTTTTTGGGTTATGTTACAAAATGGACATGAATGAAGTATATGTTCCAGCTTGAGAAGTAGTGTCAGATTACTATGGCACAAAGTATCATTCATTATATTCAGTGCTTGCGACAAATATGAATTTTGAAGGCTAAACCTTCACTGATACATTGTCCGGTTACACCTCATGACAAGTAAAGCGAATCAGTTATCGGACTTCTTGCGAGAGCATTTGACCTGAACTGCGAGAGTGCTGCTGCTCCAGGGGCACTTCTGATCTGCGCCCTACGCCTCGGGATTTACTTCTAGTTTGCAGGAGTTCTTCCCCAAGCATTTCTGGACAAGATATATATATAGACATGATCAGTTCAACTCAAGTAACATATACAACATTGACAGTGATTTTTATTTATATACAGTGCATATATAGTGTTATATCCAGATATGAAGGCTAAATTACTCTAATGATACTCCAACTATAGAGTCGGTCGTTTTTGGCATCTTAACTTTCTGTCGCTACCGAACTCGAGTGACCCTTGTGGTTACCGAAGAGAGGTATAGGATTCCGGCTGGGTGGCGGAAGATCAGTGGATCGAGCCACGAGGGCGTATTATTCCTTCTATTTATTAATGGTGGGAGGGGACAGTGGGCCCACAAGCCGTGCAACGCAGTATGTACAAAAATTTCGTGTGAAATGCCGGGCTACATCAAAAAAAAAAAACTTTCTACCGCTCGATTTTGAAATCCAACTTCATATATTGCTCGTTTTGAAGCACATTTCGTCAATTTTGAAGAACATCTAAGACCGCTTCAAAATCATATATTACAGTACAAAAGTACAATTAGAATACTTATATTGGCAAGTATTTTTTTGAAATGGTTCCGATATGCTTTAAAATTGACGAAATGTATTCTTTTTGAAGTGGTCCGAATATGCTTCAAAATAACAATTTATAAAATTGGAGTGTTAAAATCTAGCAGTTAAAAGTAAAGTCGCGGGATGGGATGTCACTAGAATAATTCAGCCTTGATATGAAATGAACGCAAGTTGATAAAACTCGCTATATATATGCTTTTACCTTCTCTACAATGGCCTTGGTTTGGGGGGCAGTGCAGTTGCCTCTGGTGAAGCCGCCGCACATGCCGCCGGGGTTGCCGAAGTCGGCAAAGGCGATGGCCTTGATGGCCTTCTTCTCAGGGCACGTAAGGCGGGCTTGGGGACCGATATCCGAAACGTAGGCGCAGATGTTGTCCCTCTTGACTGTCATAACCAGGATGCCCTCCGGGTTGCCTCCGGACTCCTCGAAGACCACCATCAGATTGTTGGCGGGCTTCAAGAAACCTCGCGGGACATGGTACCTCGAAACATTGAGTGACGACCAATAAAAACATAGTCACGGAATGATTTAACTGTGCGACTGTTGCCACAAAATCAAATTACGAACGGCAACAAAAATAACTTGGTCACAGGAATATATCACTTTTTCAGCGACAAGTTCTTTGTCACGGAAATCCGACTTTCTTCATCCTTTAGTTTGAAGGATTCTGAGTGAGTATCTTACACTTGCTGGGAAGCCTTGCCAAGAGGGGTGAGGTAGGAGATCCAGTACCGGCCTATGCTCTCGCCGTTGATCCAGACCATCCCCTTGCCCATGGTGCTCAAGTCCACGACGACGGGATCATCTCCGCGGCGAGGAGCATCGAAATACCTCTGCAAAGATTTCAAGCCACAAATATAACTAGTTTCAGTCTCGAACGCTAGCACGATCTTAGATTATCCTTGTACCATGTGACTGGAGTGCCCTTCTGTGCTGCTGACCATTGGACTCGACTTATTCCAGCTTCATTGTAGATTTCTTGCTTCTCACCAGGGAGCCCAACCTGCAGCGTTAAATTAAGATGTTTAGAGGTTGTAGGACACGAGAAGCATATTTGGATGCCCCGCAAACTACAACGGTTATCCGGCAGTAGTAGAAGGCTTCTGTGATGCAAGTTGATGTTCAGATGAAGAGAACGAAGGTCCACAGGAAGAAGAGAGAGAGAGAGAAAATCCTCTCGTCCAAGTTCAGTTTTCCTGGGGATAAAGATGTTAGAAATATTGTTGTTTTCTTATTGAAAAAATTTTAGAGTACAAAAATAAAATTAGATTGATGTTACCGGCCTCTGGGGAAGTCGTGCACGAAGCACTGCCCTAAGAGTTGATTCGGGATCTGTGTGCAGACGTTCCCGAAGCTCCTAGTGGTAAAACCCCCGCACTACCGGTATCTCGTCGCCGCACACGACTTGGAGAGAATGACCATGACTTAGCTATGCCCAGAGCTCGGAGACGACGAAGATTTGACAGAATCGAAGTTTGGCAGCAAAAGTTTAGAGATGAAATTTTTGATAGAGTTTACAAAGAAATCAGTCCAATATATAATACTCAAATGTAACGGTCTGAATTAATTCAGCCGTTACACAGGAGAAATAAATAATGAACCTGGACACAAAATTGGTTCAAAACAATTTGTAACGGAAGGAGCAAAAAGAATTTTAGGATCCCAGCCCGAACCCGAAGAGAAAATCGAATCGGCATTCGGCTCCCGCAGATGTGGGCCCGCACCCGCACCGCACCGAGCCGGGCCTGACGGCGCGCGCGTGTGGCCCAAGGGGTTCCCCACACAACAACTTAAGAGTGCAAAGAAGAGAAACTAATATATGTACACAAGAAAGCTTTGGCCCATCCGATGTGGGACTAAAGAGAGGAAGAGGAAGCTTGAGCTCTGAAAGCAAAGCAAAACCAACAAAAGATTATCCGGACAGAAGTTGAACTTGCGTTGTCACAATCTCATTACATTGAGAAGATGCTCATATGCTATGGATGTCGGGATCTTCCATGGATCGATACTCCATACAGGTGCTGTAACAATACTCCCCCATCTTTCAAAATGAGTAGAGCTATTTAACTTGAGTTGTCAAAATTTGCGGTTCTTGGAAATATTTTGCATTTCTCAAGGGAGTTTGAGTAGATTCGCTAGGAGAATTTGCAAGAAGTAAATTAAGATCAAGTTTTGCTTGAACTTTTCACCTGGTGTCCCCATGTGTTGGAAGTTAGATCGAAAGTTCCAGTGTTAAGCCCCTGGACCGATACGGTATGAATGCCGGCATGTCTGTGCTCGAGGTACGCTCCGCCATCCTTTAAGGACGAAGAAGAGTATCAAATATATGAAGAAAGAAGGAAGGAGAAGAAGAAGGAGTTAAAGGAAATGTGCGAAGATTATTACCGGGAAACCAACATGCATACCCAAAATTGAAAGATGGTTCTTCCCTGGTTTCAGAGTCATTGGCTTCTGGAACACAAAGGTTTTCTCTATTTTGTTTCCGTGTCCGTCTCCTGTTGTTATGTCATCAAGTATTTTGTAAGAATATCTAAATTGCTGAGAAAAGATGGCAGATCCTCACAGAAAAGCATACCTATGTATTCACCATTGGCAAAGGCTACCATCGCGTGGCCAAGGTTCGAGACTTGGACAACGGGACGGATGTCGGTCCTCCTAGGTAGGCAAGTTGTCGTCCTCCAAGTCGAAACTGCAATGCAGCAACATTACGAAGTCAGGATTGTAATAAGCAGGGCCGATCCGAGAATTCTCGGGATCTAGGGGGGCATGGTTTGAAAGTGAGGCCTCTTGACGAGTTAATGGAGAACCCTTGGTTTTTTCTAAATGAAGTTTATGGTGTGTTTTTTTTTTCTTCGGATACCAATTTTATCAGTCAATTTAACAATGAAATCTTCTCAAAACAGTCGAACAAGTCAAATAGAAACAAGATCATTTGGAAACACAAAGAAAAATAATTGTTAGAATAATAAAAGATATTTGAAAAATAATAATAAGTAAATTAGTTGGTCTCTTGGTAATAGCTCTCTCAACAAATTTTTTGATCTATAGTTTGAACTATGTTATTGTCATTTTAGTTACAAAAGCTTTCTATGTATAAGTGGGTGTCCTCTTTGAACCGCCTTCGTACTAAAGTTATTACTACGGAGTAGTACTTAAATGGGTCTGGAACATGTTCGGGCCTTCCTATTGCAAGGACTGGCTAGGCTAGTAAGTAACATTGGACCCTGTTTGGAGACCTTGCCTATTGACGAACCTGGAACGGTTGTCCAGCTCGCCCACCCTATGGGCCGGCCCTCCGGTCCTGATTGTAAGGGTTATGAAGTTTCCCGTTAAATCTATTTCATAATAAGAAACATAAAGATGGAGTTGTTCATTTAAGGTTAGAGATGAAAATTCATGACATGGACTTACCTACATTTTCTTGCAAGAGAAAGAAATATGTGGCGAGTTTATGTTAATTATGCCTATATTTTTATAGCTCATCAACCCTGCCTAAATGTAGCTGTCATTGCTCGGCAATGGAAGTGATTTCTGCGAGAAAGAAGAGATTTGCTCACGATGTGGTGTACCACCGATAATCTGTGGTGTCTTTGGTCAAGTTGAATAGTTCCAACGGCTCTGTCGATCTAATAGAGGTATCGGAGAATATTGGGATGTGTTCTTGATACATCTCCCATTTGTTGTTAGCTTGAGCTTCTTTCGAATTATGGAATGTCCTTGAATTGTGATGAGCATTCACCTATATGGAGAAGAAGAAGAAGAAGAAGAAGAAGAAACATTTGACATATAGCCTTCAAATAGTAATGTAAATATAAGAGAACACAAAGTAATTTATGTAACTATTTTACTCTCTGGGTATTGTAGACCACATTCTTGCAATCTGGCAGTATGCTTATGGAATGGCGGGGCAGGAAATACTCTTCGTCCCTGAAGGTCACGGTCGCGTCCACTTTCGCGCCGCTGTTGGAGAGGAAAGCAGCGCACACGTTGCTTCCGGGGAGTCTGGTACAACCTAGCCTGCCCACTATGTCAGAAACCCGTAACCGACATAATACTTAACTTGGTGCTATGCAAGTTTCAGAAGATCGATATATTCGCTCGGTTAATGAGACTGTTGCAATTGTACTACCTCGAGGCCATGACCCAAAATCTCGACAGAGTAGCCACCCCAGAACAGAGCCTTCTTGGCCAACCTTAGTGCCTGGTGCAAGTCCTTCAGGTGTCCCCATTTCGGCTCTTTCAGAAGTCCTGCATGAGTACATCAGAAATGTACCTAAATTAGAAATATATGTACATTGCACATGTATCAAAGTCTAATTAGAGCACCATATTCATCGAGAGGGGCTTCATCGTAGTATCGAGTCATGACAAAAGAAGCACCGGTCCTCCCAAAATTGGTTCCTCCATGGTACTGCCGAGAAATTTTCTGTAGGAATGTTCACAACTTATCAATCTTTATATGATTATATTCACTCAGTGATTACTGTGACACGATACTTTTTTTATATAACATTTTGACACAAACCTATCAAAGTAATGTTGAAGGGGACAAGGTTCATGTTGCTTAATATGCTTGATAAAATTTAAGGTATCTTGATTCTTTGCTTTAACCAATACCAAACATAAGTACTTGGTAAAGCCAAAACTGTATCATTCATGATCATTTAAGGCTATTTCTAAGATTTGGAATAGTCCTACATAGAAGTATATACTCACTGTGCAGTCCAGTTCTCTGCCCAGATTGCAGGCTTGGTCGGATGGTTCGGTCCACTGAAAGTATCGCCACAGTTTCTACCGTTGCAGGCATTGATCTGCATCCAGAAACACCCCTTTCCAGTGAGAGGAAAACTAAGAAAAACCCGAATCCAGAAGCACGTATCGAAGCAGTTTGATGGCTTACGATCGGTCCAGGAGCATCCTTCTGCTTGCACATTATCCAGGGGACTCCAGCATTGGTGCTAAGGGCCAAGTCCCCCGCCCACTGCACGTATCGGAACCCCCCTTCTTTGAAGGCAGCTTGTACCATGTTGTACTCATTCTCAATCTATTCGCAAATTTAAACAAAAGGAAGCATATAGTACACAAGAAGAAGAGTGGCAGTGCAGAAAGAAACGAAGAAAGTGAAGATGGCATCCAAGGCCCCAAGTAGCCCAACCTGTGCCAGAATGATCGGTCCTCCCTGGGGCGCAAACATGTTCTCTTTCTTCATCATATCGACAATGTACCTCACAAATCTGTCCATATGTTGCTGCAAATAAACAACCAAATGAGAGAATTGAGAAGAAGGAAATCGCGTCAGGTTGGACTAACTCATTTGTGTAATCAATCACCTTGAAGGGTTCATTGTCAGTTCTAAAGTGGATCCCTGGCTCCTCCCTCAACCAGTATGGGAATCCTCTGAAATTGAATGCTAGAACCCTGGATTTAATCCAGAAAAAGAAAAAAAAGAAAAGGAGAATCAATAATTGTGAAAATTGGTACCCATGATTCCATTCTGCCTGGATGAAGGGACCGATCCGAAGGGTCACATAGAGTCCTTGTTTCTTGACCTCCTTGATGAATCTCAACAAATCAAATCTTCCTCCGAAATAATAATGTAGAAATTCTGATATCATTAGAACTTCAGGATCCATATTTGAACTCTTAGTTACGGTGGTCTGGCACGTACCTGCCCCTTGACTGGTTCATGGCCGTTCCAGAACACGTAGGTCTGGATCACATTGATCCCTCCCTTCTTAGCCTTCTTAATCAGGTCCGGCCACATCTGATCACTCAAGGGATAAACTCACATTAGCTTCACATCTCTCATGTTCGATTGAAAAGAAGAAGAAAACTATGTTATATGTACTACAATCAGGGCCGACCCAGAGGTAAGTCTGACAAGACTTCGGACTTGGACAATCACCCTCCAGGCTCAGCGTGATCCTACAAGAGGTCGGGATTACGAATGACCTCCCAGGACCGGTCCACGATAAGGGTCAAGCGGCAACCAAAGTTGGCTCCGGATAGGACAACCCAACCCAACCCAACCCAACCCTCCGGGCCAGCCCTGACTACAATGTTTGTCGGGATCTATACATATATACCTCCGGGGTGCTACGTGGGTAGTGAGTGGATCCGGAGACGAGGAGCTCTCGCTTTCCGTGGACGATGAGGGAGCGGGCGTCGTAAGTCACCGAGAGGTTCTTATCGTCGTCGGCCCATGCGGTGGCGGAGAAGAGCAACGCCAGGCAGACGAGCCCGGTGGCGACGGACCGGACGCAACAGCCCGGCATCGGAAAGATCACGCGCACGGGATGAAGTGTCTACGCTCGACTCTCTTTCTTGTGTGAGTTTATTTGAATGTGAAGTCGACGTGAAGGTTTACGTACCCGGGCGCTGACCCCCTCCTCGGCGAGAGAGAAGAGGATGCCAGGAGCACGGGGGCTTGGAAGGGAGGAGGCTGCCATTTGAAGAGAAGAGGAAGGGGGAGGGAGCGGAGGTGGCGAGTGAAGCTCGGGAATGGCATTGGTCCTTGACCGCTCGTGAAGAACGATTCTGCTTCTGCTTCTGCTTCTTCTTCTTTTTGAATGACTTGTGGTGCTCATTTGCCGCCAACTCCTCATTCTCCTCTCTCCCTCCCTCCAAGTGTAGCTGGATTTGAAATGTATCAACAAAAGTGTGCTATTGTGCTTAGTCAACTTCCCTTTGTTTGGGGGAATGCATAAGGCTTGATACTCATATCATATCAAGCTTAGAGTCACATAAACTATATATATATATATATATATATATATATATATATAGAAGATGAAAATTTGCTTGTTCCCAATACTGTGTACATCCGAGTGTACATCCGAGTTAGGAAGTTTGCAAAATTATAACATTGTATGGCCAAATTTTGGAGCAACATCATAGGATTTTACATAAAAAAAATTTCAAGATGGTGAACACGAAGTGCATCAGAGAATATGAGTGGGTTTCTCCTTCATCGTCCACTTAATTTTGTATAATTATTCTTTTGAGATGTTTAGTCACCGAGCACATGTTTAATTTGTATTTTGGAACCTTGATACTGCAGCTTGCGGGCCTACATGTAAAGTATATTCTAGACTATAACTAGAGCTAATCATGTAATATTGTACTCCAGTTTCTTATTTTGATAACTAACTTCATGATCATCTGTGTATGCATAGTTTGGGACGCCTTATTATTATATGTTTGGTAATCATAAATTTTGTGACTTGTTGCTTGCTTGAGATTGAGACACCTAGAATTTTTGATCCAGAAAAGACTGTTGGATTGTAGAGTAAACTCTCACATGTCTAAACAGTCGTGACCGTATCTCGGGATATAGAGTACTCTGGTGTACGTAGCTGGCTTTGTCTGCCCCCACTCTCCAGTATTCTGGTTCTGGGACGTGACAACAATTATGTAGCTTACAATTATGGAACAATTAGACGATGCCTTCAACAAACATGTTGATTATTGAATAACTGAAAAGTACTAATATTATGGTTCCTGCAAAGTTTGACTTGGTGGTCATGAAAAAATAGTATTAACAGTTGTATTTTTTATAAATATTTACAAACTTTTGCTTTAGATTTCTCTTACTCTCCATATTTCAAATTTTTTTTTACCTTAGTACAAATCTGATGTCACTTTAGTCAATAATTTCAGGTTATCTTATATCAAGTAATTGTTGTTTTTCATTTGGAACAGCTTAGTTAGGTCTGTCATGTTCCTATATGACTTTTTTCATAATATGTCCATCACTTAAATTCATATTCATGCGAAAATGATCCATCCTCACTGTTTATATATATATATATATATATGGGTAAACGGGATATGAGCCATAGGCTCATATTTCTATATGAGTCATGCACACGTGGACCAATATGAATGAATTTTTACATCGTATGTACACCCATGTGCATTAGTACACTCCATTTTATTGATCCACATGTGCATTGGCTCATGTAGAAATATGAGTCTATGGCTCATATCTTTTTTTCATATATATATATATATATATATATATATATATATATATATATATATATATATATATATATATATATTCTTTTCTAGCCACATGATATATATTATTTTCTACCCTCGGAGGATTTCTGCGAAAGAAAGCAATTTAAGTGTGTCATTGTCTAGGTCTCATCTAAGCCAATTTAATTTTGACATAATTGATACTCGAGATGTGTATATAACATAAACCTCCTCAAGTGGCCCTTCGTGAATCTTGAAATCTTAAATTGTTATTTGTGACTTTGAGATGTGTAATAAAGTCAGATTCAAAGGCAAATATGCTCATTAAAATTCTTATTGTAATTGATCATAGTAACAACATATTTTTTACTCGGAGCTAGCTAGCCAACCCAATTAATGGATCACTTTTGATACGTGAATCATAATGTTTATATTCTTATTGATCCATTAATTGGGTTGATATTTTCTAATGTTTATATTTGTATTAATCCAGTAATAGTTTATGATATTTGATATAAATATATAATATTTTTAGAATTATAATGTTTATTATAATATATCTCTATCTCTACTCTTATAACGAGGCTTCAAAATAGTTCAAAAGTGAGCCGTCTAAGCTGTTTGTAAATACTCCACAATTTATTTAAAAAATTGTTGGAAAAAAATTAAATTTGTTATAGTCAACACCAAGAATCGAGCTTGCCCAACAAAAGAGAATACCTTCCACTTTAACCACATAAGTTAGAAATATTTGGCTATAGTTAATTTTTCTAATTGTTACTTACGTAAGGATATGCGTACAACTTAGACGGCTAGTATTTTCAAGACTTTTTATAAAAAAGTAGAAATATATCGATCCATAACAAATTATAATTAAAATATATTTAAACTATTTTATAATAATATTAAAAAAAATAATTTTACGTGTATTTAATATTTTTTTAATAGGATTGTGCCTTCTTAGTTGAATTTTTTACTACCCTTTTTGTACCAATGACTAAAGGGTAGAAAATTTAAGGTATAAAATTTAAATAAAAACAGACTACATACAGTGAATGATACAAAACATTGGATAAATTTATACAAAATATATCACACAATTAAAAATACTTTTTTTTCGTTTCGCCTGGGTTTAAACATGACATTGTGTCATAATTTTAGTTGTGCTACGTATTTAGTTTAGAAAGAAATCAAAACAAAGAGTTTGCTAACTTTTCCTCAGAACCCAGATCAAATTATAGAAAAAATACAGTGATCTAGAACAAAATTTCCCAAAGTAATTAATATGTACATTCTCCTAAACTTTCCAGAGGCAGCTAAGCTAATATTTATCAATTTTAAAAAAATATATATATATCTATGATGAGCTCCAGCTTTCTCTCTATTTTGACCTATAGACAGCACACTACACACTACAGTCTCGTCCTCTCTGTCTTTCCTAATCAGAACAGCCCAACCCCAACTCATCTCCTTAGCTTTCTTCTCTCCCAACCACTACTACTACTTGTACGCTTGTATTCTATTTGCTCTCCCAAAGTCTCTTTTTTCACCTGTCAATTACCAATAACTGTACTGCCAACAGCTTTTTGGTGGACTATTTCTTATACAGAGAATTGCACACAGAGCATTAGGGTCTGCCTGGTAACGATATTTTTATCGATTGTGAATTTTTTTTAAAAATTTCGGGGGTATGTTTGAACTAACCATTTATAAAAAAATTTGCTTGATAATTTTTATATGGCACTAATTTTGGTCGACTCAAAAATTCTTTAAAATCGGTGTAATATAATTTTGGATGACTTTATCAACACAAAAAATCGGTAGGTTTTGAACGATTCTATTTTATTTATTCTTGTAAAAGCCTTTCAAAAAATTTCGTTACCAAACATGAATTGGATTGGTTTGAAATTCGCTACTAAAAATCACTCAAAATCAGACCTCTCATAACCGTTCATAACCAGTATTCTAAAAATACCTCATAATCTCTACTCTCATAATCGCCAATAAGGTCCTTAGGGAAGATTAGAAAAGTTTAAATTGTTATGAGGAAGAGCGATGACGTCAGCTTTGCTATAGAAATGCCACCTAAGCTAAAAAAAACGTCATTCAAATTGGCGTTTTGTGTCCTTTTACGTAATTTCAGAAAATTTGTTGCTCTCAGAACAATTTCAGAAATTTTTGATGTCATATATGCAATTCTTTGCTTTCGTGTTCAAAATTGTTAATATATATATATAAATAAAAAATATTTTAAATATGATTTGAATATATTTTAATTAAAATTTGTTATAAATATAATTTTTACAAATTTTGGATATGTGTCATTTACTTAGTTTAAACTTAAATATTGAATACAAATATTGAGACTACGTCGGGATACATTAGCTAGAATATTTTAAATATTTTATTTTTTTAGACTACATGAGAATACATAAGTGGCAGTTAGAAATATTTTTTTGAATTTTTTTTTTATCATTTACTGGAGGATAAATATACGATTTAAAAGACTCATTTTTGAACTATTTTTCTGTCGTATTATAGTAGTAGAGATATAGGATGATGAGTTCAATTCCATCAGAAATTATTCGGTGACTCGTTCTCTCTCTCTCTCTCTAAGGAGAGAGAGGGCAAAATCTCACCAGTGCTACATGATAAAGTCGGTCCAATAAATAATTTTTTAATTCCACGTGGCAACCAGGCCATCTGATATATTTATCTTTAATTTCAACACAAACATGGTGTCATGGTGACTAAAATCGTGTTATACAATTTGACTGGATTTATGTTAGCTATTGTGACTTTTTTTTCTTTTTCTTTTTCTTTTTTTGGCAAAGTTTATCCCATAGTGCTTAAAACATAGAAGTAATTGTTGACATGAGAGGTTTCGTTCTCCCATGTATAAAGAAGGAAAGATAAGCGTCCGTTTGGATCAGTTTTCTGATTTTTTTTTTTTTTTAAATAATTTTCTGAAAGTAAGTTATAAGGATATTTTCTGAATATAGAAATTTTGAATTTGTGTTTAGTTACTTTCATCTGAAAAACGATTTTCAGAAAAAAATGTTAAAAATTTTGTTTGATAAATTTGTTTCAGAATATAATATTTTTAACAAATTTATGTTCTTTATAGAGGACACCGTGTCCGATATATTTTTATTGTGTCCGGAATCTATGGTCTTCTCTGTGTCCCGAGAGAAGGTTCGATAAGAGCAAAGACGAGATCTGCTACTGCTGATGCAATCGCGCGGACCTTCTAAATCAATTCAATCCATGCTTGACAATTATGAGAGTAGCGGTTATGAAGTATTTTTAAAGTACCGGTTATGAACGGTTATGAGACGTCTGATTTTGAGTGATTTTTAGTAGCGGCTTTTAAACCAATCCAATCCACGCTTGGCAACAAATTTTTTTAAAAAGCTTTTACAAGAATAAATGAAATAAAATTAATAAAACCGTTTAAAATCTACCAATTTTTTGTGTTTATAAAGTCATCCAAAATTATATTACACTAATTTTGAAAAAAATTTAAGCCGACCAAATCCAGTACCTTATAAAAATTATCAGGTAAAAATTTTCATAAATGGTTAGTTCAAACACACCCCAAAACTCTCCAAATCTCACCAAAATCGATAAAAATATCATTTCCAAGCAGACCCTTTTCCTATGTATGCAATTCTCTGTATAAGAAAGAGTCCACCAAAAGCTGGTGGCAGTACAATTATTGGTAATTGACAGGTGAAAAAGAGACTTTGGGAGTGCAAATAGAATACAAGCATATAACTAGTAGGTGGAATGCTATGATTACAATCAAATGCCTACAACCGTCACATGACGGCCACGTGTCGTCCATGTGATGGAGGGAGGAGAGGTGGGACCAGATGACTGTTCGAATGATCGTCACGTTGTCGAAATGTCGAAATGCCACGTAACGATCGTTCACTGAGGGATAGGGGGAGTCGGAGGTGGCCCACGTAGCAATAAGAGTGAGAGGGTTGTAAGAAGGTCGTAAGCATTTGATAGTAAGAGACGTCTAGACTGTAGTGTGCTGTCTATAGGTCAAAATAGAGAGAAAGCTGGAGCTCACCATAGATTTTTTTTTTTTTAATTGGTAAATATTAGCTTAGCTGCCTCTGGAAAGTTTAGGAGAATGTACATATTAATTACTTTGGGAAATTTTGTTCTAGATCACTGTATTTTTCTATAATTTGATCTGGGTTCTTAGGAAAAGTTAGCAAACTCTTTGTTTTGATTTCTTTCTAAACAAAATACGTAGCACAACTACAATTATGACACAATGTCATGTTTAAACCAAGGCGAAACGAAAAAAGTATTTTTAATTGTGTGATATATTTTGTATAAATTTATCAAGAGAAATTTTGAGTTATCCTCCATTTTATTTATTCATATTCATGATGCACCCTACAATATTTCTATAATGTATAAGTTTTTTCATTTTTGACGAAATTAGTCCATAATTGACGGTCAATCTATTTGACCGAGAATTTTGGACGAAAATATTTCTCTCTTCTTCCGAGTTCGGCCCCGCCCTCCTTTTCCGCCGCCGCGCTCGCCTCCGCCCTCCCTTCCCGCCACCGCCGTCGTCCTCACTCTCCACCCCGCCCCCCCTCCCTCTTCCCGAGCAGCGGCAGTAATCGCGGTGGCGGGGAGGGGGGGTGCGTCGGGATCGGAAAGGGAGGGTTGGGGACGGGGGGCGGCGACAACGACGGAGAGGAGGGGAGGGAGGGGGGGGGGGGGGAGGATGAGAGGGAAGAGAGAGGGGGGGGGGGGGGGGAGGCGGCGGCGGTGGCAAGGAAGGAGGGGGGCGGGGTGGGGAAGGAGGGTTGCGGCGGTGGCGGGGAGGGGAGGGTGGGGAGGCGGGGCGACAGCGGTGGCGGGGAGGAGGGGATGAGAGGGAAGAGTAAGAGGAAAATAAAGGAGGAGTATTTTCGTCAAAAAAAATTGGTCAAATTGATTGACCGTTAATTCTTGACAGATTTCGTCAAAAGTGAAGAATCTTGTACATTATGAAAATAATGTGAAGTGCATCCTGAATATGGGTAAATAAAGTGGGAGGTAACTCAAATTTTCTCAATTATAAAATGTTTTGTATCATTCATTGTATGTAGTCTGTTTTTATTTAAATTTTATACCTTAAATTTTCTATCCATTAGTCATTGGTACAAAACGGATAGTAAAAATTTTCATCTAAGAAGGCACAATGCTATTAAAAGGATATTAAATGCACGTGCATTGCACGAAAAATTATTTTTTCTAACATTATTGTAAATTAGTTTAAATATTTAAATATATATTAATTATAATTTGTTGTGGGTCGATATATCTCTAATTTTTATAAAAAAAATTTGAAAATGCTAGCCGTCTTAGCTGTACGCATATCCTTAAGTAATTAATAATTAGAAAAATTAACTAGAGCCAAGCATCTCTTCTAGCTTATGTGGTTAAGGTGAGAGGTATTCTCCTTGATTGGACAAGTTTGATTCTTGGTTTTGATTATCACAAATTTAATTTTTTCCAACAATTTTTAAAATAAATTGTGGAATATTTACAAACGGCTTAGACGGCTCACTTTTGAGTCATTTTGAAGCCTCATTATAAGAGTAGAGTTAGAGATATATTATAATAAAAATTATAATTCTAAAAATATTATATATTTATATCAAATATCATAAACTATTACTGGATTAATACAAATATAAATATTAGAAAATACCAACCCAATTAATGGATCAATAAGAATATGAACATTATGGTTCGCGTATCAAGAGTGATCCATTAATTTGGTTGGCTAGCTAGCTCCGAGTAAGAAATTGTTGTTACTATGATTAATTATAATAAGAATTTTAAAGAGCATATTTGCCTTTGAATCTGACTTTGTTACACATCTCAAAGTCACAAATAACAATTTAAGATTTTAAGATTCACGAAGGACCACTTGAGGAGGTTTATGTTATATACACATCTCGAGTACCAGTTATGTCAAATTTAAATTGGCTTAGATGAGACCTAGACAATGACATACTTAAATTGCTTTCTTTCACAGAAATCCTCCTTTGGCTAGAAAAGAATATATATATATATATATATATATATATATATATATATATATATAGATAAAATGGATACGAGCCATAGGTTCATATTCCTATATGAGCCATTGCACACGTGGACCAATAGGAATGTAGTATACTAGTGCACATGGGTACACATGGGATGAAATTTTTTATTTCTATTGGCCCATATGTATATTATTCATATAGAAATATGAGTCTATGACTCATATCCCTTTTACCGCTACGGTCCTGAATAGAAGTAAAAGACAATTGCATATTTATTTTCTTCATAAGAACATAATCTCTTCCTCCCTCAGTCCATTCACCTCATCCATTGTCCCTCCACCTCCTCCTTACCACTACTACCATCTAATTCTCCTCTTCTCTTTTTCAATTATTCTCACCATAGTCGTCTTCTTATTCATGTTCATCTTCTTATTAATCATTCTCTGAACAAATTTCATATAATTGTTGTCTTTAGTTTATGAAGTAATTTTAAGTTTGATCGTGCCTCGGAAGCTGTTGACAGCGAATGAAATGTTAGAAGTTAGTTGTAGCTTTAAAGTTAACTTATATATGATATAATGTAGAAAAATACTGAAAATATTTTATACATATGAGCCTAACGTGTCACAGTATCCATGGATTTATAAACAAACAAATTGAGAACTATATTGGTTCTGGATTTTCAATATTTACTATTTTCGCCTTATAAAGTTGAAAAAGACTAACGCAAGACACTCTAAAGAAAAAAAAAAAAAAATTTGAGTCTACTTTATTTACTATAATTTAATGTGCATCCCACTGCTTTATCATAATGTACAATTTTTTTTCACTTTCGTAAAAAATTAACGATAAACTCTGTTGATCGTTAATTTTTGATAAAAATATTCCTAACAAAACATCATTATTATCGACTTCTTTTCTGAGCGTGGAAAAAGAGAGAGGAGTATTTCGGTCAAAAACTAACTGTCAACGGATCGTTAATTTTTGACGAAAGTAGAAAAGTGATATATTATAGTAAAGCAGTGTGGTGTACCTTTAATTATGATAAATAAAATGGAATACAACTCAAAATTTTTGAATTTTTTTTTGTATAATGATGCGAGGAGGTAAACAAAAATTGCTCTATTTTATATTTTTAATTAATTAATTTGTTTATTTTATTAAAAGTAAGTAGGGTTGGGTGACCGGTTCAACCGCTCCGCTCCAGAGGTGCGCTCCCTCCCTTTCCGCAAAAAGTTCTCGTCACGAGAAAAAGTGAAACCAAACAAAACAAAGAAAAGAAAGAGAAAAAGAGAGATTTTTTCTTCTTCTTCTTCTTTCCTTCCTCCAGATCTCTTCTTCTTCTTCTTCTTCTTCTTCCTTTAGGGTTAGGGTTTCCACTTTCTTTGTTCTCTCTCGTCCTTCCATTTCTTTCATGGAGGGTCTGGATTTGGCTGAGGAGTGCGGTGCGCCTTCTCCCCGATCCCACCTCTGTAGTTGAAGAAGCGGAATCGAAAACTGCAGAAGAGGAGAAGAGGGAGGAAAAGACGAAAGAAAGGAGTCTCCTTGCTCTCTCTCTCTCTCTCTCTCTCTCTCTCTTGGTGAAAAGAAGGAACAAAATATCGGATTTTTGAAGAGGAGGTGGAGATGAGTGCGTCTAGGTTCATAAAGTGCGTGACGGTGGGTGACGGAGCCGTGGGGAAGACTTGCATGCTCATTTCCTACACCAGCAACACATTCCCCACTGTAAGCCCCTCTCTCTCCCTTTCCAATTCGTTAGATCTACTATTGTTTTATGTCTGTTTTTTTCAGTTTATGTAACTAGTGTTGCAATTTTAGTACGGATTTGTTAGAATTATTTGTGATCGTGGTTTAGATCTCCCCGTGGCGTGTATTGATTCGTTTCCATCAGTGAAGAAGAATGAAGACGTTTGTCGTTTCGTAAAATGATCTAATTGTGCGCATATGCAGTGATTTGAGGGGGCTCCTTAGGGTAATTTTATTATTATCTTATTTTAGTTTCCTATTGTAAATTGGGCAACTTTTAGTTAGGAAAATTAACTTTTGTGGTAAACTTAGGGAAAGTTTTGACTTTTTTATTATTAAAAGGTAGGCTAAATTACCCTAATGGCACCTCAATTATAGCGCTCATGCGTTTGTAGTACCTTAACTTTTCACTGCTTGATTTTGGCACCCCAACTTCATAAATTGCTCTTATGAAGCACATTTCGTCAATTTTGAAGCACATTGGAACCACTTCAAAAGAATATCGAGTAATAGAATTATTTAAATTACACTTTTGTACTACAAGATATGTTTTTGAAGTGGTCTTTATATGCTACAAAATTGACGAAATGTGCTTCAAAAGAGCAATTTATGAAGTTGGGCCACCAAAGTCGAACATTTGAGAGTTAAGGTGCCAAATATGCTCTAGTGCTATAGTTGGGGTGCCATTAGAATACTTTAGCCTAAAATGTACGAGAGTTTTCTTAGTATTGTCTTGCTCAAATTAGAAAACATATGTTCAGTCGGTATACTGATTTCGCTTTTTTATTTTGTATGACCGAATTGTGAAATCTTAAATGTGAAGAATTCCATTCTCGCTCATATTTGGGGATGCTTGGTTGTCTGTCAGGGAGTGCCGCTGCAATGGCAGCATATACGACATTGTAGGTTGGGCAACTTTTAGTTAGGAAAGTTAACTTTCTTGGTAAAGTTTGAGAAAGTTTCGATCTTTTAGTTGCAAGGTATGAGAAATTTCTCAGTGTTGTCTTGCTCGGATTAGATAACTTATGTCGGGTAGGTATACTGATTTTAATTTTCTTCTGACGCAAATTGTGAAACGTTTAAATGTGAAGAAAAACAAGGCCATGTCCAATGTTTCAGAGTTCCTTCTCATCTTAGGGCTGCTTGGCTGTCTGTAAGTAGTGTTGCTGCAAAATCTGTGGCAGCATTTACAACAACATTGCCAATGTTGGTTTGCTATAAGTAGTGCCAGTTACTGCAACCAATGTTGCAAGACCTCCTCCAAATGCTTCAGCTTTTGTTGCGGCAGAATGGCCGTAACACCACTTACAACAACATTTATTACAGCCCAGTCTCAACAAACAACTTTCTATTTATAGCAACAAAAACCGCAACCAAGCATCCAAATTGCATTATTTCAAATGCTAGATTAGTAAATCCCGCTACATCATTTACGGGCAACCAAGCACTGGATTTTCACGGCCATCTAGAGTGCATGCTTTCCGTTTACGGACGCCCAAACACCCTTATTATTGGAAGAGTATATTTGTTTCATCATAGTTTTTATCTTTCACAATTCAATTTTTACAGGATCTGCCTTGTTTATCATCATATTTCTTTGGTTTTTCTGTTATATTTTCAGTTATATTTTTAATTTTTATCTTACAAATGTTAGAAATGTTCAAATGTGAATTTGCAGCAAATTTCTGTGAGGAAATTCGGCAACAGTCTGAAAAGTCTTTCTATCATATTGTGTGTTTACTTGTCTAGTAAATACTTCTAGCAAGGGTTTCTAAAATTTGCAAGTTCAGGAAGACGGTTGGTCTTATTCAATTTTGAAAGTCCTATATGACATACTCATCCATGCTTTCTTTGTGTTGCCTGTCCATCTCATTTGGTTACTGCATCAATAGTGTCATTGTAGTCGATTGTTTACAGATAATATTTATCTTTAATGTGGCAATTTACAAATTTAATTTCAAACTTTTATGTGTGCTTTTTGTGGCAACAGGATTATGTGCCAACTGTTTTTGACAATTTCAGTGCGAATGTAGTGGTTGATGGTAACACCGTTAACCTAGGTTTGTGGGACACAGCAGGTAATTTTCTAGTAGACTACCCATATTTGTGATTTCCTCTTTGTTGTCCTCTTTGCCTGCCTGCCTGCCTGCCTTTTATACAATTTAATATTGGAGTTATTTTTTTTCTGAAACAGGACAAGAGGACTACAATAGATTAAGACCTTTGAGCTATCGTGGCGCCGATGTGTTTCTCTTGGCATTCTCCCTTATCAGTAAGGCCAGCTACGAAAATGTCGCAAAGAAGGTAAAGAGATTATTATTTTACTGTAAATTACATCCTCTACTTCTGTGTCCCTCTATTATCCTCTCTTTTGGTTTCTGAATATTGCTATTTCTGGAAATCTTATTATGCTTTTAGTGGATTCCTGAGCTGAGGCACTATGCACCTGGCGTCCCAATTATTCTTGTTGGAACAAAACTTGGTAAGGTTCATAATTATATTTTCTTGATCATTTCTTTGTTGTTAATCCCTGTCATGCTCTCATACTCTCAGTTTTATATATTATGTAAAGATGCCTAAGTTATCACGTCCAGATTTGTTGAGAATGTCAAAATGTGAAAATTTTCCTTTTTTGCCTTTCTTATTATATTTAGAGCTTTTCTCGTAGTGCTTGCCCTCGAACTAGTCAATCTGACATCACACCACTTTTTCTGGAACTAGGAGTTTTTTGTTGTTCCTCTAAATAATGTTGTGAATGATTCCAAACCAATTTGGTCCTGGAGTGAACCTTCTTTAACGTAGTTTTCGGATACAAAGTAGTGCTAGTTTGCTTGTAATTCCAGAGGAATTATCTTAGGACTTATCATAACATTTTCAAATGGTTAATCTGAATTATTATGTACCCAAGACTCCATTTTTTTATTCTTTTGAAGTTAATTGAGCATAATATTAATACTACAGAGCTATACTGACAAGAATGTATTTTTTGTTTCATATTATATAACGTAGCTAGAATACTGCTGAAAATGATAGTTCTGCGCCACTAATAATATTATATTAATTTCGATTCTGGTTATCTATAATATCGGATTTAGAGTTTGCTTTGAATATTGGTGCCTCCATGTATTTTGTATGTTGTATAGTTGCTTTTCAATTTGATGTCCATCTGATCACAATCGGGGCTCGCGTCACTCTGCTGCTTGCCATCAACTTATATCATGTGTCTTATTTATCTTGCATTTAACTTATGTTTATTGTTTTGTGTTATATATTAGTCAAGTATATAGAAAGTTTCTTTAATTTTATAGGTGATAAAACAATGTTACTGAAGTTCAATATAATACACTATAAAGGCTATGGATTTTGTTCCCACTTCCCACTTGACATAAATTGACTAATCAACTCTTAAATAATGCATAATTCTATTTTCTTTTCAAGGTTGTACTTATATTAGTTCATTTTTTTCCTTCTCCATGCCACCCTTCAAATTGCCTGTGGTGTAATGCCTAAGGCATCTGTATCCTTCTTGAGAAACCAAGTTTGCTAACTTGGATTAATGTAAGAAAAGTAAGGCATTGTTGTTATTAAGTGCCAACATGAACTGGCTAGTCAACTCTTAAGACATCTTCAATAGAATGCAAAATTCTTTTTTCTTTTCAAGGTTGTACTCATACTAGTTCATTTTTTTCCTTCTCCATGCCACCCACCCTTCAAATAGCCTGTCCACCCAAGGCATCTGTATCCTTCTTGAGAAACCAAGTTTGATAACTTGGATTAATGTAAGAAAAGTAAGGCATTGTTGTTATAAGTGCCAACATAATCATTGTATTAACCAGACAATTGTCAGTACTTCTAATTATCTTTACCTTCTCAAAATAAATCATAATTTGACAAATGGGACATGTTTAGGTCTAGGACCTAGGTCGTTCGAGTGTTTGGTCCAAATCCCGCTTGATTATGGAGCTAGCATATTAAGCATGGCCTTCATCAATATTGAGGTCTGTCAGTTACTCTGGTTGGATCTGTATTTGTAGTCTAAACCAGTATTCATTTATGCAGATTCTGCGGCCGCTTAATCGAAAGAGACCTTGAACTGATTAAAATTTGACAAAGCAGACCAAGTAAGTGGTTGGTGCGCTTACTCAGCTCACATACTTATTCAGCGTCCGCCTTGTTATAAATCATCGATTAATCGGTTATGGTCGGATTAGTGGGTTGGCTTCAGGTCTGACCCATTAACCCGACCAATTATGTATTTAAGTTACTAAAACCTAAATTTCTCTCCTCTCAATCCCTTATGTTTCGGATCTAGCCAGCTTCTTGCTTTATATTGTCCTCTTGTTGATGCTATCAATGAAGAGGACGAGTTCCCTAGTGGTGAGGATACAGATGAGTTACATACATGTGCAGGGCCTTCAGGAGGATACTAATAAGTCTTCCTCGGAGGGAAGGGAAGATGACAACAGTTATGTGGATGAAGATGACTGGTGGACTGCTTGGTCGTATCATCTTTGAACTTTGTTTTGGCTTGTAACCTATGGAGTATTGAGTGCGGACTACTTTTGTTTCTGTTCTAATACTATTTGATCTTCTATTTATTTTTATTTGTAGTTTTTTATTAACTTGATAGAGGCATTGATATAGTATAGGCTATTTTTGTCTATTTTGTGGCTATTTGATCTTCTACTAATGTTTATGTAAATTTCTTTTCTTGTTGTTTTTCGGGAAAAGTAGTCGTATACTGCGTTCGGTGCGTAATCCGATTAATCATTATGCGTTCCCGGACCATGTGCTTAATACAACCACGAAATTTAACCATGGGCTAAACCTTAACATTTTGAAGTTCTCTTTTCAATAAGGTCAACATGGGGCCTTTCAATCTTAGCTTGAATTGTATCCCCAGTATAAGGCTAATGTAGACAATTAAATACTATTCGGTCCAGTCCTTTCAGTAGAAGATGTGATTGGACATGAGCAGTTCCTGGATTTGCTAGAGCATTGCTAGAGTAGAGACTCCAATTTGGTCTGCCTAGTTCTATTCAAATTTGGTCAGTTGCTAGAGTAAGTTTTTTATTTTATTTTGGCTGCTCTCTAGTTGGTTTGGTAGTTTTCTTGGGTCGTCACAAGTAGTTGACCTATAGAAGGAACATAAGAGTTTCATGGTTGATTGATTTGAGCTGGTTGGGTTTATGTATTAACTATTGTAGGAGTAGGTTTTATGTTAGTTTAAATTATAATGTGGTTCCTATTAGAGGGTGTCATTTTTTCCCTTCCATTACAACACAAAGCCTTTATCCAAAAAATTTGTGGTTGGCTATTTGAATCATTTCTTTCATTCATTCATCTATGTTAACTGTTAAGGGCCATGTCCTCTCTAACATTAAGAAAACCATATCCTTTACAGTCTTGTGACAAGTTGGTCTAGGCTATACCAAGTTATAGCAGCTTTAACTAATATCCCGTTGCTCCTCATAACTAATGCATCTATTGTTTTACTCTGTAAAAGGCCAAACCATTGGGAGAATTTTCTCTGATCTTATTCTTGATTGGTGCCTTCTCCAACTTCCCACTAATACTGTTATTTCATATCCTTATCGTATTACTGTTCCTTGTGTTGAATGTTGACAAGTGTTTGATTTCTAAGGGATATTTTCTCTGATTAGTGCTATTTCCACGGAGAGTCCGCCTGTTTCGATTAGAGAGATTCCTGTTAGATCTTGAGAGTGTCATTGTTCCTTTTGTTGAAAGTTAATCAATGTTGGTTTTCTAAGGGGTCTTTTCTTCAACTAGTGTAATTTTAACGCAGGGATCTCCTCGTGCCTGAATCAAGGTGGTATTAAATTGTGGTTCATGTTTGTGGCTTTCTGACACCTTACTTTCTTCCATCAGCTTTGATTTTTTTCCCCCACTAATATAAGACAGTTAAATGCAATTTTCTGCCATGGTCACGGAAGAGATGGTTGTGGTGTCCATGACCGTTCAAATCGAAGCCTTAATTAAGGAGATGTCCTCTCTTTGTTATCGATTTTCATCCTTCTGTTACCATTTCAACGAACACGGATAATGTCATTGCCTGCACCATCACTGCTACCTCAGTATTATCATTGCTCTCCTATCATTGCAGCCATCTCTGACACAGCCTGGATCATAGCTGACAACCTGCTCAAATCTTGTAATATGGACTTTCCCAATTGCAACCTTGTTGCTTGATGAAGAGTGTCAGGCATCTGATTGTGTCCCACCTCTTGTCAGAGTTCCAGATCCCGATGGGTCTATTGCCACCATATACAGAACCACTGTCCGAGCTTTTAGTGTCACCTTCCCTGATTTTCATACTTAATGACTACAATATGCCTTTTTGAAAGGTTGCTCATTTTATCTCTTTTACTTTAGAGAGGTATCTGTAGTTTCAAAATGTTGCCAGAAGCTGAAGGTGTTATATATTGGCATCATGTGTGGTCTGTAGTTTCTAGTATGAGCTCTATGCACAGGAGACCAAAAGCTTTCCCTATGATTGAGGAAAAGATAGGGTCACACAAAATAACCTGCATAGTGAAAGTGAATACAGTTATGTACTGGAGGATAACTTGAAGATTGAGGGAGGTTGAATCAGGGAGCAGTTGCAGGATTGACCAGAGAGGAAGTTTCAGTTCTTAGAGTGGAGACTTCATTTTGTTAAGGAAGTACAATCATATAGGTTATTTGAACTGCTTATTTCTGTATTTATTTGGGATAGTTATTTTAGTAGTTTTCTCAGGTCGATTAATTGGCTATCAAAGGACCATTTGGGTTTCTTGTTTGTGACCTTTGTTTGTTTTGAGGGAAGTCTTCTAGTATTATAGAAACTAGAAAAGTGCATTGGTGGAAAAGAAATAGTAGATATAAGCTACAAAGGATTACAAGTTAATGATGGTTGAAACACTGTCAAAATTAGCACACAAATGTTCACACGAACCTGTATGAACTCATTGCTAGTAAGATTGGTATATCATGATAACCAATATCCTCGTAATATCACAACTAATAATAGTCAATGTAAGTGCTATTCGGCAACCTAGACGATGCAAGATACACATGGACGAGTCAATATTTGAGCTGCCTAATTTATGCAGTTATGAGGAGGTTCCTGCAATCAGATAACAGTAGTGGAAGCAAAGATCTCGCAGCGAGTCGAACTTTTTGCTAAGCTTTTAATGAATACTGAAAATGAAACCAATTCTAGATCTAATGTAACTTCCACGTTAACTAACCCAACCATCCTGTCATAACTAATACGATAAATGCCTAATTCAAATTCAATCTAACAAACAATCCCTCTTGCCTGTCTTCTGAGACCCAAGGGAGAAGAGGAAAACAATGAAAATCCTATGCGCAAGCCTGAAAGACGGAAAGGGTGTTAGATGGAGTTGTTTTAGACAAATTCTATTGTCTAAAACTATTTTTTTTTTCCTTATCGTTCTGCTAGTTACAATGTTTTTAAGCGGGAAGATGCACCACTTTGCATGTAGGAATGCAACCTATGCCATGGAAGTGGTCCCACCACTTAGGGAACATGAGAGATTCTTAAGTCGATGTCTGTTTGCACCTTGGTGGCTGTTTTCTATAGGCCTATAACCTTTCTGTATACCAAGTAAAAAAAGAAAAAGTGAAAGAGGATGAGAAGGAGAAAGAAGAAAAGAGAGCATGAAAAAGGGCATGATTTATCGTGACAATGCTGATGTAGACAATCAGCGGTTTGTTTAGTGGTTGACAAGTGTTCATCCTCCTGGTATTTGCATCTTGAGGGATGTCAGTTTGAGTTGCACAAACTCTATCCATAAATTTGTGGTTGGGTTGCATTCGTCTTGACCATCTCAAGTATGCATTTGAGGATTGGGACCTTTTCTCAATCTCAGAAGGCATCAATAACTACAAATCTTTGAAATGGACATGGGTAAGTTATGGCATGACCAAGTCGATTCAGTTTGTTGACCATATGACAAATTTTTGGCGATTTGAACTATTACCATATATTATATACATCTTAAATATAAAAGTAAACAAAGTCTATCCCAAAATTTTGATGTGACTATTTGATTCATTTCATTTCTTCCATTCAGCTCTAGCAAGGGCCATTTTCTTTAGTACCATTTATAAAGGCATTATTATCCTTCACAACCTTAATTTTGTGTAGGCCCACTATAGTTCTAGTATCTCCTTTGGCAATATCTTATCGCTCCTGACTCGTGTATATCTATCGATCTACAGTGCATATGTGTAAATCACGTAAGACAATTTTCTCTCATTTTATCCTCAATTGGTGCCACCTCTAACTTTCTATGAGTACACTCATTTCTTTGTCTTTGAACATGTAAAAATTCTCATTTTAGCTACATTCGTTTTTTGAGTATCTTTCGAATTTACCAAACACTCTTATCCATAAACATGGTCGGTCTTATAGCTTCTTTCTAGAACTTCCTTTCTCCTTTAAAGGTATCATTTGGTCATAAGCACCCCAGAAGAACTCCTTAATCTTTGTTAATTACTCAACACTCCCATAAAGCATGATTGGTCTTATAGTTGCTTTATTGAATTTTCCTTTCAACTCTAAGGATATCCTGTAGACTACAAAGAACCACATTTCAACCATCTTGTTTAAATTCTATGAACATCTTTCTCAATTTCTCCTTTGTATGGATATCTTTCTCAATCTCTCCTTTGACAAATGATCAACCATTAGTACAAAAAACTGCCCCTCATAGCAATCCCTTGTCCAATAACATGAAGCCTTCATTTTTTACTTTTGGTTCAAAATGATAATTCCTCATGAGTTCTCAGCATAGTTTGTAGTATTAGGCGATACCGATACGGTATCGTCGATACCGACACAGTTTGGCATGTTCCTATCCGATACCGACTACTACTGATAGTGACTGATACCGACGCTGAGATCACTTTTCCAGTCGATTCGGCATAGAAAATTGAACAAAAAAGACCAATTATCAAGGGTGTAAAAGCATAATAAGGCTTAATTTAAAAGCATGTAAATGAAGAAAACGATTTAACGCATGTAAACCAATCAGCAACTGTGACTATTATTTCATTCAATTTCAAAACTACTACAAAATCCGAAAGCACTTAAAATTATGCCTAAATGTGTACAAAATCTCAATTTTTAATTAATTAATTATTATTTGTTTTCGATACAAAAGAATCTAGTACTGAAACCGATACTGCCAATCCCGATACTCGTAGGAAGGGTCTTACCGATACTGCAAAGCTGATTGATCCATGGACAAGGTGTGAGGTCTTATACTGCAATTAGAGGTAGGAAGTTTGCTCAATCTGTTTGCTGTGTTTTGACAAATGAGGTTTTGTAAACCTGTTGTTGCTGTCGCATTTAGTATGAGGAGTCTGGTGAAATTGCGAAGACAGCTCTTAATAGTAAAGATGGAAGGAAAGGGTTATATTGCAGAAGCAGGTTATGAGACTGAGCTCCTGGTGATTCGAGGTGCAAATTAATGATGCTCAAGTTAGGATAATAGTTATTACGCAAATGCATTTCTTGAAGCTACTGAAAAGAAAGAGTATATCCTTTTAATGGTGTGACTTTATGTTTCAGCTTGGTTTTGATAGTTTCTCCATCTCATTATCACTATAGAGAAGTCAATGCACCAGCTGCTAGCTCTCCAATAAGGATGTTGGGAGGTAGGCCATTATGTAAGGTCAATTACAAGTGTACTACTGCCTGACCTTGTGAGGGTAGATTGTGATAGTTGTTATTATAGATCTAAGCATGCTACTAAACCAAATCAGCATTCAGGTTTAACTTAATTTCCTGATCAGGTATATCCCTTGACATTATGGTGTTGAATCTTCAGTCTTTTCATAGCCATCTGCATAATAATGTCGCAGTCAATCAGAATACTTTATCTGATATGTTTTCCTGATATTATTTTGTTTCTAAAATCATATTTTCTACTATTGCATTTTCAATGTTGCATCGGCAGGTTACATCTTAGTGTTACCTCTTTTATATATTTCTGTGAGAATACTCATAGATGTTCTCTATTTTTACGCTTGGCAATCATCTGAAGCATTTATTAGTCATGAAGTATAATATTTTCAGTAATAAATAATCTTTCTTCCTATCTTTCACAATATATGCTGTCATAATGCCTGCTATTTGATCAATGATTTTGATGTAGAACTTCAATTAGATGCCAAAATCTTACAAATTATATCATCCTTCTGTTTGTTGTGCCCTTGCTAGAATTCAGAACCTTTTTTTGAGAGAATCAAAGTTTTTTTTAGTGTATAATTAAACCAAACGACACTGTGATATCACTGGTTATAAGTTCTTTTTCTTTCGTTTCTCATTGGATTTTGTCTCATCTTGCAACTAGTGCTTTGTTTTTATATATCTGAACCAATTCCATTTTATGATTATTAAGTATTAGTTTTCCTCTCAATTTTGATGATACCTAGACTTTCCAGATTTTCTTCCATTACCTTCTCTTTTATCCTCTGCATTGTCTATTAAGAAGAGTCCCTCTTCTTTGGGAGTTCATTGCAATTCTATACATAGTTCTTACTCCTTGAGCTTCCAACAAAATTTTCATGATATATATTCACCGGTATACAGATCTGCGGGATGATACACAGTTCTTTGCAGATCACCCTGGTGCCGTTCCCATTAGTACCGCTCAGGTATGGAAGAAGTCTTCGAGTTCCCTTAAAAAAAATCATCTTCAAAACCTACTTGATCTTATTTACAATATGCTAATTTTTTGCAATACTTTACTATGTTGAAGGGAGAAGAGCTGAAGAAGACAATTGGAGCTCCTGCCTACATCGAATGCAGTTCAAAGACACAACAGGTATGATGTTCTCTCTTTGTTCAAACTCACTGCATATAGTGTTGTACTAGGTTGCACCAACGTTCCTCTAGAGAGGGTCGTATCCATGTCCGATATGTATCAGCATGATACTTTCTCACATGTGTCAACAGATGCTTGGTTCAAAGGTCTATAGACATGAATTTACATGGATTTGGCACAGACAGACTTGTTTCAAGCATAACCGAGAAAAAAAAAAAAAACTCTTTTATAGCAGGTCTGTTCTAGTACTTTTGGAACTTACTATCTATACATACACAAGTATAGAGCATTGCAATTCAAAAGGTTAACTTCCTCTATCTCATAGTTCATAAGAGTTGAAGGTCGGG
The DNA here is from genome assembly GCA_036927795.1 of Iris macrosiphon. Lineage (NCBI taxonomy): Eukaryota > Viridiplantae > Streptophyta > Magnoliopsida > Asparagales > Iridaceae > Iris > Iris macrosiphon. The sequence goes on along the minus strand of JAYESA010000017.1, from coordinate 130,979,987 downwards.
GTCCATTTGAATAACCTGAATAGGTAGCTCTCAATCTTATGCTTGTGAAGAAGCCTTTTTCTAGCGAAAATTTGTCATTGAACAAGGTGTTTCATTCTGATATTAGATCCATTGGACTGGCTTTAAGCCAAGTCTCTTTCCAAACGTGCCGCGAGGTGAACGCTAGTGAGGAAGGGAGTATCCCGTGTCTTCTTTCCAAACATGAGAACGCCAATTTCTTTGAGTATCTCATGTGTCAATATCTATTTGTCTTTGGACCTGCTCTATCTGGAAACAAAACACTGTAATCTGCTTAACAAATCTTATACATATGTGCATATATAGATATGTATATATGTATTTGTTAATCATAAAAAAAATGTATTTGTGAATCATGTCTATGCCGTATCCTTTTTTAGTTGTATCTATAGACCGAACCTGTGTCATGTTGTATCTGTGTTTGTGTCTGTGCAACCTTGCTGCTGTAACTGCTATTCAAACTAGGGATTGATTCCAATCTAATCAAGATTCAACATTTATGTCCAGTATTAATCAGAGTATTGTGTGCAATTCCTGTATCCATGCAACCTGCCCAGTAGCTGAACTGGACTCGGGTCAAGTTAATGGCACTAGTTGTATTTTGGCAGGTGATTAAAGTAGACTCCAATACAGGTAGTATAAAAGGCTTAGATAAATATGTATATCGACAAGTGTTTGACAGGACTAGAATGTGTCCTGGATGATATAAGAATAAAATGCTTGACACATCCTAGCAACTTGTGGAAGGATGATGTTGATGTGACGTCATCCAGTTAAACTGAATTGGATTTTGTAAACTTTCAGCCGCAATAATTCACTCTCCGAAAATATCATACTGTCTTCAAGTTCTAGGGAGCTTTTCTTCTCAACTTGTTTCTTTTTTACCTTCTCTTTACAGTATTTATGATAATTAAAGGAGCAAACAAATACAGATAGTAATCTCTCCTTTTAAAGTATGGACAAAATACAGTTTGTACTTTTATGTCCGAATGACACTCAAATATGGATATTGGTCTTACTTTCCTAATGATGTCCTCTCTTTTTGTATCAAGATGTTAGGAATCAAAAACAAAAACAAAAACAAAAATGGTAATACCTATATCCACTTCTTATCTGAATCTGCTGCTTTACTTGTGATTTGTCATGTGGCGTGTAAGCTATGTTTGAATGTCTCCTTTGTGTGTTGGAGAAACATGGGGAACCTCATATAAAAGATGTGGGTCAACCACTTTGGATTATCCACACTGCCCATCTTGACAGATGTGGGTACACTATGAATTATGCAGGCTACTATCTACGTAACGGAAAACTTACCTGGATTGAATCTTAATAGATAGCAAACTATTCTTCAAGTAAGAACAATTTGGAGAAAACCACAATATATCAGGTCATAAAACACAACCTTGTCTCAACTTGCCTACTACACAAACCTAATTTTAGTCAGGCCTTTTGGTCCTCCCTGTGTAAAACTTTGTGCTTCCTTACTAGCTGGATTTTTTTACAATCCAGATTCAAAACCTTCCAAGATGGATTAGGAAACAACTATACATATGCTATATATTAAAGCTATATGAAATGAGAAGACCGGGATGTGAAGACGTCTGATCTCTTCACTATTTGAAAATGAGATTTCACTTTTGAAATTATAATTAAGTACCATTACTTTTATAGTTAACTTTACATTTTTCTTCTTCTAAATATTATAACTATATATGTTTGTATATACTACTACTACTTTTACATTAAATTATAAGAATACATTCGATACTCAGATTTATTTAAGGTAAGAAGTACATAAATCTATGATATCTGTTAGCGCACTATTCTTATGCGATTTGCATCCTGCATGTTTGTTTGATCTTCACTTGATTTAAGCCTGAATATATTGCTCTACTCTGCCCATTTCTGCATGTTTTCGTGTCATACAATTGATTGACTTCCGATTTTTCTGCATATTTGGGTGATCTGATAGAATGTTAAAGCGGTATTTGATGCGGCCATCAAGGTAGTGCTCCAACCGCCCAAGCAAAAGAAGAAGAAGAAGAAGGCACAGAAGGGCTGCTCCATTTTGTGATTGCATAGCAAAAACCAAAGGAATCAAGACAGCACCAGCCGGTTCTTTCCATGTTGCAGTCCCTCGCTCAACTGGGGATGGATATATAGGTATTGGTGTATAGTTAAACTGACTGCAGTAGTAAAAGCTTGTATCAAGACATCAGGTGATTTGTTATGCTTTCTCCTGTCTTTTGTTGGTCATCTCTGTAAACCGACTTTGTCGTGGCAACATGAACACGTTCAGATGACTGGTATTTCCGTAAGTCTGTATCCATTGTTATTTTCGAAGCAGATATTAGTTTACAAGTTGCACTTATGGTTTGGTGGTTTGGTATGGCCGTTATCTACTGTAGAGGCCAAGTCCTATATGGATGGCATTCAGGTCCCAAAGGCTAAAGCATTTTAAGATGTTGACAAGGAAGAATGGCATACAAGATGAGGAAAATGATGAGAGAATATTGAGGGAGGGTCTCAGTTTTGTGATTCTCTAGGCACACAGTAATGTCTTCGTCCATCTTTTCATTCTCTGTGTGCACGATATTTCCAGTGGTTAGGTTTCATTCTGGAGATTCCTTGAACTTTCAATGTGAGCCGCTCTTTGCCGCAAAATCCTAATGTTAAGTGAAGGACATCATTAGAGATAACGTAGCATCTTAAGATGATTTGACTTTAGGTAGTATGATGGAAATATAAGGCAATGAACAATTTGTCTGCTGTGTTCCGTTCGGTTTGAATTCTCCCATAGACTGAAGGGTCCCAACAAGTGATTCTCACACGTCAATTTGTGCTGTAAAACTCACTCTCTGAGCATCTGATCCCCCACCCCTTGGCCACCCATGGTCCTCACCACCAGTCCCCTGAACCAAATTGGCCTCTACCAGACCTCTTCTATATAACAAACCTCTTGTATATAACAAATTATATCCAACACTTCTCTTGAGCATAAACTGAAAGAGAGACGAGAAGGCTTTAATTTGTTTCTGGTTCTCGGGAATCAACAACCAAGGCGAGGAGGTTCGCGCTTGAAGCATGGCGTCGAGGAGGATCATCAAGGAGCTCAAAGATCTACAGAGAGACCCGCCTACTTCGTGCAGTGCAGGTCCTGTGGCCGAAGACATGTTCCATTGGCAAGCCACAATCATGGGTCCTAATGACAGTCCATACTCTGGTGGCGTCTTCCTCGTTACCATCCACTTCCCACCTGATTATCCCTTCAAGCCTCCCAAGGTTATATATACATACATACGTATAGATTTAGATAGATACTTGCTAATTATTTAGTTTCTATTCTGTAACAATTCATTAATGCAAATGAAGCCATGTATTGTAATATCAATATACAGGTAGCCTTCAGGACTAAGGTCTTCCATCCCAACATCAACAGCAATGGTAACATATGTCTGGACATTCTCAAGGATCAATGGAGTCCAGCTCTTACCATATCCAAGGTTAGTCTTGTGCACATGATCAGGTTATGCAAAGATAGCACAACCCGACGACAGTATGACTAAATGCGACTAAAAGGCTTAACGATTTTACTTGCTGCTGCAAGTGGTGTTGCACTGTAATTCTCAAAAAATAACCGATAGTGAAGTTTGTTACTTGTATGGAAATTTGCAGGTTTTGCTATCGATATGCTCATTGCTGACTGATCCGAACCCAGATGATCCGTTGGTGCCTGAAATAGCTCATATGTGCAAGAACGATCGATTCAGATACGAGTCCACTGCTCGTAGCTGGACCCAGAAGTACGCCATGGGCTAAACCCAGAAGACAACAAAAAGCAACCTTGTTGTGGTACAATATTTCCACTAGATGAATAAAGTCCCTTTTATGTAGGCATTTATCCCTTGTAATCTAATTTGTGAGAGTTTACGCCACTTTGTATTTGAAAAATAAAGAAAATAAGAAAGGAAAACAAAACTTTGTTTGTTGGCAAAAATATAGAATATTTGCTCTTTTAATTTCCTACGTTGGAGTCTTGCTATTGGAGAATGGTCCAATATATATTTATATACTCGCACTTGCAGAAAATTAGCATTGAACAGCTCGGTTTGTGCATACCGAGAGAGGAGAATAAGAATATAATTGTGTCTAGAGTTCTGGACACTTCTTTTATAAGGAGAAGCACGCCACGGTGCATCCTTTTGAAATGAAACAAGCACGTGTTAACTAAAGAACAAATGCACTAACTCATTTAAAACTAAAATGTATTCATTCAGACGGAGTTTATTTTTGTTAATCCGTCAAAACTAGTAACCATGTTCATCATTACACTCAAAGATTATCACTGTTGGGATGACGGTGTAATCGAATTGAAGATATATTAGATTGAGTCTATATGTCTTAAAAAAGAATTTTTATGTAAGATCTGAACCAATCTCAATTATCTATATCTCATTATCCTACTTCCTATTCGATGTGGGACTAAACTATCAATTCCATTGTCACCACCCTTTGAACGCTCAACCGAAAACGAGATACAATTCAACAATCTCCATCGTTTTCACTTACCGAGCAACCAAGCACACCATGGCTACATTTGCTCGTTTTCGTTAGCCTAACACCCTTGTTCGTTCCCGCTAGCTGAGCACCTTGTTCGTTGCTGTCAGCCGAGCACCTAGGAGATCCAAATATTGTCATCTCGACCTGTTCGACCACAGAACCAAGCCGACACATTCATCAACACCATTATTTTGTGCCAATTACAACGTCTTGCTCCACCTTTGACGTGTCGAACCCACTTTGAAACCAATTCGTGTAGTTGTCTCTAACATTAGGCATGATCCGCCTTTAGACCACCTTAAGTCCTGTAACCATAAGCTCTAATACTACTTGTTGGGAACACAGTGTGATCCAAACCGGAGTTGGTCCATGAAGTGTGATATTGGATTGTGTCCATATGTCTTAAAAGAGAATTCTCATATAAGGTCTGAACCAATTCCAATTATCTACACTTCTTGGTCCAATTTTCTATTCGATGTGGGACTAAACTATCAACTCCATTGTCACCACCCTTTGAGCGCTCAACCGAAAACGAGATATAATCCAACAGCCACGTGTCATTTTTAGCTAACCTAAAATTACTTTCGGAGTGACTTGGTAAAAATTATACTAGTTTTGACTACTAATTTGATACGTGAAAATTCTGGAATGAAAGGATCCCACTAGTTATGGTCGGTGGAAAAAATGGACTCCATTCAGAGAACCAAAAATGAAAATAATTTATTTAAAAAAATATAATTCCAAGTGCGCATCAAAAAACCTCAATGACCGTTCGATTTCCTACTAGGCTCGAGGTTCATTTTTAAAGTAAAATGTTGATCGTGAAAGTATCGGCACAACCACGGCTGGGTGGCGGAAGATCAGTGGATTGAGCCATAGGAGCATATTATTTTATTTATTTATTGGTAGAAGTTAGGAACAGTGAACTCAAAAGACAGCAAAGCAGGGTGCACAAAGTTCCGAACATTACGCCGGACATCTAAAAAAAAAAGTCTCGGTACAACCAAACCAAAACTTTGAGTTAGGGGTGAGCAAATATCGACCTCTACCTGAAAAATCGACCTAATAGCGATTAAAAATATTCGAAAAAATCGAATCAAAATTATGAATCGATATCGAATTGTCGAACTGAATAAAATATAGTATAATGGTAGTGGTAGCATATATATATATATATATATATATATATATACAGAAATGTTCTAAAACTATCCGGGTGGTTTCATATTATGGAACCACCCAGTGTATCATCGGTTATATTTGGATTGGATGGTTAACCCACCCAATTCCAATCCAACCCATGATACACAGAGTGATTCCATAATATGATATAATCCGGTTGGTTCTATAACATTACCCTATATATATATATATATATATATATATATATATATATATATATATATATATATATATATATATTTCATGTTGCTCGTGATTAATTTTAGAAAAAAGCTATTTTAACCGCCTGAAGGGGGGGGGGTGTTGGGAAAGAAGCGCGAAAACCTTCTCCCCAAGCCAGAGAGTACCTGTAAGAGAACCGAGCAATACAACGCATAAACCAAACACCAAACCATAGAAAACTAATCCATGCAGACACAAAATTTTGACGTGGAAAAACCATTGTTGAAAAAAAATCACGGGATGATCGGAGCCCACTCCTGAAGAACCTCCACTAATAGAATAAATAGAATACACCCTCTACAAGCTCCTTCCGATCCAACACGGATCACCACAACACTTAGGAATAAAAAATAGATCACACCACGAAGATAGAAAACAATAAGAAATTACCCAAAATAATCTCCTCCTCCAAAATGACCTCCAATCTTTCTTTCTCCTTTCCAAGATTGCATGGCACTCTTGCCTCCATTTCTCGTCTTTCTTGAGATGATATGTTAGTGTTCGATTAGAAATTAGGGTTAGAAAAACCTAATATATACCCCCTAATCCTGCAGCTAATCCTGGACCGTAGGATACGATCCAACAGTGTATAAAATACCTCTGAATTTTCATCCAGCCCGTCGACCGAACTTGGACCGACTTCGATTTTGAGGTTCTGGAATACCACATCGAGTTTGGCCCGAACTCGGCCAGTGACCGAGTTCGGACTGAACTCTGCCCCCTTCAGCAGACTGCTCCTCCTTCCTCCTGAGTTGCTTCGACCTCTCGAATGGCTCTCATCGCCTCCTCGAGATTCTCTGACCACAGACGACGCTCGTCGCACTCCGGGGTGTTCTCCACATAGGTTGGAAACTCCACCCACTCCAACAAATCTTTTCCTTCTCAACTATGTGGAGAAGATCGTCATCCCGACGATCTGCCTGCAGTACTCAAACTTTTTCCTTAGAATAATCTTTGTGAACATATCTGCTTCGTTGTCGTCTGTATGAACCTTCTCAAGCTCTGCTTTCTTCTTCTCAACAGCATCCCGTATCTAATGATACCGGGTCTCAATGTGTTTGGACCGACTATGAAATATTTGGTTCTTCTCCAGGTGAATAACACTCTGACTATTGCAAAGCAAAGGATACTGCTACTGCTTTAGCCCAATTTTCTGCAACAGCTTCTTCATCCAAAATAACTTCTTGCAAGCCTTCATCATCGCAATGTACTCTACCTTTGTCGTCGACAAGGCAACACACTTCTGCAAACACGACTGCCACGATACTGCTTCACCAATAATCATCATCACATAGCCCGAAGTCAATCGTCTCGTGTCTACATCTCCAGCCATATCAGCGTCAGTATACCCAACCAGCTTTGGCTTGTCAATACCAAATGAAAGTCTCCAATCGGCAGTGCCCTGAGGATATCGTAGAATTCACTTGACCCCACTCCAATGTACCCTTCCAGGATTGGAAGTGTACCTGCTAACTGTGCCGACTGCGTGAGCAATGTCTGGCCTCGTACATACCATAACATAAATAAGACTTCCCACAGCTGAGGCATATGGAACCCGCTCCATATCTTTCTTCTCGTCCTCGGTAGATGGACACTGCTCCTCAGTGAACTTAAAGTAAGCCGCATGGGTGTTACTCACTTTCTTCGACCCGTCTATCCCGAAACGCTGAAGTACCCGGTGAATGTACTTCTTTTGAGACAAGTGTAGCAGCTTGGACTCTCTCGGCTAATCTCCATCCCAAGAATAGTCTTCGCTGCGCCCAAATCCTTCATAGAGAAGGCCGCACCCAGTTAGCACATCAACTCTGCTATCCTAGTGGCATTCTGACCCACCAATAATATGTTATCAACATAAACCAACAAAATGATGAAATCATCCTCGACGAAGTACCTCATAAAAATACAATGATACGACGTCATCCGTGTATAGCCATGTTCCCCCATAAATGACTCGAACTTCCTGTACCACTACCTCGGAGCCTGTTTCAGACCATACAAGCTCTTCCTCAACCGACAGACTAAATGTGAGTTGCCCTTCTCACAGAATCTCTCTGGCTGCTCCATGTACAACTTCTCCTCAAGATCACCGTGGAGGAATGTCACGACCCGCACCCGATATAGGGATGCAAGTCGAAAACAACGCCCAGCCTACGTCATAGAATCGGTGGTAGAATGCTGTCTTGGTCTACTATACTATTTAAAATCTCACAATAATATGAAGTCTGCCAATAAAATCTCAACACAAAACTCAATCACATTCTAAAGCACGGGAAGATATCAAGGAAGTCTAACATAACTATCCATTCAATATATATAAACAATAATAGAAACAATATCCAATCTCATACTCTATGCCGAAAATAAATCCGGTGCCAAAATGCTAAAGAGACTAACTATGAAAACTAATGATCCGAATAAACCTCCCGGCAATCACTGCAGAACTAGTGGATCCAAGTCTGCACCATCTATAAGTCGAAGTCAATAGTATGTCGGACACCAATCTCTTGGATCCTCTGAAAAATATTTTTCAGTCAGGAATGGAGCGAAGTACATACCTCTTAAAGCAGTTCCAATAACATAATCGAGCATATATAACAAATATAGAAATGAAATACAAGATCACTAAACATATGAATGATGAACAAGATATATACAGGTAATGTACGAGAATATATAGATCAACAATATGAATATCACAATATGATGAAGTAAACTACAATCTAAACTATATAATGTGCCTTAGAATACGAGTTCATTATGTGATCGGGTTGGGTGAACATGATCAGGTAAGACAGATTACAAGTGAAGTATGTAATCAGAATGTACACGATTTATAACAATGGCTTTGATCACATAATCAACTCCTACTCTCCCACCCCCAACTAATACCGATGGATCCAATCGCGACACGCTACGAACACGAAAATATAACCACTGTCACGAGCAGTGGGTGTACACGAATATCATAACCACCGAACATAAGTGGTGGGTGTACACGAATAAGCACACTGAACACGAGCAGTGTGTGAACACGAAGTAACATCAATACCCAGTATACACGATGAGATACAATGTACACGAGTACCCGCTGAACACGGTAGGGGATAACATCTCATGACGGGATCCATATAGTACCAGTCCGTGAAATCACTGTGTCGGGATCAATATATACAATTCTAGAACATGCATATATACAATATTATGAATTGAAAACTATCAGAGAAATGTACTCACTTGTGGTCCAGAGCAATGAATGTCAAACTGTCCGAACTGGTGTCGCACAGACCTATATATGGAATATTGCATTAATATAAGGTTCTGGAAAGAAAATAAGTTAAACTAGTCAACTTCTAGGTCAACAAGTCAATTCTAAGTCAAAAGTTAAACTAGGTCAACTCTAAGTCAAACCGGTCAAATTATAGTCAAACTATGGTCAACTACCTATTTCTAGGTTGCATAAGTCTAACTCAAAGATATTGCGCTCACACACTATGAATCTAGGCCATACAAGCTACAACTTAGGATACTAAGATACCGTATCTCAGGATACGCAAACAATAGGTAAATTTTACATATCTATAATAAAACAATATTAAATATATAAATTATAATTACAAATGCTAAATGATTATAATGATTTTGAACCAACTTGGTATCGTAATAGTAAACCTCTATCTTGATACCCAAATCCAATACCTTGGATATCCTTAATACCTTGGCATTTACCTTGGTATCTCAAGGTAACGTCACTCTAGTATATATATATTAACTATCCAACTATAACTATAAACTACCATGTATTTAGTATTTATACCATACTATATACCTTATTTTAGTCACTTTAATACCAACCCATAATTAGTTTACAACTATCATATTACTATTCCAATACCTACTACTCATACCTTGGTATATCTTGATACTTACCTTGGTATCTCAAGGTAATTGCCAAAACTTCATATATGTACTAACTACCTAACAATAATTACATATATCAATCCAATATAACTCTAGTATGTACTAATAGAATAAATACTAACTACCAACTACACACTAACTATTAATACATATATACGTACATATATACCTAAAATATATATAATATATAAAAGATACTCATAACCATTGATAACTAAAATATACTAATTTGCACAATAATATTATGTGCTACAACTAAATATATACATATATAGTATAATACAAATAGCAATTAGGAACATATATATATTTAAATACATATATATAACCCACCATATATATTTATATAATATATATTTAAATACATATATATAACCCACAATATATATTTATACAATATATATTTAAAACTATATATATAACTATAAATACACTTATACATAGTAAATTGTATAAAATACCACATAGTAACATACACACACATACATATTAATATGTATATATAACTATACATATATGTATACGTATATAAAATCATACACTATATAAATACATAACAATATATAATATAACTATATATATAACCACATATAAATATATCTACTATATTATATATACATATACTACCACTTATAAATATATATCTACATGTAGAAAAATAGTTATATAATAAATATACACATATAGTATATGCATAGGTACATAGATCTAAGACACAACATTACATAAATATATATACACAATATTATATATATATATATATATATATATATATATATATATATATATATATATATATATATATATATACATATATATATAATTATACTTTTCCATGAAATAAGAACACAAAAGAATTAGATCTACAATAAAATTGCACATACATGGACCGTATCACCCCGTATCCCACTAGATTTAGGATACGCATGCGACACGAGTCCACCACACATCCAAACATACCCCGAAGGACACGAACAAGTCATATATATTATTTATGAACAATACGAAGAGTCAAATATAAATCTACGTGTCCGTGTCAAAATATGACATGCTCAAAGTTTCGTGTCGGAGGAAAAATCTCCAAATTAACACGTATCACCAAATTGATGGGATACGACCTACACGTACCCAATTGTGGACACGACACTAGCCCCAAACACACAAGCACATGCCAAATTGATCTATAGGACCAATTGACACACACAACAAATGTCAATTTCAGAATTTCCCAAAAATTGACACAAAAAGTACCATAACTTTCTCAATATGCCTCCTATGAACACAAAACCAAAACCTATGGGTAGCCTATGCATATGGGTTGATTTTTCATGATTAAATATCAGATTTAGAACCTAAATTAAGGAGAAAAACTGAATTATACCTATTGGGAGATGGATTTCCAATGAAACCTCCAAAATTGGTAAAATTGGCCTCCAACTTGTAGATCCTTGCTCCTCTTTGTAGATCCATGCTTTCTCCTTGTAGATCCTTGCTCTAATAGCCTCCAATGGTGATTTGGAAAATAATTGGGTGGAAATTTGGTAGAGATTTGGTTGAGGAAATTTTCTAGATCTAGATTTGGAATGAAAAATGAAGAGAAAGTTTTTATCACATTTATATAGGTCTCACTTGCCCCCTCCCTCAAGCTACTATGTAAAGTCTAAAATACCCCTTGGGGCCTCTCATGAAGAAATTAATTAAGGAGGGAAGCTTCTAGTCTAATGGGTTTAACATAATTAATCATCCTCCTAATAATTGGGCTTCTAATTATTGGGCTCAATTCTAACTAGAATTAAATGTTGGTCCATGAGTCTAAACTAAACTAGTTGGTCCACTAACACAAGTAAAAAAAAAAAAAATCTAACATGCTAATAATAAATAAATAATACAATAAATAAAATTTAACATGAAATAAAATTTAACATGCACAATATTTAATTAATTACCAAATGACTAAAATATTCTTTCCTAGAAAATATGGTAGTGACAAGGAATGCCGTCTTCACTTCCATTTGCTCGACCTCCAAGTCAAAACTGTCTGCAAAAGCTAGCACCACCCGAATAGACGACTGCTTGACGACTGGCGAAAAGATCTCATCATAATCTACGCCTTTCCGCCGACCGTAGCCTTTAAATACCAGCCTCTCTTTGTATCGAGGGCCAGTAGCATCATTTGTCTGCTTCACTCTGAACACCCATCGATTCTTCAAAGCCTTCTTTTTCTTTGGCAACCGTACCAGATCATAAGTAGAGTTGGCCTCCAAGGAACTCATCTCCTCCTGCATGGCCTCCATCCACTCCTACCTGTGTTCGTCTTCCATAGCCTCTGCGAAACTTTCGGGTTCTCCCCCGTCGGTCAGTAGCACATACTCACCCGGTAAGTATCTCGTAGATGGTCGACGCTCTCTATCGCTCATTCTCAATGGAACCACTGGTGCTGGCTGTATATCTACATCCTTCTCTGTGGTGCCCCGTTCCCCTTATTCGGAGAGCACGACTAAGAAATACAAGTCGATATCGTTCGATCGAGATAGATTAAAACAAGATCTTATCCTCGTTATGAATTTGCTTCTTCGAAATCGATTCCCATATTCACTGGACCATGCCCCGAGGATGGACTTAGCGACAGAGTCAAGAGGGACATCTCTGCTGCAAGTTTTCTTGCCTAGTTTTTGCTGTCGCTTTGTTGCTTTCGTGCTTTGAGTTGGTTTTCGAATTTGCTTGCATTTTCTTGAACGGTTTTGATGGATTTTATTATTTTCATTCGTTGAACTGCACTTCAATTTCCGAGCTTGGAAAGAGTAGAAGAGGTATTGATCAACTGTTCGTGGCAATGCAGGTGATCGTACAGTAGACGACGTGCGAACGGAGTCTTAAAGCACCTCTTTCCTTTCCTTCTCAAACCAACTTATGAGTGACTATATTCGATTCAGTTGATCCTTCTTCCAAGTCTTCACATCTAAAATCTTGCATCTTTTCTTGTTCCGATCAAACGATACCAAAATAACTAAAAGATGTCAAGATAAAAAGGAATAGACTTGGACTACTTTATGCTTGTTAATAAACTTGTGAACGATTACCATATTTCATGTTAGTTTGTTTGGAAAGTTCTTTATATGCTCAAATTCAAATTAGAATATATATACTTCTTCTAGAAAATGTGCTATGTATAGAACATAATTTGCTATAAAATATATTGATCAGGAAGACTATGCAAGACAGGTCATGCTATGTGATTGTCTCGTGCTTGTATTGCCTTAGATTACATCATGTGATTCCTTGACATAGTCGTCGTTTGATTGCGGACAACTTGTGCACAAGGTTTTTAGTTTCCGCGGACGGTCGCCAGGGCACTAGGACCGATCCGATCTGGGCGAAAATTTTTGTATAGTCATTTGTCATGGACGAAATATTATGTAGCGGTGCTCGCCACCTGCGTTGCATATCGTTCTCGTCTCGAGACTGTAACCCATCTTTTATGGCATTATGCCAGTGATCCCTTCGTATATTTAAACTTATGCAAGCTAACTTTTGTCTTCGTGGCAGGGAAGGACATGGTAAGTATTGTGCAGGTGGTTCAGACGTGCAGGTAAAAGTCACCGAACGGTGGTAAGTTTATTTCAGTAAAATTATATATATGTTTGCTTGTAAAATAAACTAAGGCAAAATAGAAAGACCACAAATAAGTTTTATGCTTCATATAAACAACGTGTTGATTGGTATACTTGGGTTAGCTCGCCTTCATTAGTACGTTTTGATGTACTGACCCTCGTTGAAACAGGTTTCCTGCACCAAGGAGATCCTACTAGGAGCTGAAGTCACTTCCCAATCCAGTCCAGCTGCCGGCACATCCTAATCGTGCTTTACTTGAAGCATTTTTGAAGACCCGGGAGCTAGCAGACAAATTCATGCAGCTCAGAGGAAAAGCTATAGTCCCGCTTGGAGGTCTTTAATATTTTGAAGTTTTAGTAAATGATGTAATGTACATGACGACTATCTCATTATGAGTCCACTTTTGTAAGTCCGTGCGATAATTATCCAACTCGTTTAAGAGTTTGTAAATAGATGTTCATTATCAATAAAGAGAACTTTTTCATATTTCAACTTTGTGTTTCAATTATCTGCGTACTCTGAATATGTGCTCGTTATACAAAATACCTTGGCTTTGTGCGGTGCGCAACTTAGGCACGCACGGTATCACGCCAGGGGGACGACTATCGATTCCACAAAAATCGGGATATGACATCCTCTCCTCCAGGAACTGCCTCCTCGACATGCTCATCCTCCTGGGGTCACCCTGACCACCATCAGCAGGCTGATGATCAAGGTTGGGAGCAACTCCATGTACTGGCTTCCCCATAACTGGATCCTTTGTGATGTCCTCTGAAAACTGATCGAAGCAAAATGACTCTAACTTGGGCAATTTCTCAACCTCAGAAGGCATCTCAGAATCCTGAGTGTTGATCATGGTCTGATCCTCGACGAATACTACGTCCCTGCTTCTGTAGAGATTTTTTTCCACTGGATCGTAGAGTCTATAGATAAACTCATCCTGACAGTAGCCGACAAAGACGTACCGTCTCGTCTTTGGCTCAAGTTTGGATCTCTCATCCTTCGGTACATGCACGAAGGTCTTACAACAAAACACTCGCAGGTGATTGTATGACGGCTCTTTGTCGTACCATACTTTGTCAGGTACATTACCCTGCAAAGGAGCACTAGGAGATAAATTAATAACATAAACAGCTGTGTAAAGTGCCTCACACCAATAGTTGTCTGGCAAGTTTGCTTCTGACATCAAACATCGCACCCTCTCCATCAGCGTCATGTTCATCCGCTCAGCTACACCGTTGAGCTGCGGTGTCTTTGGTAGGGTCTTCTGGTGTCGTATCCCTTTCTCTCTATAATAAGCATCAATATACTCGCCGCCATTGTCCGACCGAACACATAGCAGCTTCTTGCCCGTCACCCTTTCAACATAGGCCTGAAACTCCTTGAAAGTGGGCAGCACCTGATCCTTGGTCTTTAAGGCATAGACCCAAACCTTCCTAGAATACTCATCAATAAATGTTACAAAATAAGAAGCACCACCAATGAATTTTACCTTCATAGGACCGCAGGCATCCGAGTGAATCAACTCGAGCAACGCCGGCTTCCTTGAACTTGGGTGACTTTGGAAAGACATTCTATTTTGCTTTCCTGCCAAACAGTACGTGCACTTCTCCAACTTTATAGACTTTAGCCCTGGAATCACTTTCCTGTTCACCAAGTAGCTTATCCCCTTCTCGCTGATATGGTTGAGCCGTCTGTGCCATAACTCAGTAGATGCATCAGTAGCTGCATTAACCTCTTGTGCCCCATGTGTATTCCCTTCCATATTATAGAGTCCAGACCTCTTGCTTCCTCTGGCAATCACCATAAAATCTCTGAAAAGCTTTTACTGACTGTTTCCGAAGAGACTGAAGAAACCATAACCATCCAACCGACACTTGGTTGAAACGGATATCAGGGACGTGGCGAACATCTTTGAGAACAAGAACTGCACCCGTATTTGTCCTCAAATGCACATCTCCAATGGCAATCACCTTTGACACATCTCCATTGCCCATCTTTAACACTTCACAGTCGCCTGTTGTGTAAGTAGCAAATAGTTTCCTGTTGTGAGATACGTGCGCTGAAGCACCTGAGTCCACCAGCCAAGAGTTGTCATCACAGGCGAGGTTCATAACTACCTTATCACCTACAATAATCATGTCACCTCCATGTGTCGAGGCCGTCGTTGTAGTGTTCTCACTTTGCTTCCCCTTGTCGCCCTTTGTCTCTCTCTTTTAAGTGAAACAGTTCCGCTTGATGCGGCCCTTCTTGTCTCAATGGTAACACTCTTAGTCCCCATACCGACCCTTGGACCTTCCCCTGCTTTTGTCTCTGCCACCATCTGGACCCCTGCTTTTACCCCTTCCGCGGCTCTCTGAAACAAGCGCCTCTGAGTGGGATATGGATGAAGTGCCCTGAGAACTTCTCTGCATCTCTTCATTCAGTACCCTTCTCTTGGCAAACTCCAAACTGACTACGCCTTTTGGAGCAGAAGTGATCATAGACACTCGTATGGTCTTCCATGAGTCTAGCAATGTACACAACAGCCATAGTCCTTGAACCTCGCGGCGAACTAGACTCCCATCAAGGATAGCTAGTCAACCACGCCCTGTAACTCACTCAAGTGATCCGTAATAGACGTTTCATCTTTGTACCCTAGACCTATCATCATCCGAATCAAATTTTTTTTATTTACCCCGGTCTTCTTCGCATACAAAGATTCCAGCTTATCCCGCAGTATTCTTGTGTGCTCAATACTGACAACGTGGTTATACACATTCTTGTTAATGAACTACCTGATGTACCCACACACCTGTATATGCTCGAAATTCTAGTCCTTTTCGGATTTGTCACTGGGCCTCTCGGAAGCAAATACCGGCAGATGCAGCTTCTTGACAAATAACAGATCATTCATCTCGCTCCTCCAGTAATGATAGTTGGTACCTTTCAGGTTTACCATGCGCACCGGCTTCGCGTCCATCTCTCCTCCCTGGTTTGCCTGTCAACTCCTGACACCCTTCTGAAAATTTCAGAACCTGGCTCTGATACCACACTATTGGGAAAGAAGTGCGAAAACCTTTTCCCCAAACCAGAGAGTACCTACGAGAGAACCGAGCAATACAACGCATAAACCAAACACCAAACCATAAAAAACTAATCCACGCAGACGTAGAGAATTTTGACGTGGAAAAACCCTCGCAAAAAAAACCACGGGACGATCAGAGTCCAACCCTAAAGAACCTCCACTAATAAAATAAAAAGAATACACCCTCTACAAGCTCCTCCAGATCCAACACGGATCACCACAACACTTAGGAATAGAAAATAGATCACACCACGAAGATAGAAGATAATGAGAAATTACCCAAAACGATCTCCTCCTTCGAAATGGCCTCCAATCCTTCTCCTTCCCAAGATTGCAATGGCACTCTTGCCTCATTTTTTCCTCTTTCTTGAGATGACATGTTAGTGTTCGAATAGAAATTAGGATTAGGAAAACCTAATATATACCCCTTAATCCCACAGCTAATCCTGGACCGTAGGATACGATCCAACGGTGTATAAAATACCTCTGGATTTTCGTCCATCTTGCTGATCGAACTCGGACCGACTTCGGTTTTGAGGTTCTGGAACACCACACCGAGTTCGGCCCGAACACGGCCAGGGACCGAGTTCGGACCGAACTCTGCCCCCTTCAGCAAACTGCTCCTCCTTCCTCCCGAGTTGCTTCTACCTCTCGAATGGCTCTCGTCGCCTCCCCGAGCTTCTCTGACCACAGACGGCGCTCGTCGCACTCCGGGGTGTTCTCCACATAGGTTGAGAACCACACCCACTCCAACAGGGACCGCGCTGGCTCGCGTCCACGTAGCCGCCAGCCATTACCCCCCACCCCCGCTAGCACGGGGCCACCCGCCCGGGGGGAGCCAATGGATGGCCCCCACGTGGGCGCGGGCCAGTGCAGTCCCCCCAAGGGGCGGTCCAAATAGCAGTTCTGTTAATTTTATGCTACTCTTTTTAATTTTATATTTTTTTTGAGATGACTGCAAAAATAGATTTCTTTAGAATAATGAGAAAACTATTCCAATTATGATATTGATGGAAAAAAAATTGCTTAGTGAATATCTAAGGGACGTAATTAATCCAATCTCTCAATCGGTTGGTCAAATGCATTAACATTGGCGCATTGGATTTCTTCTTTTGAACATAGGAGTTTGTGGCTAGGTATTTGACCAAACATGATCGTCCAGTTCCTATAGAACTTATCACTAAAATACCTGCGATACGCACACTGCATGTCATTTGGGCCCACTGCCCCCACACCTCTCTGGCGATTTGATCCCAAGACCTCCGTCCAGCCAGGGTGGTTATACCTCTTCTCACTAACCACAAGAGTCAGCTGAGTTCGGCTATATATTTGTTTTAGTTGAGAATCCGTTTCTTAGAACTTAGAATAGATTTTGATAGACTTAGAAGTTATGTTAAGAAGATAAGAATTGAGTTTTTGATATTTTGAGCATATGTTTTTGTGTTTTCTGAAAACTTAGAAGTGGATTTTAGCGTACTTGAAATTATGCTAAAGATTGAACTTAGTGATTGTGTTGGTTCTTTTAAGCTCATTTTTAGATGTTTATGGCTTGCTACGTATTACTCTAATAAATTTGACTAATTGTTTGGTTGGTAGAAATTTGGCTTTGAAATTAAATGCTTCAAAAAAAAGTATAAAAAAAAATCTAGATTAAGAGGTTCCATAATAAGAAATACATTGATTCATCGAATGTTAATTAATAAAATGTTGTTACTAAACAAAAAATCGATCGAATATCGTTTAACCGAAAAAAAAAATCTTATTGGTGCGATAGTGATACTGATTTTTTTAAATGGCGATTAAAAGAATACCGAAAAAATTGACCAATTAAATCGGCGTTCACCCTAATTTGACTTTAACCACACAATGTCCTTATCTAAGGTTCTTACCTAAAGCTAGATTTGATGTTCGAAACTGTCATGCCCCAGCCCCAAAATACGTAGGACTAGGAGTACGTAACATGCCCAGCCGTATGTATACGAACTCCAATATATGGAAATCATATACACACGTACGCTGTAAATGAATATGCAATCCACCAGTGGTAATATACTGTCACAACAAGTCATCCTCAATCTATATCTCATCCACAGCACAAATAATAAGTAGGAATAAAGAGCTGAAATATAACTAAATATCAAGATGTGTATCAAGTCTGATAGTCGGGTGGAAAAAAATCCACTACAAAACGACTATACTGAAATAGCTACAAAATCTCAAAACAGTGGAAATAAATCACAGATACTCTGAGGGTAAGACCTCCTCAGTCAGGTACGTAGTGTCAGGTCCAGGTCCGTACTCCTGTGGGTACTCCTGCTCGTCCATATCTGGAAAGGTACCAGGTCCTCAGAGGGATGTAACAAGATATATATAAACATGCCAATAAAGTACTGAAATATAAACATCCAAGGGGTCGCCTAACCGTCTAAGTGAATGCAATTTGAGAACAACTTTCCAACATGTGGACTATCTGGCCATAAATGGGATTGGCATGGTTCTCTTGGAGAATCAGAGGCCTATAAAGCATGTCGTCTTTTGAACGACAGAGGCCGCCAAGTAGTATAGGGTTCATCTCGCGTATCTCCGGTGGAGCGTACGGGTTACATATAAGGAGAGTGCAAAGGAGCCCAAATGTCCTACTTGTTGTTCTCCCTATCCCATGCTCTAAGCATGCCACATCCATGACATGATAAAACCTCTAAATAACTGCCAGGTCTACTAGCATACAAAGTTTCTATCAACAGTCATCCCTTAACGCACGGCTCATACGTACAGGAGGCCAGACCTGTCACACAGTCCGTGATCTATATGAGACTCACAACTTGTGTAACAACTGTGTCACAGCCAATGAAACATAAAATGCCTCATAATAATGGGTGATCTCATAAAGTAGGTCCAAAATCTACAGAAATAAACATGATACGATGACATCACTGTTGCACCCAAGTTTCCTTGGACGCACAATTTATATAGCATTAATTGAACTAAATAAACATGAATAAACATGCATGCATCATATATAATGTAAATTCAGTTCAATGGCAAGGTATACTTGCCGAGCAAGGTTTCTGTATAGTGCAAGCGTTCACAACAGTGTTAAGTTCAAGTAGTGAGGTTTAGGGTTTTGGGGTGTATTGCATGGATATATATAGAGAATAAGAGGCGGTGGAGAAACTTAGTGTTTAAGAAAACTAAAACTACTGCCGCTGCTATTTCTTTCTTTTCATTGGTTATGGTTTCGGTTGAGGGGTGTTTAGTAATAATAGTGTTTAAGAAGTGGTAGAATGAGAAGCTTACACCTGTGGGAAAGCAAAGCAAAGTAAAATTGGGTTTTGCTTCTGCTGTTGATATTTTCTTCTCTCAATGGGTTGTGTTTTGGGTTTTACGCGCAGTGAAAGAAAGAATTTACGCGAGGTGAACTGCTGCTGAGGAGTTTTACGTGCGGAGAAAAATATAGGCGGTGGTTTTATTACTGCTGCTGCTGTTTATGTGCGGTGAAATATACGCGGGGTGATGAGCTACTGCTGATTAACTCCTTACTTTACGCAGGAAGGGTGGTTAACGGTTTGCGGGTTTGATCCAATAGAAAATTCTATTTTCTCTATTTTAGCTCATAATTACTATAAATAATAAATTACATAATTAATAATAATATAGGAATACGGTTTTCAGAATTAGGGTTCTTACATTCTACCAAACTTATAAAAATTTCGTCCTCAAAATTAAAACTAAGCCACGGTAGAAAGTCAAGATTTGTAAGAGATATAATTTAACAAGTAAATTTATACCTTGGTCAATGAATATGTTCGAAAAACGTTGGCGCATGTCGTCCTCGCGCTCCCAAGTAGATTCTCCTGGCGCGCCATACTTCCATGCCACGCGGACTAAGGGAATAGACTGGTTCCTCAATACTTTCTCTCGACGATCGAGGATTCCCACGGGTTGCTCTTGATATGACAAGCTTGGCCCAATGGTGATCTCCGAATGATCTAGAACATGACTGCTGTCTGCCACATATCGCCTGAGTTGTGACACATGGAATACATCATGTACTCCCTCAAGTGAAGGTGGTAGTGCAAGTCGATACGCTACTTCTTCCACTCTCTCTAGCACGTCAAATGGTCCAATATATCTTGGACTCAACTTGCCTCGCCCTCCAAATCGAATAGTGCCTCTAGTAGGTGATATCCTCAAGAAGACATGATCGTCCTATTTAAACTCCAAGGGACGACGATGAAGGTCTGCCCATTATTTCTGCCTGTCTTGCACTGCCCGCAAGTGTCTTTGTATCTTCTTAACTGTCTCTACGGTATTGACCACTAACTCTGGTCCCAGAATCTAACGTTCTTCTACGTCACTCCAACATACAGAAGACCTACACTTTCTTCCATACAATGCTTCAAATGGAGCCATCTGGATGCTCGCCTGATAGCTATTGTTGTAAGAAAATTCCACAAGGAGTAGGTGGTCCTCCCATGATCCTCCAAAGTCCAACATACAAGCCCTTAACATATCCTCTAATGTCTGAATAGTATGCTCTGACTGTCCATCTGTCTGTGGGTGATAAGATGTACTAAACTTTAGACGAGTTCCAAGACTTTCTTGCATGCTTCTCCAAAAATGTGACATAAAGCGCAAATCCCTGTCTGATACAATGCTGACGGGTACTCAGTGCAACCTCACGATCTGCCTCATATATAAGTCAGCCAAAGTTTCTGTAGATTGGCCAACTCTAAAAGGCAAGAAATAGGCTGACTTGGTGAGTCGGTCCACTATTACCCATACTGCATCTCTACCACTTGGACTCCTAGGAAAACCTATGACGAAGTCCATAGTGATGTGTTCCCACTTCCACTCTGGAATCGGGAGTGGTTGTAATAATCCTGCTGTTCTCTGGTACTCTGCCTTTACTTGCTGGCATACCAAACATTTAGCTACAAAGCGAGCTCTCTCTCTTTTCATTCCATGCCACCAAAAGTGCTGTGCCTCCAGGATGAATAGAATATATCGAACTATGAGCTTCTGCCATCAGCTCCTGTCGAATCTCTCTATTTGGAACATAAAGACGATCACCACATCGTAATGTTCCATCATCATGGATGCGCAGTCCTGTCTGCTCCCCGGCCTCTGTTTTTTCCTTTAATCTTCTAAACCTGGCGTCTGTAGGCAATGCTGCCTTGATTCTTTCTACTAGTGATGATTGTACTTGCAAGTTGGCTAGTGTTCCGTTTGTTCCGGGTAATATTACTTCGATGCCAAGTTCTTGCAAGTCCTCCAATAATTCCTTCTGTGTTGTTAGAAAATAAGCTGATGGCTTCCGGCTTAACGCATCTGCTACAACGTTAGCCTTGCCTGGGTGATAATGTAGCTCTATCTCAAAATCTTTTATCAACTCGAGCCATCGACGTTGCCTCATATTTAACTCCTTCTGTGTGAAGAAATACTTGAGACTTTTGTGGTCTGTATATATTTCCACCCGTTCCCCATATAAGTAGTGTCTCCATAACTTTAGGGCAAATACAACGGCTGCAAGTTCCAAGTCATGAGTTGGATAATTCTTCTCATGTACTCGTAACTGTCTAGATGCATATGCAATCACCTTGCCATGCTGCATCAATACGCATCCCAAACCTTTTCCTGATGCGTCACTGTAGATCACATAGCCTCCTGATCCTGATGGAATAGTTAATACTGGTGTTGTAGTCAGTCGCTTCTTTAGTTCCTCGAAAACGGCTTGACACTCGTTGGTCCATATGAACTCTTGATCTTTGCAAGTCAACCGAGTATTAGGTGTTGCTATCATTGAGAAGTTCTCCACGAAACGTCAGTAATATCCCGCAAGTCCAAGAAAACTTCTCACCTCTGCTGCTAATTTAGGAATAGGCCATGTCTCGACTGCCGAGATCTTTTCTGGATCAACAGAAATTCCATCTTCTGTAATAACATATCCAAGAAATGAAACTATGTCCAAGAAGAACTCGTATTTACTGAGTTTTGCATATAACTGTTCTCTTCTCAAGGTCTCTAGGGTAATTTGCAGGTGTTTCTCGTGCTCCTCGGGGCTCTTTGAATAGACAAGTATATCATCTATGAAGACGACCATGAACTGGTCCAAATACTGGTGGAAGACTCGATGCATTAAGTCCATAAAGATAGCTGGAGCATTGATCAATCCAAATGGCATGACCAGAAACTCGTAGTGCCCATATCTTGTCCGGAATGCGGTCTTCGGAATATCCTCCTTCCGTACTTTCACCTGGTGATATCCTGATCTCAAATCTATCTTTGAGAACATCTTGGCTCCATTAAGCTGATAGAATAAGTCATCAATGTGTGGCAGTAGATATTTATTCTTTACTGTCACTGCATTTAAGGCTCTATAGTCAATGCACATATGCACTGCCCCATCCTTCTTTGGTACATACAACACTGGTGCTCCCCAGGGTGATGCACTTGGTCGGATGAAACCTTTCTCTTCTAGTTCTTTCAATTGTGTCTTTAGCTCATCCATCTTCTTCTTCTCTAGTCTATAAACATGGGATGCTATGGGTGCTGCTCTCGGTGTCAATTTAATTAAGAATTCTACATCTCTATCTGGGGGTAGGCCTGGCAATTCTTATGGAAAGACGTCTTGAAATTCTGAAATAATGGGGTGATAGACAACATCGTCCATTGTGAGCTGCATACCATCAAGGATTTCTGTGGATCCTCGTGCAAACTCAAGTTCAGGCTGACCGGGTACCTTAAAAAGAATGCTTTCTCCAAAGCAATCAAAGAAAGCATGGTACTTGCTTAGCCAGTCCATTCCAAGCACAATATCAAAAGTCAGCATAGGAAGAACTAAGAGTCGGGCATTCATCTCTCTGCCACGTATCACTATAGGACATGATCTACAAATTCTACTAATAGGTACAACTCCTCCCCAGTGAGAATTCTAATACAACTAGGTAAAGGTATAGAGGAAATATTATGTTTGGCAATAAAACTAGATGATATGAATGAGTGGGTGGCTCCCGTATCAAACAATGTCATAAAAGGAAAAGTAAAAGCAAGAGTGATACCTGCTATGACATCAATCTCCTGATCCATGTCATCCACTTTCATTACAAAAGCTTGCCCATTCCTCTACGGCTGTCCATGTCTGGCCCTCGCGAACTGTTCCTCCTGTGTAGGTAGAGGTTGTCCTTGCTGAAATTCTCTTGCTGCTGGAGGTCAAGGTGCTCCTGGTCTAGCCATATGTTGAGATGGCTTTGGTGCTGGAAGCGCTAGTCTCTGTGCTGGTGGTGGAAGGGTTAATGCTTGTTGCATAGGACAGTCTTTCATCATATGCTGCCCGGAACCACATCTCATACATTGTCCCAGGCGAGTTCGACAGTCCCTCATAATATGTCCGCGTTTCCCACAATAATTGCAGTGGGACTTCCCTGGGATCTGGTATGGTCCTGCTTGGTGCTGGTACTACTGTTGTTGAGCTAAAGGACGTCTGATAGGTCCTCCTTATTGTGTCCTTGCCGGTCCTTGTTGTGTCCTCAGCTGACCTCCCTTTCCTTTACTGATGGTTTCTTGCAATCTGGCTTCTGTCAGTAACTCGGCATAAGAGATCAGGGACTGGGAGCTAGTGTAGTGTTGTAGCTCCTGAGTTAGTCCACGATGAAACCTCTTAGCCTTGGCCAAGTCATCTGGTATCAAGGCAGCGCCATATTTACTGAGGCGACTAAACTCAATATCATACTCGTCCACCGTTCTGTTCTCCTGCTCCAGGTGGAGAAACTGATCGTATAATGCATCTCTGACGGTGTCCAGGAAGTACTTTCTTTCAAAGCACTCTAGGAACTGTTCCCATGTCTGGTATGTACCCAGCTGGCGCTCCATGGATTCCCACCAGTGATGAGCATTACCATCTAGAATCGTCCTTACACCCGTCATCCATAGGTCTGCAGGTAGCTGCGACGCTTCTAATAACTTTCGAGTGTGAGTAATCCAGTTGGTAGTTTCTTTTGGACTTTCAATGCCTTTGTATGGCCTCGGACACATTTGTACAAAGTTTTTTACTGAACCAACTCTAGCTCGAGGTTCTGGAGCTAGTGCTTGAGCTGGTACAGTAGTCTTCGTAGCCATCCTTTTAAGAGCTGCTAGGAACTCTTGTCTCTGTTCTGCTGCTTGCTGTCGCTGCTCTGCAGCTAGTGTGGCGGCCTGTTATCGCTGTTCCTGTATTATCATCTGGATAAATTGGAACAGTTGTGCCTGGCCATCCTGCTGTGTCGATGAGACTGGAAGGTTTCCATTAGGTGGAATGGGAAGTTCAGATGGAACTGGATTATGAATCTGTCCATCTGATCCCGAAAGTCTAGGAGTTGAGGTATCTCCTTGAGTCTGACCATTGACTCCAGGAGTTGTATCACCATCTGTGACAGTAAATTCCTTCTGCATATCTATCTCTCTGCAGGTGATGTACAACATTTAAAAGGAGTGCAGGAAGGATGCAAGCATTAGATAGAATATAGAAGCATAAAATATGCAGGGGAATTGTCTGCGT
Source organism: Iris macrosiphon (assembly GCA_036927795.1). Classification (NCBI taxonomy): domain Eukaryota; kingdom Viridiplantae; phylum Streptophyta; class Magnoliopsida; order Asparagales; family Iridaceae; genus Iris; species Iris macrosiphon. The sequence goes on along the minus strand of JAYESA010000017.1, from coordinate 130,954,872 downwards.
ATTTTACTGTAAATTTTTTTTTGCAACATACATGAAGTCTCTCCTGCGTAAAACAGGATTTCAAGGTGGTTGGCGTAAACAGGTTGATAAGCTTCCTGCGTAAAGCAGAGCTTCAAGATAGTTTGGCGTAAAGTAGAGATTCAGAGCTGTCTGCGTAAAGCAGAGAGTTAAGGTAATTTGGCGTAAAGTAGAGTTTCAGAATTGTCTGGATAAAAGTCTGCGTAAAGGGTTTCGTGCGTAAAGTTGGTGCGTAAAAGATCGGCTGCGTAAAGATATGCTGCATAAAATCTACCTGTCTAAAAGTTCTGCGTGCATAAATTCTGCACATAAAGTCTTGCTACACTTTCTGCGTAAGGGTCGCATGAAAGGTATGCGCGTAAAAGTTGATGCATAAAATCTATGTGTAAAAATCTAACATACGTTGTGGCGTAAGGTTTGCACGAGGAACTCATCATGAGTTGGTCAGTCAAATCAGTGAACCTGAAATCTGACAAAAGTACTGCACGACAATCGAGAGGACGGCTGTGATGATGATTTTTGCACAGAGACCCAGGTTGTCATTTAGTGGTATATTGATACAAGTCGTTTTTTGCATCCAAAGGAAGAGAATGGAGCCTATGGACAGAAATAAGTTTTTGCGCTCAAGACTGAGGTGAGTTTTTTTTACGCATCAAAACAGAACAAAATCAGCCGCCACGTCAAAAGCTATTTCTGCACAGGGCTTGAGGTATATCTCTGTATTTAATGTAAGAGATTCGGTTCTAACTAGTCATGACTGGGAAAACTAAGATTATGACAAATACTCTCACATCCTATCCTTACATTTTACGCTTAATCAGATTATTCTACGCTGGTTATCTATTATCAAGTTTACGCTGGGGTAGTTTCATACATGGCTTGCATGACGTCATATAGATTGAGAAGACTAAGGAAACATAGTTTAACAGTTGTCATAACCACAGCGTAAAGTAAACAATCTTCTGCATATTCTGGCTTTTTACGCCAGCAACAGTTATTTTTGGCTTTTACGCCAACAAGGTAAAGAGTCTGTTCACAGCGTAAAGGGTCTTTGGCGTAAAACTTTGTTTACCCAACAGAGGATAGTTAAAAGGAAGAATGTGGTTTAGTCAAGCATGGATGAGATCTTTATACTCTATTCCTATACGCAGACTTGTTTGGTACAGTTACGTAACCAAGACAATATATTCAGGACCTGTATGGGCCACCACTAAAAACATGTCACGCCCCAGTCCCAAAATACGTAGGACTAGGAGTACGTAACACGTCCAGCCATATGTATACGAACTCCAATATATGGAAATCATATACACACGTACGCTGTAAATGAATATGCAATCCACCAGTGGTAATATACTGTCACAACAAGTCATACACAATCTATATCTCATCCACAGCACAAATAATAAGTAGGAATAAAGAGCTGGAATATAACTAAATATCAAGATGTGCATCAAGTCTGATAGTCGGGTGGAAAAAAATCCACTACAAAACGACTATACTGAAATAGCTACAAAATCTTAAAACAGTGGAAATAAATCACAGATACTCTGAGGGTAAGACCTCCTCAGTCAGGTACGTAGTGTCAGGTCCAGGTCCGTACTCATGTGGGTACTCCTGCTCGTCCATATCTGAAAAAGGACCAGGTCCTCAGAGGGACGTAACAAGATACATATAAACATGCCAATAAAGTACTAAAATATAAACATCCAAGGGGTCGCCTAACCGTCTAAGTGAATGCAATTTGAGAACAACTTTCCAACATGTGGACTATCTGGCCATAAATGAGATTGGCATGGTTCTCTTGGAGAATCAGAGGCCTATAAAGCATGTCATCTTTTGAACGACAGAGGCCGCCAAGTAGTATAGGGGTCATCTCGCGTATCTCCGGTAGAGCGTACGGGTTACATATAAGGAGAGTGCAAAGGAGCCAAAATATCCTACTTGTTGTTCTCCCCATCCCATGTTCTAAGCATGCCACGTCTATGACATGATAAAACCTCTAAATAACTGCCAGGTCTACTAGCATACAAAGTTTCTATCAGCAGTCATCCCTTAACGCACGGCTCAAACGTACATGAGGCCAGACCTGTCACGCAATCCGTGATCTATATGAGACTCACAACTCGTGTAACAACTGTGTCACAGGCAATGAAACATAGAATGCCTCATAATAATGGGGTGGTCTCATAAAGTAGGTCCAAAATCTACAGAAATAAACATGATACGATAACATCGTTGTTGCACCCAAGTTTTCTTGGACGCACAATTTATATAGCAATAATTGAACTAAATAAACAGGAATAAACATGCATGCATCATATGGAATGTAAATTCAGTTCAATGGCAAGATATACTTACCGAGCAAGGTATCCGTATAGTACAAGCGTCCACAACAGTGTTAAGTTCAAGTAGTGAGGTTTAGGGTTTTGGGGTGTATTGCATGGATATATATAGAGAATAAGAGACGGTGGGGAAACTTAGTGTTTAAGAAAACTAAAACTACTGTCGCTGTTGTCTTTTTCTTTTCATTGGTTATGGTTTCGGTTGAGGGGTGTTTAGTAATAGTAGTATTTAAGGAGTGGTGGAATGAGAAGCTTACACCTGTGGGAAAGCAAAGCAAAGTAAAATTGGGTTTTGCTTCTGCTGTTGATATTTTCTTCTCTCAATGGGTTGTGTTTTGGGTTTTATGCGCAGTGAAAGGAAAAATTTATGCGGGGTGAACTGCTGCTGCTGAGGAGTTTTACGTGCGGAGAAAAATATAGTCGGTGGTTTTGTTACTGCTGCTGCTTAACTCCTTACTTTACGCGGGAAGAGTGGTTAATGGTTTACGGGTTTGATCCAATAGGAAATTCTATTTTCTCTATTTTAGCTCATAATTACTATAAATAATAAATTACATAATTAATAATAATATAGGAATACGGTTTTCAGAATTAGGTGTAAACACCCAAAATTTTCAGATTTTTAAAAATCAATTTTCGGGAATTTTCTGCAATTTTCTGGAATTTACCTAGGTCCTGTGCTGATTTTATAATTTTTTATTGCTAATAACTAATAATAAAATGTGATAAAAATATGATTTTATGGTGTAAAATAGAAAACCTGACTTAGGGTAATTTTCTGGGATTTTATTGGGTCTCAGACCTATTTTTAAAAGCCTAAAAACTAATTTTCTAATTAATTAATTATTATTATTATTATTATTATACTATTATTACTGTTATTATTCTATTTAGGGGCCCGGCCCGGCCCTGTGGGCCGAGCCCGTTAGTACAGCCCAGCCCCGGCGCCTTAGCGGGTCGGGCGGGTCGGCCAGACCCGAACCAGCGCCCGACCCGACCCGGTCCTCCATCACCCCCAACCCCACGACCCCAGGAAATCCGCCGCGTTCTCCGGCGACGTGGCCGGAGAACCGCCCGGCCTCACCCCACGACCCCTCCGCCTTCTCCGCCACGTCCCCGGCCAGCCCTCCGCGGAAAACCCCTATAAAATCCTCCTCTCCTCCTTCCTCCTCCCTCATCTCCCCTAGCCCTAGCTCTACCCCGACTCCGGCGACCCCAAACTCCGGCGGCCCTCGACTCGCTGACCCCCAGCGCCGACCTCCTCCGCTCAGGCCCTCACCCACGTCGAGCCTCGCCGCAGCTCCACCACACCCGAGCCCAACTCCTCCCCGCTGCCCACTCCGTCCCAGTCGACCTCGCCGGAGACCCGAGCCGCTGTCGACGACCCTCGCCTCCGACCAAGGCCAGCCCGTCCGCCGCCAGCGCCGCCCAGGCTCCACTTCCTTCGGCCAGCCCCGGCGAGTTCCAGAACCCTAACCCTAGTCTCTGTGCGTGTCGGACACAGTGTCAGTTGGACACAGGACACGACTCGAGATACAAGGACACGAAGATCTCGGTTTTTCAGGTCCTGTTCAGGTATCCGTAGTTTCTTGCTCGTAGCTCTGAATTCAGTTCCGTAAATTGTATCGCGTAGCCTGTATGACCCTCTCGGTGCCCGGATAAACCGCTCGGGGCATCGCGTCCTGTGGTGATCGCACACCGCGATCCAAAAATAGGAAAAACCAGACCCTGTTTCACCCCGGAACTGAGTACGCCCCGCCAAACGGGACGACTTGGTCGCGTGCGGTCTTCACAGATACGTGCGCCTCGTCGATACGGACGTGTGGGATTTTGCAAAAGCTGATTCGGGTGTGCGTGCACACCGGAATCAACGCGTATCCGCGGACATCGCCCCGTATCCGTCTTTTCTGCAATTTACCCTAACTTCGTGCACACGCGTCAGATCGAGACAAAACTTTCACCATCGGACTCATAGCGATACGCTGGTCCTGTGGGTCAAGTTTGGTTCAATTCTGAGAACGTTGACGAAATCGCGTGTCGTGGGCCCCACAGGCCCCAATCGACGGGCGATTTCGTGATCGGCTCATCGGAATTCAAATCTGAAAGTTCCGTTGGGTTTGTATCAGCGTTCCGGACCTGTTGATACTAAGTTTGGTGAGTTTGGAGACCGTTGACCCTGACATATTTTTCGGTGCAAAGCGGGCCCACCGGTGGACCCCGTTTTGGCCCAAAATTACCGTTTTTGCCCTTGTCTCCAAATTGGACCCAAGGACAGGCGTTCCTAGCTATTTGACACCTTCTGAGCGTGATGGTACTGTTTATTTCAGCTTTTGGAGACATCTCTGGAAATTTCCGAAACCAGGACCTTAGTGGAATCCAAATATCAGGCAAGTGCACCTTGCCAAACTTGCAGTCTTTATTTTCATAATTCCTGTAATATTACTTTGCTTGATGTCTTGTGTAAATTCATATAAACTTGTTTAAACTGCTTAACCTAGGAAACGTATGACGTACCTAGTGTCCGATCCTAGTCGGGTGCCAACACCGTACGCGGTGTTGGGTTCGTCATTTAGAGATGGATTCACGATACCCTTCATTCTTGTACTTGACCTATCATGTACCCTACATCCCAGGACACTTGACACTATCATGGACAGAATCTTCCTGAGATATTCGTGGTGATTCTGTATAGGATACAGGACTGGACAGAGATATTTTATTTATAGACATTATGACTTGTTGCATTAGCTATAATCCCGCTGACATGGACATGAGACGTTATGGTCATGGCTTGCGTGATTATATTGGGTGGGGAGAGACACACAGGCTACAGGCTGTTTTACATATATATCTACTATTATTGTGAGGTTGTAGACTCTCCAGCAGAGCTAGACCCTTTACGTGTTATTACTGCTACCGGCTCCCCGACACAGAGCTTGTAGCGGTCTCAGCCTGAGTACTAGTGTTGCTCTCATTTGCATATCACATAGATGGTTACATAGTTTATCCTGCTGTTTCATTTAATTTAATTGCACTGCATTTATTTGGCTTGTATTATTTTGTGCCTTGCTATGTCCACTGAGGACCTGGAATGGATTATGTCCCCAAGTTTAGCTGAGGAGCAGTACCCCGAGATATACGGGACCGGAGCTGAAGCTATTGCTGGAGCAGAACCAAACACTGAAGACGAGGTGACTGTCGAAGACTTCTCCTGAGTGCCTGTTCCAGTACTCAGTATTTATTTCATGTTTATCTCTTGTTCCTGGTCTATAGAGCCAGTTTATTCAGACATAAGTCGGATTGTTTCTCCGACTGGCTTGCTGTGATTGTTGTTGCAACTTATTTCCATTTTATTATGCAGTTTATTCTTTATCTTTATGGATGAGATTAGTGTGACTTGTGGTAGTAGATCTTATTTACAGCTTAAGTGTGCCCTGATGGTTCCATTAAATTGGGTTATCCATCGGTGCGTACTGCTGGCCATTGCCACGCATCTCCAGTCCCTCGGCACTTTGGGACTGGGGCGTGACATAGTTTTTGTGGTGGCCCATGCAGGTCCAAACTAAATTGTTCGGTTTCAACTTAGGGACCGAACAGGCCTGCAATAAGATAGGATAAGTTATATGATCTCATCCATTGATTGAATCATTTTTGGACTCTATGTCGAATTCAATTTAATTGCTTGAATTGCATCCTGTTTTGATTCCTCTGTGCGTTCTCATTGTTTTCTTTTGATGCAGAGTAATGGATCCCAGAAGTGGTGACGAGACCCCCTTGGGTACACCGCCTGAAGCGGGGGTTACTTGCGAAGCTGGAACGACGCCAGATACCAGAGGACAATCCTCTCAGAACAATCAAACTGGCCAGCCAAGTTCCAGGTTCAGGCGTGATGACATCCCGCCTCCTCCCCAGTTCCCTCCTACGATGCCTGTCTTTCCCCCAGGACAGGCAATGGACGGCCAGCAAATGTTCCAGATGTTCTACGCCATGATGCAGGCACAACAACAGATCCAACAGGAGGCCCAACGCCGAGAGGCCGAGAACCTAAGGAACAGCCTAGTCGCAGCATTGGAGTATGCAAATCCACCAAATAGGCGGCCAGCGACGGGATCTATCACAGATTTCAGTCAACTCAAACCCCGTACCTTCTCGGGCAAGGAAGGACCAACTGAAGTACATGAATGGCTTACGAACACGCAGCATCAGTTGGAGGCCGATGAACTACCAAGGGACAAATGGATGACTGCCGTCAGGATGCAACTGACGGACAATGCGCATCATTGGTGGCTGTCCGAAGAAAGAAGGCTCGGACATGATCAGGTTACCTGGGAGGAGTTCTCCAGACTCTTCCAGGAAATGTACATCCCTGCTGTGGCTCGGTCAGAACTCCGAGACAGATTCAACCGCCTGATCCAGAGCAACATGACGGTGGAGGAATATAACGCCGAATTCATTCGCCTGAGCCGCTTTGCCCCTTCGCTAATTCCTACCGAAGAAGAGAAGGCGGAGAAGTTCTTTGATGGGCTCAGGTTTGAGCTTCAGAAGTTAATCGGATCGGTCGCGCCCACATCTTACTCCGACGTCCTAGCGGCAGCACGTCGGCTGGAGCACGTTACTCGGAGAGAATCAAGCCTGAAACGTCCATTCTCCTCCGCACCGTCCAAGTCATCACCGGGAGAATCTGCTAAACGGCCCCAGAAGAGCCCGCCTCCAAGAGCAGCAACTAAGAACCTGCCTACTTGCCATTACTGCGGCAAAGTAGGACATATTGAAAAGGAATGTAGACGCAAGCTGGGACTCTGCCTGGTTTGCGGATCTGGACAACACTTCTCAAAGGACTGCTCGGAACGTCGAGAGGGAGTTCCGAATCGACCAGCTCCACCTGCAGCTCTTTCAGCTGGGGGAGCAACACAGACAGGGCCTGGAGGAGCCAGGCCACCTCTACCACCTCAGGCAGCAATGTTCCAGCAAGCTCGTCAGCAAAGGGGTCCCGCTCAGGGACGAGGTCAGGCATATGCACTAGCAGTCACTGAGGAAGCTACTGCAGGCAAAGTGATAGCAGGTACCATATTAGTAGCTTCAATTCCTGCTGTAGCATTATTTGATTCTGGAGCCTCGTATTCATTTATTGCTGCTAGCTTCGTAGCCACCCATAGAATAGCTACCGCACCTCTCTCGAAGATGAAGAGAATTCTAACGGGAGGTGGAATTATCCCGGTTAGTGATACTTGTAGATCATGTTCAGTGGTAGTCTGTGGCCGAGAGATGCGAGCCCAATTCTTGATCTTTTCTATGCCTGATTACGATGTTGTACTTGGTATGGACTGGTTAAGTCAGTACCATGCGACACTGGATTGCCGGCTTGGAAAAGTGATATTTAGACCCCCTAGCCTTCCTGAGTTTGAATTTCTTCGAGGAGCTATAGAACAAGGGATCCAGCCAACTCTTAGGGTATTGACTGTAGAAGAGGATTCAGGTTACCCAAGAGTCATGACGGAATTTGTGGATGTATTTCCGACGACCTTCCAGGTTTACCACCTGATCGGGAGATAGAATTCACAATAGACCTAACTCCAGGAGCCGAACCTATCACTTCATCGGTATATCGGCTAGCACATAAGGAGTTAGTGGAGTTGAAAGCACAAGTCGACGATCTTCTGGAGAAAGGATTTATCCGGCCCAGTATTTCACCGTGGGGAGCACCTATACTTTTTGTACCCAAGAAGGACGGAACTGTACGGTTGTGCATTGATTACAGAGCCCTTAATGCTGTCACTGTTAAGAACCGGTACCCATTACCACGCATTGATGACTTGTTTGACCAATTGAGTGGTGCTAGGGTATTCTCAAAGATTGACCTTAGATCCGGTTATCACCAGATTAGGGTGAAGAAGGAAGATATCCCAAAGACGGCCTTCAGGACTAAGTATGGACATTATGAGTTTCTAGTAATGCCGTTTGGTTTAACCAACGCACCTGCTGTATTTATGAGTTTGATGAACGGAGTCTTCCATCAGTACTTGGATAAGTTCGTGGTGGTATTCATTGATGATATCCTAGTCTACTCCAAGAACCACGAAGAGCACGAGGAACATCTCAGAATTATGCTAGAAACGTTGAGAAGGAAGAAGTTGTATGCCAAACTCAGCAAATGTGAGTTCTGTATGGACAAGGTGCCATTCTTAGGGCATATTATCTCAGGTGAAGGACTGTCTGTGGACCCAGAGAAGGTCACTGCTATAGAAACCTGGCCTACCCCTACCTCTGTTGCGGAAGTAAAAAGTTTTCTTGGACTGGCTGGGTATTACTGGCGGTTCGTAAAAAAAATTTCAAGGATCGCAGAGCCGATGACTAAGCTGACACGGAAGGATCAGGAGTTCATATGGACGGAAGAATGCCAAAATGCCTTTGAAGAATTGAAGAGGCGTCTAACAACAGCACCAGTCTTGACTCTTCCCTCAGGGTCAGGAGATTTTGTTGTTTATAGTGATGCGTCCGGTAGTGGACTAGGTTGTGTCTTGATGCAACATGGCAAGGTTATCGCTTATGCATCGAGGCAGCTGAAGGTCCACGAGAAGAACTACCCAACACACGACCTGGAGCTAGCTGCAGTAATTTTTGCATTGAAGATCTGGAGACATTATCTGTATGGAGAGAAGGTCGAAATATTCACTGATCATAAGAGCTTGAAGTATGTTTATACTCAGAAGGAGCTCAACATGAGGCAAAGGCGTTGGCTTGAGTTGATGGTGGACTTTGACATCGATCTGCAGTACCACCCGGGGAAAGCAAATGTTGTAGCCGACGCCCTCAGCAGAAAACCCTCGGCTTATTTCTTAACAGAGCAGCCTCAGCTATTACAAGACTTGCAAGATCTTCAGATAGAGGTTGTTCTACCTGGACAAAATGGTTTGCTGGCTAACCTCGAAGTGAAGTCATCGCTGGTGGAGAGAATCAAGGAAGCTTTGCCTAATGATGCCAGATTCCGAAGGCTGAAAGAGAGAACCGAAGCAGGCTTACAAACGGGACTTCGCATCCACGAAGACGGAACATTAAGGTGCGGAAATCGCCTATATGTTCCAAATGGAGAATTAAGGCAGGAGTTGATGACAGAAGCACATAGCTCCATATACTCGGTTCATCCAGGAGGGACCAAGATGTACCGGGACTTAAGACAATATTACTGGTGGCATGGAATAAAAAGGGAGATTGCCCGATTTGTGGCAAAATGCTTAGTCTTCCAGCAGGTGAAGGCCGAGCACCAAAGGACTGCAGGTATGTTGCAGCCACTTCCCATCCCTGAATGGAAGTGGGAGCATATTACCATGGACTTCGTTACTGGATTTCCAAGAAGCCCTAGTGGAAAGGATGCAGTATGGGTCATCGTGGATCGGCTCACTAAGTCGGCTCACTTCTTGCCATTCAGAGTCGGAAAATCCACGGAAGTACTAGCCGACATGTATATGCGACAGATCATAAAATTACATGGAGTGCCGGTTAGTATTGTATCAGATCGAGACTCGAGATTTATATCTCACTTCTGGCGAAGCATGCAAGAGAGTCTCGGCACCAGACTCAAGTTCAGTACTGCCTATCATCCCCAGACAGATGGCCAATCAGAGCGCACAATTCAGATCCTGGAAGATATGCTGCGATCATGTATACTGGACTTTGGAGGATCTTGGGAAGATCATCTGCACTTAGTGGAGTTCTCCTACAACAATAGCTATCAGGCAAGCATTCAGATGGCACCTTTCGAGGCGTTGTACGGAAGGAAGTGCAGATCGCCAATATGCTGGAGCGACGTTGGCGAACGTCAAATACTGGGTCCAGAGTTGGTAACGAAGACAGTGGAGAAAGTAAAACAGATTCAGAACCATCTCCGTGCAGCCCAGGATAGACAGAAGCATTGGGCAGATGCACACAGACGTGCCCTGGACTTCAAGGAAGGAGAGCATGTATTTTTGAGGATCTCGCCCACTAGAGGTACTATCAGATTTGGCAGCAGAGGCAAGTTAAGCCCAAGGTACATTGGGCCATTTGATATCTTGGAGCGCATTGGTGAGGTGGCTTACCGTCTTGCATTACCTCCATCCTTAGAGGGAGTGCATGATGTATTCCACGTCTCACAACTGAGGAGATATGTGACGGACCCAAGCCATATAGTTGATCATTCTGAGATTTCGGTGGGACCTAGCCTGAGATACGAGGAGCAGCCAGTGGGTATACTCGACACCAGCGAGAAGACACTGCGAGGGCAGACAATCAGACTGGTTCGAGTAGCTTGGAAACAGCACTCTCCTGGCGAATCGACCTGGGAGCGAGAAGATGTTATGCGCCAGCGTTATCCACACTTATTTGTAGAATCAGGTAGAACCTAAGCATTCTTTAATTCTGTAAAATCGTGCCTTTATAGTTTACCCTTCGATTGCGAGGACGCAATCCTCATAAGGGGGGAGATTGTAAACACCCAAAATTTTTAGATTTTTAAAAATTAATTTTCGGGAATTTTCTGCAATTTTCTGGAATTTACCTAGGTCCTGTGCTGATTTTATAATTTTTATTGCTAATAACTAATAATAAAATGTGATGAAAATATGATTTTATGGTGTAAAATAGAAAACCTGACTTAGGGTAATTTTCTGGGATTTTATTGGGCCTCAGACCTATTTTTAAAAGCCTAAAAACTATTTTTCTAATTAATTAATTAATTATTATTATTATTATTATTATTATTATTATTATTATTATTATTATTATACTATTATTACTGTTATTATTCTATTTAGGGGCCCGGCCCGGCCCAGTTGGCCGAGCCTGTTAGTACAGCCCAGCCCCGGCGCCTTAGCGGGTCGGGCGGGTCGGCCAGACCCGAACCAGCGCCCGACCCGACCCGGTCCTCCATCACCCCCAACCCCACGACCCCAGGAAATCTGCCGCGTTCTCCGGCGACGTGGCCGGAGAACCGCCCGGCCTCACCCCACGACCCCTCCGCCTTCTCCGCCACGTCCCCGGCCAGCCCTCCGCGGAAAACCCCTATAAAATCCCCCTCTCCTCCTTCCTCCTCCCTCATCTCCCCTAGCCCTAGCTCTACCCCGACTCCGGCGACCCCAAACTCCGGCGGCCCTCGACTCGCTGACCCCCAGCGCCGACCTCCTCCGCTCAGGCCCTCACCCACGTCGAGCCTCGCCACAGCTCCACCACACCCGAGCCCAACTCCTCCCCGCTGCCCACTCCGTCCCAGTCGACCTCGCCGGAGACCCGAGCCGCTGTCGACGACCCTCGCCTCCGACCAAGGCCAGCCCGTCCGCCGCCAGCGCCGCCCAGGCTCCACTTCCTTCGGCCAGCCCCGGCGAGTTCCAGAACCCTAACCCTAGTCTCTGTGCGTGTCGGACACAGTGTCAGTTGGACACAGGACACGACTCGAGATACGAGGACACGAAGATCTCGGTTTTTCAGGTCCTGTTCAGGTATCCGTAGTTTCTTGCTCGTAGCTCTGAATTCAGTTCCGTAAATTGTATCGCGTAGCCTGTATGACCCTCTCGGTGCCCGGACAAACCGCTCGGGGCATCGCGTCCTGTGGTGATCGCACACCGCGATCCAAAAACAGGAAAAACCAGACCCTGTTTCACCCCGGAACTGAGTACGCCCCGCCAAACGGGACGACTTGGTCGCGTGCGGTCTTCACAGATACATGCGCCTCGCCGATACGGACGTGTGGAATTTTGCAAAAGCTGATTCGGGTGTGCGTGCACACCGGAATCAACGCGTATCCGCCTTTTCTGTAATTTATCCTAACTTCGTGCACACGCGTCAGATCGAGACGAAACTTGCACCATCGGACTCGTAGCGATACGCTGGTCTTGTGGGTCAAGTTTGGTTCGATTCTGAGAACGTTGACGAAATCGCGTGTCGTGGGCCCCACAGGCCCCGCTCGACGGGCGATTTCGTGATCGGCTCATCGAAATTCAAATCTGAAAGTTCCGTTGGGTTCGTATTAGCGTTCCGGACCTGTTGACACTAAGTTTGGTGAGTTTGGAGACAGTTGACCCTGACACGTTTTTCGGTGCAAAGCGGACCCACCGGTGGACCCCGTTTTGGCCCAAAATTATCGTTTTTGCCCTTGTCTCCAAATTGGACCCAAGGACAGGCGTTCCTAGCTATTTGACACCTTCTGAGCGTGATGGTACTATTTATTTCAGCTTTCGGAGACATCTCTGGAAATTTCCGAAAATAGGACCTTAGTGGAATCCAAATATCAGGCAAGTGCACCTTGCCAAACTTGCAGTCTTTATTTTCATAATTCCTGTAATATTACTTTGCTTGATGTCTTGTGTAAATTCATATAAACTTGTTTAAACTGCTTAACCTAGGAAACGTATGACGTACCTAGTGTCCGATCCTAGTCGGGTGCCAACACCGTACGCGGTGTTGGGTTCGTCATTTAGAGATGGATTCACGATACCCTTTATTCTTGTACTTGCCCTATCATGTACCCTACAACCTAGGACACTTGACACTATCATGGACAGAATCTTCCTGAGATATTCGTGGTGATTCTGTATAGGATACAGGACTGGACAGAGATATTTTATTTATAGACATTATGACTTGTTGCATTAGCTATAATCCCGCTGACATGGACATGAGACGTTATGGTCATGGCTTGCGTGATTACATTGGGTGGGGAGAGACACACAGGCTACAGGCTGTTCTACATATATATCTACTATTATTGTGAGGTTGTAGACTCTCCAGCAGAGCTAGACCCTTTACGTGTTATTACTGCTACCGGCTCCCCGACACAGAGCTTGTAGCGGTCTCAGCCTGAGTACTAGTGTTGCTCTCATTTGCATATCACATAGATGGTTACATAGTTTACCCTGCTGTTTAATTTAATTTAATTGTACTGCATTTATTTGGCTTGTATTATTTTGTGCCTTACTATGTCCACTGAGGACCTGGAATGGATTATGTCCCCAGGTTTAGCTGAGGAGCAGTACCCCGAGATATACGTGACCGGAGCTGAAGCTATTGCTGGAGCAGAACCAAACACTGAAGACGAGGTGACTGCCGAAGACTTCTCCTGAGTGCCTGTTCCAGTACTCAGTATTTATTTCATGTTTATCTCTTGTTCCTGGCCTATAGAGCCAGTTTATTCAGACATAAGTCAGATTGTTTCTCCGACTGGCTTGCTGTGATTGTTGTTGCAACTTATTTCCATTTCATTATGCAGTTTATTCTTTATCTTTATGGATGAGATTAGTGTGACTTGTGGTAGTAGACCTTATTTACAGCTTAAGTATGCCCTTATGGTTCTATTAAATTGGATTATCCATCGGTGCGTACTGCTGGCCATTGCCACGCATCTCCAGTCCCTCGGCACTTTGGGACTGGGGCGTGACATTAGGGTTCTTACAGAAACCAATGGAATTTGTTTGTTTGTTTGTTTGTTTGTTTGTTTGTTTGTTTTTTTATGTCCTTTTTATCTGGTTAGAAACTAAGTTTTTGAGAGAAAATTTTAACCATGTCCATCTCTACGGGAGTCTCCTATCGTAACTAACATGCCACGATTCCAACCAACAGGCCACGATTTCCCGGACAAACCAATGAAGTTATAATGCCCTATTTACATATTTCAAAATTATCCTAATCAACTAAACCTCGTACAGAAGCATTTACATCAAATTTTATTTTCAGACGAGATTTGTTGGGATGTTTTTCCTTTCATACGTGGAAAAAGTCTAGTGTGACAAGCGTCATTTTATGATTGGAGAAGTTTGAAAAGGTCGAAGATTAGGAGGAATACAAGTTTTTTTGGCCAAAGTAGCCAACCGGAGTTCCCTTCTTCTTCTTCTTTTGTTTTTTTCTTTTTTTTTCCCCGAGAGAGCAGGCATTGTAGGAAACCGAAATTCCAGTTCCAAAGAGCAGGCATTATGAGAAATTGACTGAATTACAGATACGATAAGAATAGTGAGCGACTGAATTTAAAGCTTGAAATATATGATGCATTTTTTTTGACGTCTGTCTGGAATTATGCGGCCGCCTAGGCGGTCCATGCGCTACGCGGTGGGTGACCGTCCGCCTAAGCCTAACACCTCTTACAACCTTGAGTATGGTAGAAGTGGTATACTCTTTCATTAGTGGAGGTTTTCAGAGTTGCACTCACTATTGTCTCAAATTTTTCTCATAATTTAGGTTTCCACGTAAAAATATTGTGTGTTTGCATTTTGAATTGTGGTTTGTGTATTATTTGTGTGTTTCATGTCCACTCATTATGCACTCCTCACGAAGTACTTGTCAGTCGAAGATTGAAAACAATTTCATTTATTTTTCGTACTCCGATCCCAACAAGATTGATAATGAGATCTCTAGTCAACTTTATTATTGTCGGCTTTACAAAAATTGTACAAGGTACGTAGAAATCGAAAATTACAACTTGTGCAAAGACGCTTACAACAACAAAAATAAAGATTACAACAACTAGAAATATAAAGCTTAAAAATGTAAAGCTTAAAAACTTGCAACACAATTGCTGATATAACACCCGTTACAACCATAAACATAATATGAAATAAACAAAATATGAAAAAGAATACTTGAGAAGAAAGCCCGTTGGGGTGATGAGAATCACCGCTGTTCAAAGTAAAATTCGACCATATTCTGTTGAACTGTTCCAAGTAACTAGTAAGTTCAAAGATAAAAACTTATGGAATGCTCCTTTGTCACTCTTGTACGGACAGAGCTTGAACTCCATGGACAGAGCTTGAACTTTTGGAATGGTTCCTAGCTGCTCCGCTAGCGACGGAGAGGATGAGGGCGGTGTCGTCGACGCGAGGGTGGGGGGGGAATGGTTCCTAGATGCTCCACCGGCGACGGAGAGGATATGGGCAGTGTCGTCGACGTGAGGGGGGGGGGGGGTGTTGTGAGGATGATGGAGATGTTGTGAAGAAGTGCTAGGAGATAATATTCTAAGTATTTCATTCATTATGATATTACATATATATACATCCACATATAACTTGGGGCCTAAGTCACATGGCCAATAACCATAAATACAATTTAATCCCAATACCCCCAATCACCATATATAGCCAGCCAATCACCATATATAGCTAATCACCATAAATATAATTTAATGATACAATTTAATCCAATACCCCCCCCCCTCAAGTTGGAGCATGCAAGTCACAAATGTCCAACTTGTACAAAAGAAACTCAAATTATCGTTTGTCCAAAACTTTGGTAAAAACATCCGTCAGTTGCCCATCCGTTGGCACATGAGATGGGTGAATAACTCCAACAAGAACATCATCCCTCTAGAAATGATAATCCACCTCA
Source organism: Iris macrosiphon (assembly GCA_036927795.1). Taxonomy (NCBI): domain Eukaryota; kingdom Viridiplantae; phylum Streptophyta; class Magnoliopsida; order Asparagales; family Iridaceae; genus Iris; species Iris macrosiphon. Next base: position 130,939,168 of record JAYESA010000017.1, on the reverse strand, counting down.
ATGTGTTTTGTGCGCTCGTAAAAAATTGGGTTCTGTGCAAGATGTAATGCAAATTGACTATCACAAAATAAATCCATAGCACACGAATGTTGCACCCTCAAACTGCCAAGCAACCCCTTGAGCCACTTAAGCCCACACGTGACTGCCGCCATCGCACGATACTCCGCTTTGGCCGAAGAACGGGACACCGTCACTTGTTTCTTCATCTTCCAAGAGATTGACGAATCACCAACAAAAACCAACCAACCAGACAAAAAGCGTCGTGTGATGGGACAGCTCGCCCAATCAGAATCACACCACCCCCGGAGCCGCAAATCACAGTCAGAGCGAAGAAAAATTCCTTGACCGGGATACGCTTCAGATATCTAACAACCCTTAAAGCTCATCCTAATGATCAAGCCGGGGCTCATGCATAAACTGCGACAAGATGTGAACAACATAAGCCAAATCTGGCATAGTAAACGAAAGATAAATCAGTCGTCCCATAAGCCGTCGATATGCTTCTCCATCAGAAAAAGTGGACTTGTAGAGCGTGCTAGTTGATGATGTTGTTCCATGGAAAAGCTTGCAGGTTTCACCCCCAACAATCATGTCTCAGAGATAATGTCAAGTGTATATTTCAATTGACACAGAAAAATGCCTTCCGCACTTTGAGCTACCTCAACACCAAGAATAAACTTCAATTCCCCAAAGTCCTTCATGTGAAAATATGTACTCAAATAATTCTTAAATACAGTAAGAGCAGCAGAATTATTACCAGAGAGAATCAAATCGTCGACATACACAAGAATATTTATCTGAACACGCCCTTATAAAGAGTAAAAAGCGAATAGTCAGAGTACGATTGGCAAAATCCATACTCCCGCAAAGAAGATGCCAACTTCGCAAACCAACAACGAGGCGCCTGTTTAAGCCCATAAAGAGATTTTTGAAGCCGACATACCTGACCAGGGTGTTTGGTTTAGAAACCAGGTGGTAGTTTCATATACACTTCTTCGGTAAGGTCTCCATGTAGGAAGGCATTGTGAACATCCATCTGATGTAGTTTTTAGTTTTTTGCTGCGACTACAGCTAGAAAGGCACCAACATTAACCATTTTTGCAATCGGATCAAAAGTATCAGTGTAATCAATCCTTTCAACCTGATGATTTCCAAAAACCACCAAATGGGCTTTAAGCCGCTCAACACTCCCATCAGTGTTATACTGTATCTTGTACACCTACTGGCTCCCATAACATGTTTTTCAGTCGAAAGCATCTTCATTGTCCAGGTACCACTATCATCCAACGCCCGTATCTTCTTTTGCATAGCTTCTCGCCACCCTGCATCTTTAACCGCCTCTTTAAAGGAGGTCGGTTCTGCACCTGCAGTTACAGCTGCAAGAAAATTTTTGTGTCCCAGAGAAAATCGGTCATAATTCAAAAAATGTGCTATAGGATAAGGAGTACCTGAGGAGTGATTGGATGTGGTGGAATGTTGTAAGGGAGGACTATGAGACAACTTTCGTATTGTATTTGTAACAAAGTCACGTAGCTTCACAGACAGAATCTTGGTATGCATGCCACGCCCCAGTGCACCCTCACCATTCGATACCGTCGTCGCTGCCTCATCCTCTGTTGTCGCAGCCACCACGGCTGCCTCCACCACGACGGCCTCCGTTACCGCATCTTCCATAGCGGCCTCAGCCGCGTTGTCCTCCACGGCGGCATCAGCCTCCACGACGGCCATTCCATCCATATGAGGTAGATCAAACCCCAAAGCATCATCGCCCAAGACAGTGTGGGCCAGGTCAGGAGGAGCCATATCACCACGATCAACTTCAACAGAATAGGAAAACTCATTCTCATAAAATTTAACATCTCGAGAGACAAAAAGATCACCAGTAGCTAGATCATACAATTTCCAACCTTTCTTGCCATGGGGGTATCCCACAAAAATACAATTTCGACTGCGAGGAGCAAACTTATCCATCTTAGCTTTTTGGTTGTGGGCGAAACAAAGACAACAAAAAACACGTAATTCATCATAAGAAGGAAGAGCACCAAATAATATTTCATAGAGGATTTTAAAACCAAGAAGGTTCGAAGGAGTTCGATTGATCAAATAACCAACCGCCAAAATATACTCACCCCAAAAAGAAATTGGCAAAATTTTCTCAAAACGTAAAGCACGTGCCACATTCAAAATATGTCTATGTTTCGTTCGACCCTCCCATTATGCTGAGGTGTACCTACACAAGATGTCTGAAACAAAATACCATTATGTACAAAGTAGTCACACAGACAATTAAACTCGGTACCATTATCACTTCGCACAATATGAACTTTGAAATTAAATTCCCGCTCAATCATAGAAAAAAATAACGAGAACACCTTGTATAGTTCAGTCTTATCAATCAACAAAAACACCAAATAACATGAGAAAAATTATCCACAATCGTCAAAAAATATCGAGCTTCACACGAAGAAGGCGTAGGATAAGGCCCCCAAAGATCACAATATATTAAATCAAAAATTGCAACAGTCCGAGAGTCACAGACAGGAAAGATACCTCGAGTTTGCTTTGCCTGATGGCAAACTTCACATGCCTTATTCACTGAACTACTAGAGCTACTGACAACAAGAAGTGACTTTACTACTTTATCAGAAGGATGCCCAAGTCGTTGATGCCAAATGTCCAAAGAAGTTGTCCCAGTCACTGCCAAGGCCTGAGTCTTCGGTACAATACGAAAGTAGTGGAGTCTGTCCCGCCGTTCATTGACGCCAATCAGGGTTCTCAAACTGGGGTCCTGTATCACGCACAAATTTTTAGTGAATTGTACAACACAATTTATATCATCAATAAGATGGGCCACAGAAATTAAATTGTAATATAATTGAGGTACGAATAGAACATTCTTGAGAACCACGCCTGGTGCAAGAGCAACACGCCCGCAGCAAGAGGCAACCGCAGTCCGTCCGTCCGGGAGTCCAACCGGAGACTCCTCCATTGCCGTCACCCCCGACAATAAATCCAAATTCTCCGTAACATGATTCGAAGTGCCTGTATCAATAATCCAATGTGCAATGGACATACCTACCATACGATCCTCCGGAGATTTGGCTGAAGAATTATCAAGCATAGAAATAAGTTGTTGCCATTGGTCCGGAGTCAATCCTGGCACACCGCCGTCGCATGCACCATCATCTGCCATCCGCGGCTGTACAACAACGAAGCCATGCCCTGCCGCCACCTCACGCACTTCCATACCCCGTCCACATCCACCACCAGCCTTATGTCCGCTAAATCCGACATTGAGCGAATCCCATAGTGGTTTTGCCTCCTCAAAGTATGGTATTGCTTCTTCACCAAAGTGTCGATAGTATACAAAATCCACTACACAAGCATCGATTGGACGCAATACAAATCCTCTAATTGATCATTCTCCGAAGGTTTGTTGATAGACCCATCAACAAACCCAAATTTTCGTCGAGCCCGTAGAGAAAGCCAAATAGATCTCGACCATTCCTCATAATTCTCCCCACGAAACACCACTTTCGTAATTGTATTACCCGGATTGTCATTAGAACCAAGGTAATACGGGGATGTGGGATCGATCCGCGATGCCGCCGGCGTAGAAGTCCCATCGCCGCCGCTGCTTGTCATGTCGCCGTCGCCGCTCGACATACCGCCACCGCCGCCGCTCGAAGAAAACGTGTCCTATCCGTCAGGCTCTGCTACCATGTAAAGAAGTGATAGGAGATAATATTCTAGGTATTTCATTCATCATGATATTACATATATATACATCCACATATCAACTTGGGCCCTAAGTCACATGGCAAATCACCATAAATACAATTTAATCATAATACCTCCAATCACCACATATAGCCAGCTAATCACCATATATAGCTAATCACTATAAATATAATTTAATAATACAATTTAATCTCAATAGATGTCACGTCTTCTTTTTCCTCCATCTTCCTAGTTTATGTTCCTTTCTTCTTCTTTTTCTGGTTTCTTCTTCGGTGTAATTTTGGAGGAGATCCATGGTTGTAACTAGGATTTGTTTTTTTTAGTGGAGGGTTCTGAAGAGGACGACGATAGATTAGGCGAGTTCGGATTTACATGGCCTAATATTAAATTGTCGAAAATTGGTACTGATCGATGCATCTGATAAACGTTTCTTTTAAATATAAGTTCTTCCAAAACTTACACCAATAAGTCTTTTCAATTTAGAGGGGGAGCCCATCAGAAAATTAAAAGAATTTAGAAAATTTTACAAGAAAATCAGAGTTCTACTCAAAGATTATCATATGTCATTTTTATCTAATCTAAAATTACTTTGATAAACATTCATACTAGTTTTTATTACTAATTTGACACGTAACAACCTTTAAGTGGAAGAGTAAACGTCCGTACATTGAAATCGTCTAATTTGCCAAAGAAAAATTGTACTGATTAATGCATCATATATATATATATATATATATATATATATATATATATATATATATAAAATTGTAAACCCCCTGATTTTTCAAGAATTTTTAAATTTAGATTTTCACAATTTTCTAGATTTTTTTGGGATTTTTATGTAATTAAAAACAGGGTTTTAATTATTAAATAATTTTTAATTGATAATAAACAGTATTAAAATATTATAAAAATAATATTTTTGGGTGTAAAATGAAAAACTGGACTTAGGGTAATTTTTTGGATTTTATTGGGCCCCGGACCTATTTTAAAATACCTGAAAACTATTTATTGAAATTATTTATTAATTATTTAAATTAATTATTTATTGATTTTTAATAAATAAACCCAAACCCATAAACCGGCCCAGGCCCATTGGGCCGGCCCAGCCCGTCGCGCCTAGCGGGTCGGGTCGAGTCCACCCGCCGCCCGACCCGCATCCGACCCGGTCCCCTCTCCCTGACCTGGCCGCGCTGCCCCCCGCGTCCTCCGCAGTGCCCGCCGGGCGCTCCGCCCGCCTCGATCCGCTCCTCCACGCTCCGCCGCAACCCTCGGCCAGACCCCCTCCCCCAGCCCTTTAAACCCCCCCCCCCGGCCGAGGGTGCTCCGGTCAGATCCCCTCCGCCTCCGCAGCACCCCAGCGCCGCCACCACCGGCTCCGCCACTGTCGGACACGTGTCGGACACGGTGAACCCGGTTTCCGAGGACCTTGTTCAGGTACTCATATCTTCTTGCTCGTAGCTCTGTTTTCGATTCCGTAAATTGTGTTGCGAAGCCTGTATGACCCTCTCGGTGCCCGGACAAACCGCTCGGGGCATCGCGTTCTGTAGTGATCGCACACCGCGATCCAAAAACAGGAAAAACAACGCCCTGATTCACCCCGGAACTGGGTACGCCCCGCCAAACGGGACGACTTGGTCGCGCGCGGTCTTCACAGATACGTGCGCGTCGTTGATACGGACGTGTGGGATTTCGCGGAAGTCGATTCGGGTGTGCGTGCACACCGGAATCAACGCGTATCCGCGGACATCGTCCCGTATCCGACTTTTCTGTATTTTACCCTAACTTTGTGTACACACGTCGGATCGAAACGAAACTTACGCCATCGGACTCGTAGCGATACGCTGGTCCTGTGACCCAAGTTTGGTTCGATTCTGAGAACGTTGACAAAATTGCGTGTCGTGGGCCCCACAAGCCCTGCTCGACGGGCGATTTTGTGATCGGCTCATCGGAATCCAACTCTGGAAGTTCCGTTGGGTTCGTATCATCGTTCCTGACCTGTTGACACTAAGTTTGGTGAATTTGGAGACCTTTGACCCTGACATATTTTTCGGTGCAAAGTGGGCCCACATGTGGACCCCGTTTTGACCCGAAATTGCCGTTTTGTCCTTGTCTTCAAATTGGACTCAAGGACAGGCGTTTCTAGCTGATTGATATTTTCTGGATCTGATGGTGATGTTCATTTCAGCAACCGGAGTACCGCCTGCAATTCCATCTGAAGTCAGAGCCACAATTGGAGCCGGAACCACAGGCAAGTGTACCTCGCCAAAACTTGCAGTCTTTGCTAAATATTCCTTGACTTAGTTATACATCAGTGGGCAAGTGTACCTTGCCAAACCCTGCAGCTTGCTATTTAGTTCCTTGGCTTAATTTAGCATCAGTGGGCAATTATACTTTGCCAACTCGTAGTAATTTCTGTTATAGTACTTGTCTGAGTTCTTGTGTAAAATATACAGAAACTTGTTTAACTGTTCAACCCAGGACCGAGTGACTTTACTTAGCGTCCGATTACTAGTCGGGTGCCAACTCCGTACGCGGAGTTGTGTAACGTCACATAGACATGGATACCGAGACCTGATATTTCTAGTACTTGTCTTACCAAGTACCTCATAACCCAGGACACCTGACACTATTCATGAGACAGAGTCTTCCTGAGACATTCGTGGTGATTCTGTATAGGATACAGGACTTGACAGAGATTATATTTATATATACTATATGACTTGTTGCATTAGCTATGATCCCGCTTGACATGGACATGAGACGTTATGGTCATGATATGCGTGATTACATTGGGTGGGGAGAGACACATAGGCTACAGGTTGATTTTATATTATGCCGGCGTCTTAGTCTCACTACGAGATAGACAACCACATGATATCCCTGCTACCGGCTTCCCGACACAGAGCTTGTAGTAGTTTCAGCCTGAGTTCTTGTGCTGCTCTCATATTGCATATCACTTAGCTGGTTACATAGTTTACCCTATTGTTCATTTATTTCTGCACTGCATTTATTTTAGCTTGTGTTATCTGTACCTTGTTATGTCCCCTGAGGACCTGGAATGGACTATGTCCCCAGGTATAGCCGAAGAGATCCATCCAGAGATACACCGTACAGGAGCACTTCCAGGAGCTGTACCCGGACCTGAGGACGAGATCGTGCCAGATGACTTCTCCTGAGCAGTGGCTGTATATAGTCAGTTATTTCTGTTTCTATTTCCAGTTCCTTTATTTTCTGTCTATTTGCATTGATGTACCAGACATATTCTCGGATTGTTCCCCGAGACACTTATTTGATATTTGCTTATTTATTCTATTGCATTATTTCTGGCATTTAATCTGTGATTATCTGTTGTGGATGAGATTAGAATAACCTGGGACTTGTAATAATTGTTCTATTTCCTGTTAGACTACAACTTAAACATGCCCTGATGGATCCATTAAATTGGGTTGTCCATCGGTGCGTGCTGCTGGCCATTGCCACGTGTCCAGTCCCTCGATATTTTGGGACTGGGATGTGACATATATATGCCAAAAATTGTACTGATTAATGCATCATATATATATATATATATATATATATATATATATATATATATATATATATATATATATATATATATATATATATACAAGTTCTTCCAAATCTTACAAATTGCTAATAATTCTTTTCAATTTAGGAGCGTAGCCAGTCAGAAATTTAAAAAAAATTAGAAAATTTTACAAGTCCATCGGAAGTCAAAACGGATTTAAAAAATATTCTCCAAATTTCAATGTTAATCAATTTGGGTTTAAACAAAATTTCATAAAATTTAACTTTTAAGAGAAAGAACTTGACACCTCCAAACTGGGAAGATTTTATTATCAAACTTTTTTCCTTTTCTTCTTTGTTTAATTTTTCTTTCGTTTTATTATTTTTTAACCATTGTGGTGTGTGGGGTTTTGTGAAATATTGATGAAAAACTTATAAGATGAAAACATATTGAGATTAACTAATTTTAATCTCAATATGTATAAAACAAGATTTAGATCAAAATTAATATAGGATTTAAGCAATCCATTAACAAAATTTATTAGAATTCAAATAAAAATATAATTAGTATAAGATTAAAAGATAACCAGTTTGATTTTTTTTTTAAAGATTGAGATAAAATTTGTATAAGTTTAAGTAATTATAAAAAAATACTGGATAAATTAAAATACATCTAAAACAAGATTAAAAGATAAAATTGAAATTAGTATACCAATCAATTGGTTAGAAAACTTGCTTAAACTAAAATAAAATACAATTAGAACAATATTAGAAGATTAAGATCAAGATTAATAGAAATTATAAATAAATAAACAGTAAAATTCTAATAATAATACCATTAAAATGAGGTTCTTGATAAATGCACTACAAAGATGACTCGGACAGTCCCAAATTTTTTTTTCTAAATTTTTCACTTAAAATTTTACTTAGAACTAATCCAAAAATATATTTAGGACTGTCGTGACAGTCCTTCCGATAGTTTCGACTGTCAAAATTTTGACAGTCCTAAATAATGTATGCAATTCAATGGACTGTCAAAATTTTGACCGTTCAACATATTGAAAGGACTGTTAAAATTTTGACAGTTCTAAATAATTTTTTTGCTAGCCCCAAGTAAAACATTAAGTAAAAAATTTAGAAAAAAAAATTTTGGGCCAGCCTGAGTGTATTTTGTAGTGCCTTTATCATCAGCCTAAAATGATATTAGAATATCGAAATCAAAACTACTTTTGAACTAAGAATTGATCAATGAAATTTACTAGAAATAAATAGAAGTATAGAATTAAATAAAGATTAACATAAGATCTACGCCAGTATAGAATTTAAGTAGTTGATTACTAAAACCTACTGGAAATATGTACCAAAGACTAAACGTTTGAGATTGAAATTAATATAGAATTTTAAGCATTTGATTAATAGAATTTATTGGAGTTATCAAAACAACCATTAAAATAGACTCATTTTTAGTGTTTTGAGTTTTCTTTTTTTACTTCTTGTTTTATTGTTTCAGATATATTAATTTATATAATATGGTTCAAATTGAATCTGTGTCCAAGATGACGAGGTAGAAACGAGGAAGGGCAAGAATAAGAGGAGATGGAGGAAACACTCATTTTTGTTAAATACTGCATGATTTTCTTTTTTGGAGGTATCATTTTAATTAGCAAAACGAGGACAACAATAAAATGATATATTTTTTTGTTAAATATTAGAACAATGCTCAGTTTATTTTATTTTATTTTTTAATTGAGTACAACATCATAATATGTTTATTTTGGTACTAATTAATTGAATTTTATCTTTATCACTAGAGCCATACTCATTTTGATACTATTTAATTAAATTGTATCTTTATCACTTTTCCACTAGAGTCATTTTGATATAAAAAAAAAGTAAACAAAAATATAAAAACAAATAAATTTGAAATGGACGAGAGAAAGAAACTATGACAATATAATAACTTTGATTTGATCTTGAATAGAAAAGTATAAAATCTAAAAGAATCCATTGAAATATTTATACAAATCCATCAGTCTTTGAAAAAAAAAATGAAATGATCTTTTAAAATCATTTGAAATCCATTAATAGGGGCTTGAGAATGAGTTTTGGAAAATTGGGAGGAAATATGTGGACTTCAGTTTCCTTTGCTGAGAATGCTTGTTGGATGCATTTATTACAATTTTTTTGGACTATAATAAATATCTCCAATGCATCAACTTGAATTTATGTAATAGTAACATCATAAAATTAATAAAAAAAATATTTATAAAAAACTAAACAAATTAAAATTTATATTCTTGTCTAAACCAAACATGCAAATAAAAAGTTAAAATTTTCGAACTATATATTCCCAACCTAACTAACCATGAAAATACAGAATTCGTTTTCCTTGGAAAAAAAAATTTTGATTTATAATAATACAAAACCTTCATCCAAACGCAACTTAGTTCTCTCAGATCTCAGAATCGGTACGAAATTTTGTTGACGTACATGAGGTTTTACTTTATTAAGAAGGATCACGCCCACAATAGCTTAAGATGACAAGGTCGCAAGATTTGAAATGAGCTGGAGAAGAAAAATTCCATTAGTCGATTAAAGTAGAGCAAATTCCTGATATCCACAACGAAAAGAAGTATAAAAGAAGGAAACCATCAGAACATGGATGGCAAATATGACGTTATCACAGCTATTAAGTTTTTAAATCCAGTTTTTTTTATAAGAGACGACTGCAGACATGAAGTCTCATGGCTTATAAGAACAGTATGAATCCAACTCTAGACAAGTCATCGCCTGCAGCTTTCATTTCACCTACTTAGGAACCAAAGTCTATTGCACCACCAAGAGAATGACAGAAAACAAAAGCAACCCACAAGTTTACTGAAGATATCATTCTACCATCACTCAAAAGCCCACTGATTCTCCCTTCGAACTTCTTCCTCTTCCTCTGGAGTGAAGTCATTCTTGATGTTGAAAGTCTTGCGAATCTCCTCGGGGGTCTTTCCCTTAATCATGTCTGCTACAGTTTGGCAAGTCAAGTCCAACAGCCCCTTTATATTCAGATAATTTGCTGCCTGAAATTGACAAGAGAGAGCTAGTTACGTTATGGGCTATAGTAAATGTTATATGAATCAATCATGCACAGGCATCAGAGAAACATAGTACACAAATCCAAAGTGCTCAATCAAACACTTGACCAGTATCATTACTCCATGAGATAGTTTGTTTCCATACTAACTACAATCTCAACACAGGCGAACCAATTCACAAATTATATAATAATAAGCCAAAAATCATTGCAACAAGATTGCAGGAGCCTTGCTTGATGCATATTGTTCTGTACAACTCCGAAAGCCACTTCACCTTGTTCCTCTCAATCATAATCCCATGATATTGAATAATTTGAAGTATATTTAGTAACAGTAAGGCTACCGTGGTAATATAATTCACTGTTAATGCTAGTAGGACCACAGTTCACATTTTTTTCTGGTTTGCTTAGCAGTGATAGCCATGTGATAGAAACAATGACAATCAGCATCAAAATTCCTCAAAAAAGGGTCAAACTCTATGTTACACCAAGCAAAAGGCAATCAGATCAGATGTGGTTCATACAGCTGTAATAGATTGAAAAGGAACATAAGAGATGGCATCAGATAATGAACAAGAAGAATTGGTTAATAGCCCCAGTAAACGAAAATAGGAATGGGGGGTTAATAGCCCCAGTAAACGAAAATAGGAATCGGGCGGAACCTCTTTCTACTTGACCAAATTAAGTGGGCTAATATGTGGAGGCCCTCCAATCCCACGACCACACATAAATTCTTCAACACTTAGATGTATTATCACTACTATAGTGGCGCATACCAGTATCTGAATGGATCTGATTTTTTATGACAAATTCAACCTTGCATATGTTTTTCTACAAGTCCAGCAACCAAATCTCACCTCCCACCCAACCTGGCCCACACGTTCTACAAAACAAATTACTTAGGCTAGACTTAGCAAAGCCCAATATCTAGCCTCTATTGGGGCTTAAATTACTTAGCAAACATAAGATCAAATAGGAAAAAAAAGTTTAATTGAACCACCTTTGAATTTTAGATCACTTAGCAACCCCCACTAACTAGAACCGACCCCTCCCAATAACCAAGTTGAAAACAGTTCATACTAGGGAAAGAAGATTGACTCATTGGTACCATTACTATTCTGACGGCTACAAGTAGCATGTACTAGTGTAACTTAACAAAGATACAAGGGATAAGAGAATAATTAAAAGTGTTAGTCAAAATACTAAAGAATAGTGGACCAAGTATAAATGGTCAAGCAATAGTAAAAGGTAAGCATTTTTTTATATCTAGAACCAGATTGAGAATGATAAGTGGAGAGTGCTTCCAGAGTTTTATAGAAGTTCCCTTATGGTAAGGTATTTCCGGTAATCAAAAAATTGTATATTCTATTTTGGAAGCCATGTCACTTTCAAATGAAGATCTTTATTTATCAAATTTTCGATTCCTACTATGAAAATGTTGAAAGATTGAGGAAACTAAATTTATGAGGGCATATAATTTCCAAATTCTAACTGCAATTTCTGTTTCACTTTGAAGTGCCTACAGGTAAGGCATGATTTTGTACCACCTCCTCTCTCGTCTAAGGTATTCATCACAAATACTAAATTTGTTGTATACATACGTGAGTAATAAAAGCCTAGGTTTTACCCAATTAGCAAATCATGTACACTTCCATTTATCCTTACCGATCAGAAAGAAGGAAACAAATACACTGCACACTCACATTCATTCTAGTTATCAACAGAGGTCTGAATTTCCTTCCCTCCAACCAAGACAATATTTCAAGACTCAATATCTCATAACTTACTAGTGTATAATAGAAGCTACTGACCTCAAATAAAGGAAAAGAGGGCCTATGAAGCACAAATACTTGACGGAGGTGCCTTGTCGTACTTCAAATATATCAGCTCCACCTTCTAACCTATTATAAAAAAGTTAAAAAAGAAGAAGCTTACTTCCGTGGAAACAGCCCCTCCATAAAAATGGGGGGAACACTGTGTCCATCTTAATCCTCCTTTGACCTGTATTGGCTGGAGCCTCGTTACACTGGAATGCTCTATTTTTTTTAATCAAAATAACTTCTGTATCTGGGACAACTCCAACACTTGTACCATGTTGTCATTGTCATTTAAAGGAGTAAGAGATGAACAATGTTTGACTATGATTATTAATGTGTATCACTTCCCATGTTCATAAAAGAACCCACAACATGTAAATTTATGGTATCCCATGTGAACCAATCACTTCATACCTATACCCAAATATATATGACCATGCTTAATCTGCAGGTGAGAATAATTTGTAAGTGGATACAACTGTGATCTTAACCAGTATCAAACAAACCACTGCTGGTCAGATCAAAATCCCCTTTCTTTTTTCACTCTCCTCTACAGCTGCCCACCAATTCTCAATGCTTCCATGGTTCCATCAAAAGGTTTCGAGACAACACCTGTCTCTTAATTAGGTTTGTAGACAAACATGTATAAACTCAAACCATCTAGTCTACATATCAATACTTGCTATGACAGTAATTACATCAGGAAATGCCAAAGTCCAGTAAGACTAGCCAAAAACAAAGAAGACCACCTGGCAAGCTTAAGCAAAATAGTCTGCAGCTAGGGCCTTTGAAGCCAAAAGCCGAATCCAGCAGCCTAAGGTTAGTTGGCTACACAGGTACTATTATATCTTATGTCAACTTTCAGGAATTATAATCTTCAACCAAATTACTCAAAAGGTTCGTGAATAGCTAATATAGTCTGCAGCTAGGGCCTCTATCAACTTGGACCTTTGATCATTACCAGTATCAAACAAACCACTGCTGGCCAGATCAAAATCTCCTTTCTTTTTTCACTCTCCTCTACAGCTGCCCACCACTTCTCAATGCTTCCATGGTTCCATCAAAAGGTTTCGAGGCAACACCCGTCTCTTAATTAGGTTTGTAGACAAACATGTATAAACTCAAACCATCTAGTCTACAGATCAATACTTGCTATGACGGTAATTACATCAGGAAATGCCAAAGTCCAGTAAGACTAGCCAAAAACAAAGAGACCACCTGGCAAGCTTAAGCAAAATAGTCTGCAGCTAGGGCCTTTGAAGCCAAAAGCCGAATCCAGCAGCCTAAGGTTAGTTGGCTACACAGGTACTATTATATCTTTATGTGATCTTTCAGGAATTATAATCTTCAACCAAATTACTCAAAAGGTTCGTGAATAGCTAATATAGTCTGCAGCTAGGGCCTCTATCAACTTGGACCTTTGATCATTACCAGTATCAAACAAACCACTGCTGGCCAGATCAAAATCCCCTTTCTTTTTTCGCTCTCCTCTACAGCTGCCCACCACTTCTCAATGCTTCCATCAAAAGGTTTCGAGACAATACCTGTCTCTTAATTAGGTTTGTAGACAAACATGTATAAACTCAAACCATCTAGTCTACAGATCAATACTTGCTATGACGGTAATTACATCAGGAAATGCCAAAGTCCAGTAAGACTAGCCAAAAACAAAGAAGACCACCTGGCAAGCTTAAGCAAAATAGTCTGCAGCTAGGGACTTTGAAGCCAAAAGCCGAATCCAGCAGCCTAAGGTTAGTTGGCTACACAGGTACTATTATATCTGTATGTGAACTTTCAGGAATTATAATCTTCAACCAAATTACTCAAAAGGTTCGTGAATAGCTAATATAGTCTGCAGCTAGGGCCTCTATCAACTTGGATCTTTGAAGCCAAAATCCAAGCTGGCAGTTCGCTACATAGGTACTATTATATCTCTATGTGAGCTTTCTAGTAATTATATTCCTCGATGAGAACCCAAATCCAGTAAGACTAGCCAAAAACAAAGAACAACTTACAACTGACAAGTTTAAGCAAAATAGTCCGCAACTAGGGCCCATCAACTTGGGCCTTTGAAGCCCAAGCCTAAGCCGGCAGCCTAAGCTTAGTTGGCTACACGGCTACTATTATATATTTATGTGAACCTTCTAGTAATTATATTGTCCGAAAAAATTACTCAAAGGTTCGTTAATAGCTAAATCTGTGCAGCAAAACACTTGAGGTACAATGTATTATTTACTATTACACAAACAACCATCTTACATCAATGACTTGATCATCACTTAGAGAAGGCTGGCCATGTCCACTGCTACTTGAGGGTTCGAAGATACGGAGTGGATAGCAAGTCTTCCGCAAAGCCGAACCGAGATTTGATCTGTCCAGGTTTGATCATCACCAAAATTCTATTTCATCAAAGATACTGCAAGAAGGGTACTTCTTTGATTTGGTAGATAGTTAAGAGATCATGGAGTTACATGCGAGGACATTGCTCGATAGAGGAGCAGAAGATATGCTGGCCTAAAGGATATGGAAGAATGAGTCGTCTTTGGAGGGTAATTGAGCGGTGAAGATTACTTGTTTTGGTCTTCATATTATGACTACTCTAAATGACTTCAACAGAGTAGTTGATAAGCCAAATGGAAGGATAAAGTAACTCAGGAAACTCAGTATAGAGCTTTTGATTGTTGTTTTGATCAATTCTCCCCAGCACAGGACAGTGTTTCATTTAAACCAAACAGGAGGATTTTGTTGTGTCATAATCATGTGATCCTGACTACCAGATGCTGGTTTCGTGGTCCTATGTGGTCCTACAGACGGTGGCACTCCGGTGATGATCAATTTCAGGGGACCCAATCATGATTGGGTTTCCTTAAAGAAAAACTACCAATGTTGTATGATAGTTTCCTCATATTTACAAAAACAACTAGTACACTACACATTTAGTCTTTTGCCACGAAACTCCTCTTAAACCCCCCAATGATCAAGCTAGTTATGACATGCGTTATTGTGCCATGGACGAGTGTTACATATAAAGAGTCAATAAAGGACCTTTGACTAATTTAGTTGAGGCCCTTGAGGGCATAATTACTATGAAATCCTATATGAAAGTGTAAAATAACAACGAAAAGAAAGCTTGAGCCAGTCATCGGGTCCTAAAAGCAAGATTCAAAAACACAGCATTGGACATCAGTATTGGACCCCTCGTCGAGTATTCGTATTGGATGTTTCGGATTGGAGTATCAAAATATTGAGTTTTGACCAGGAAAGAACATGTAGAATTTTAACTAAAATTTAGGAACCAAAATTTTGAAGCAAAAATAGTTTTTAAATCATTTAAGTAAAGTATAAGTTGATTTTAGTGAATAATCACATAGTTGCATGATTTCTATAATATTGTAACATGCTAGTTTCATGATTTAATATGTAATATATCCTATGAATGTTTGAAAGATGTCTCTTCAAAGCTTGAAAATAAAGCTAAAACTATCAAAAAAAAAAATGAAACCTTTATCCCAACTTTTTGGGGTCGGGTATTTGTATCATTCTCTTTCATTCCGCTATGCCAAGGACCACGTCCTCTCTAACATTAACATAAACCATACCCTTCTCATTTGTTCCAATTCAATACATATCCGTTGAGCCTCTAACACTAGTGCTAGAGGCTTCTTTAAGTACTATTTTCCTAATCAATGCATCTAACTACTCTTTTCCTAATCAATGCATCTGCTGGGTCTATGTTGCACGTGTCCAAACCTCCTAACTAAACATTTTTTTCTTATCATCTTCTTAATGGGCATCGCCTTTTAATTGCCACGAATACACTCATTATTATTCAAATCATGTAATTATGTAATATATTTCGGCTAATCTTTGACATCTCATCTAGTATTGGCTAGCTTATATTTCGACCAATCTTGAAATGTTTATGCTAGTTTTCTTAATGGGCATCGCCTTTTAATTGCCACGAATACACTCATTATTATTCAAATCATGTAATTATGTAATATATTTCGGCTAATCTTTGACATCTCATCTAGTATTGGCTAGCATATATATCGACCAATCTTGATATGTTTATGCTAGTTTATACACAAAAGCATTACAGTAGATATATGCAAACTATTCCATTAGAATGGGTTTAGTAAAGTCCAAATTTAACTTTTTGGAACTTATTTATGACTTGTACATGTTAATCGGGTATGGATCTTTATAATTTACCAATTTTCATGTATGGATTTTCGAAGTTATAAATTAGCATGGTGTGGATCTTTCTTAGTCATAACCCGTGATCTGGCCAGAATGACAGGATATCCTACATCTGATGAGTTTCTAAATTTGAGCCCCTACCCCATGGATGTATACATATGTAAAAAAAAAAAAAGAAGTCCTTTTCTTTCAATTTCTTAACCCTAAAGACACTTTTTTGCTTAGTTGCTATCACTATGTTGTTGTTGTATCAATAAGAGTTTCAATCTTCCACCATTGTACTACTCTCTTTGTTTAATCTCACTCCCTCCCTTTATTTTTTTTAATACGATCCACATTAGGATTTGTCAAGAACTGCAAATTGCAAACCTAATGAGGAATATGGCAACTGGCAAGGTTCGGTAGTATCAGTTTTTTTGTTTCGAGAAGTTTCGCTGGTTTTGAAGATAGTCGGTTTCAGGGACTCCAACAATCATCAAAACCGAAACCTAATTTAGTCTCCATACAGGCCGATGAAAACATCAAGGAGGATTCAGAATCCCTTCCCCCCACTCTAGAGAATGTCAAACATCACCATCATATCTTCCATTATATAAGGTGGCTTTGATCATCTCCAATTTGAGCCGCAGAAGCCGTTTGTATATCATCGCTCATTTAATTTAAAAAATTAAAAATCGCCTAATTTTATTTTCTTCTCACTAAAGATCGCCTAATTGTTTTTCCTTCTCACGTAAAAAATTTAAAAACCAGGGGATACTAGGAAATATTTAAATTTTAAATTATGTTTAAACTAACTAGATGATATTATCTAATTAGAAGCATATCCAGAATTCAAAAAAATAATCATAAAAAATCATATTCAAATATATTTAAAATATTCTAATATAATTTAAATTTTTATCTAACTTATTTATAATATTATAAAAAAAATTATATTATCTAATTAAACGCATATCCAGAATTCAAAAAAATAATCATAACAAATCATATTCAAATATATTCAAATTATATTTAAAATATTCTAATATAATTTAAATTTTTATCTAACTTTTTTATAATATTATAAAAAAATTGTTGTTTCTAAATCCTCCACCATTTATTAAAAATTAATATTACACGAATAATGTCGTAGGGATTCGAACTTAACCAACCAAAGAGAATGTCTCACACCTTAGCCGCATGAGCTAGAAAAGGTGTTTAGCTATAGTTATATAATATTACGTAGTTAAACAGTTGGTTAAAATTTTTTTATTTTTTTATTTTTAATTACGTAAAATTTATTTATTTTTTAATTTTTAATTACGTAAGAATATAAGTACGGCTTAGACGGCTAGCCTAGACTTTTTATAAAGAGTAGAGATATATTCATAACAAATTATAATTAAAATATAATCAAATATATAACAAATTATAATTAAAATGTAACATGTATATAACAAATTTTAATCCAAATATATTAAAAAATTTAAACTATTTTACAATAATATCAAAAAAAAATATTTTACGTGCAATGCACGTGCATTTACTAGTATTCATAACATGGCTGTTGTGAGACGTAATCAATGTTATATTATGTGGTTTCCAATTAATATCGACTACAATCACTTGCAATTTTCAATTATACAAAGTCCCGTAATCAGAATTCAACACCAAACCCTACTATCTGGTTCAAACACTAATAAATCAAATAAAATCAAGGCTAAATTTTACTTTTATACCCTCTCCTATTCTAAATGTTCAACTTAATACCCTAAACTTTCAAAATGTTCAAGTTAATACCCTAAACTTTCAAAATGTTCAAGTTAATACCCTGAAAACTCATTTTCCTAAAATACCCCCCTCTCTCTCTTTCCAGCCCCTCCCCCACCCCCTCCCTCCTCCACTGTTCACCCCCCCCCCCCCCCCCCCCCCCCTCCTTCCTCCCACCCTTCACATCCCCCTGCACGCAGCCCGCGCACCCGCACGCCGCCCGTGCACCCGCGTGCCGCCTGACTACCCGCGTGCCGCCCGTCCGCTGCTGCCGCCTCTCCTGCTGCTCGCCCGGACCCGTGCCCGCCAGAGAGGGAGGGAGGGGGGAGGCTGGTGAGGGAGAGGGGAGGGGTAGTTTAGGATTTTTTTTTTTTTTTTTTTTTTGAATATTAAATTACAAAATTTTAATTTTAATAGTTGAGGGTATCAAGTTATTGATTAAACAATAGTTTAGGGTATCAACTTGAACGTTTAACATTTATAATAGTTAAAGGTATCAAAGTAAAATTTAGCCTAAAATCAAATCAAATCAAGATGAAGAGCCTCACCAGGATGAGATCGAAGAGGGTGGCCTGGTCGACCTTGACGAACTCTGCGTCCCAGGTATGGACGTCCTCCTCGCCGGAGGCGGCCTTGTCCTTCTCCTCGGTGGCGGAGGAAGAGTTGGATCTGCTGCTGGCGACGTGCCTCTTGCAGTACTCGATGACCTTGGAGAGGATCCTGCTGTTGACGTTGGGGAGGGGGATCCCGCTCTCGGCGCAGTCGTCCTCGATCATGTGCTTGATCGTCTGCGACTCCATCGCCACCTCCTCCTCCACCTCGAACACCTCCCCGTCCGAGCTCTTCAGGATGATCATCTTCTTCTTCCTCCCCTCCGCCATGGCCACCCACTCCTCTTCCCCCTCTCCGCACAAACCCTAGCGAATAAAAATATATATATAAGAACGAAATTGAATGACCTGCAAATGAATATTTTATCAGACGGTAATTGTCAACTTTTGTGGGTTTTGGGCTTCAGATTTTGGTTCATACCCAAATTATACAAAAAAATTTATATCAGAAATTTGCATTCTGAAATTACTCTGATAGCACGGAATTTGCACAAATTATATTTTAAACCCAAAACGTCCCTCCAAACAGTGTAATAAATGATAATAGTTCTAAAAAAAATTCACAATAAAAAAATACGTTTTTCGGAATGACGTTTTTGAACGTCCATCCAAACCACGTAATAAATAGTCCTTAAAAAACTGTAATTAAAAAATACGTTGAACCTTTTTTGTGTAAAAAATGTCATTCCGAATGACATATTTTGTGTAAAAAAAATTTCTTCTAAAGGACGTTTTTATATCATATATATTAATTTTTGCTACGTACGGGACATGAGTAGTGTTATATCTTTTATATATAGGCTAAATTACAACTTGATAACCTCAACTATTCAAATGATTCAGTTTGATATCCTCAACCTGATATGTGCTAACTTAATACTCTCGATTATATAACAATTTTTATGTTGATATCCAAAAAATTTTAAAAAAAGACAAAATTATCCTCCCCTCTCCCAATTCCTTCCCCATCCCCTCATCCTTCTCAGGCAGCACCCCTCCCCAATATCCCCCACCCCCCCCCCCCTCTTCCGCACCCCCTTCCCTCTCTGAGACCGGCAGCCGGAGGGGGGGGGGGGGGGGGGGGGGGGGAGGGGCGTCGCAACAACGACCAGCAGCAGCAGCGGGACGACAGCGGCAACAGCGGGTCGCAAGACGGCAGGACGCGCGGCCGAAAGTGGGTGCGGGGGGCGCGAGGTGGGCAGGCCGGAGCGGCACGAGAATGGGGGGGTAGCGGGCAGGGCAGGGGTGCGTAGGCGGAGGCGGGGCAGGGGGAGATCTTAGGCGGGAGGAGGGGAGGTCGCAGGCGGGAGGGTGGGTGTTGCGAGGGGGTTGGTAGGGCAGCGGCTGCCGGGGAAAGAGAGAGAGAGAGAGAGAGAGAGTAGTTGCCGGGGAGAAAAAGAGGGAGAGAGGAGGGACAATTTGGTCCTTTTTTTCAGGATATCAAGTTGGTACCTATCAAAGTTGAGGATCAGATAAATAGATAAAAATTTAAATTTGGATTATATTTAAATTTTGGCACGTATAAAAATATTATTATTAAAAAAATAGATAAAAATTTAAATTATATTAAAATATTTTAAATATGATTTGAATATATTTTAATTATAATTTGTTATAAATATTTTTTTAAATTTTGGATATATGTTTAATTAGATAATAGCATATAATTTGTTTTAATATATTTTATCATTTGTTATATGTTTCGATTTTTATATTTTTTTCTCAACGCGAGAGAAGAAAACACACATGATAGTTATTTTTTTACTAATAACTGATGATATACATATGGTTTAGACGACTCATTTTTGAGCCGTTTCTATGTCGTATTATACTAATGTCTCTCTCTCTCTCTCTCTATATATATATATATATATATATATATATATATATATATATATATATATATGTGTGTGTGTGTGTGTGTGTGTGTGTGTGTGTGTGTGTGTGTCCTTTTTTCAAGTCGGGTCGTGGCTATATAAGCCACACAGTCGTCCGCAAGGACGGAGGAGGGGGGAGGGGTAGTTCGAACCCAGGACCTACCCGTGGGTGTCCTCCTACACTACCACTAGGCTAGTGCCTTGTATATATATTTGTCTGCACGCGCGCGCGCGCGTGTGTGTGTGTTTCCTTATAAAATAAGGTATACGAATTTTTTTTGTTAATTTGTGAAGTAATAAGATTAGTATGTGAAGGTCGAAAACTACATGTAGAAAGATTAAAATCCACAACCTCCACATACTGATGTTATTTCTACACAAGCTAACAAAAAATTCCTATTAATCATGTTGTATTAAAGACATATTGTTAGAATAAACATAGAAGAAGGAAGAAAAAAATAGGAGAGAAGATCTCTTATTAGTGTAATCTCATAGTGGGAGACAAATGCCTTATTTATACAACCCAATGAATGTGTAATACTAATACCTAACCAATGTGGGACTAAAATACAAAGTGGGAGTCCAACCCTTTAGTAACTCACGTTATAACACTCCCTCTTTGGATGACCACCATCTCTAAGCCTACTGTCTCATTAAAATTTTGCCAAGAAAACTCATTAGGACAAAACCTGTGTGAAAGAAAAGAGTACAATATTTATGATGACTTAGATAGGTGTTGGACACGCTTAATGTTGCCTCATTAAAATCTTGTCAGAAAAAATCCAATGGAAAAAAAATCCATGACTAAGAAAAAAGAGTATAACGCGTTATAGTCCATACAAAATGTATCTCCCCCCTGAAAATAATCACTCCTCCTGATGATGTTGATCCTGAACAGTCAGCTGATGAAGGTGCCGCATTCCAATTCCATGAATTACTTTCTGAAAAGTTGACTTTGGTAATGATTTGGTGAACAAGTCTGCAAGATTATCACTTAAGCGAACTTGTTGGACGTCAATATCAAAGTTCTTTTGAAGCTCATGAGTATAAAAAAAACTTCGGTGAGATGTGCTTGGTCATGTCTCCTTTAATGAATTCACCTTGAATTTGTGCAATACATGCTGCATTATCCTCATGAATAACAGTTGGAGTATCCGTGGAAGGAAAATATGACAGGAGCTACGAATGTGTTGAATCAACAATCTCAGCCAAATACATTCTCTACTTGCTTCATGGAGAGCCAATATTTTTGAGTGATTTGAGGATGTAGTAACCATTGTCTGTTTTGTTGAACGCCAAGGAATAGCTGTATTGCTATTAAGAAATGCATATCCAGTTTGTGAACGACATTTATGAGGATCAGATAAATAATCTGAATCTACAAAGCCAACTAGATTCGCGGTGTCAGATAAACCACAAGTATAAAATAATCTCATGTCGGTAGTTCCATGAAGATATCTCATCACATGTTTAATGTCATTCCAATGTCTGTAAGTTGGCGTCGAGCTATATCTAGCCAACAGATTGACAGAGAATGATATGTCTGGCCTTGTACATTGTGATAGATACATTAATGCCCCAATGGCACTAAGGTACGGTACTTCTGGTCCTATCATCATTTAATTGTCGTCCTCAGGACGATATGGATCTTTATTGATATCTAAAGATCGAACAACCATTGGAGTGCTAAGGGGATGAGCTTTATTCATATTGAACTGTTTCAATATATTTTTTGTGCATTTGGATTGATGCACTAAAATTCCATTAGTGCAATGCTCAATTTGTAATTCGAGACAATATTTCGTGTCTCCGAGATCTTTCATCTCGAACGCCTTTTTCATATAGTTTACAGTCTAATTGATTTCATGTCTTGACCCAATCAAGTTTATGTCATCGACATATACTGCAACTATAGTGAAACCATCCTTAGATTTTTTTATGAAGACACATGGGCATATATGATTATTCTCATATCCATCCCTTTTTATATATTCACTAAGACGGTTGTACCACATCCTTCTAGATTGTTTCAAACCGTACAATGAACATCTCTTAGCTTTTGAGCTGGGTAGGTTAAATCCATCTGGAATTTTTATATAGATATCGCTATCTAAATCACCATATAAATAGGCTGTTACAACGTCCATAAGTCTCATGTCCAGCTTTTCTCAACTGTCAAACTTATCAAATAACGGAACATTGTTGCATCCATTGTGGGAGAATACGTCTCTTCGTAATCAATCCTGGGTCTTTGAGAAAATCCGTGTGCCATTAATCGTGCCTTAAATTGAGAAATTTTATTATTTTTATTTTGTTTTCTTACAAACACCCACTTGTAACCTACCTGTCTGACGTCTTTTGGTGTTTGTACTATAGGTCAGAACACTCCACATTTATTAAAGGAATCCAATTCTGCTTGAATAGCATCCTTCCATTTTGGCCAATCTTTTCTTTGTCGACATTCATCGATGCTACGTGGTTCAGTGTCATCAATGCCCTTAGATATTTCAGTAGCTACTGAGAATGAGAATATATCATCTATTGTTATATCTTTGCGATCCCATACCTCTCTTGTATATGTATAAAATATAGAGAACTCCTTGCTTTCAGGTACCTGAGCCTCCTCTTGGGCTTGTGTCTTTTCTAAGACAATAACCTCTTCTAGGTTTTCAGAGAGTATGGATCTGTCATTCATAACCTCTTCTTGAGCCTTATGTGTAACCTCCTTAAGAGCGTTACTTGGACATTTTCTTTTTCTAGGGACTAATTCCTTCGAATATATAGGTCTACCACGCTTCTGGCGTGCAGTAGATTCATTACCACTCTGTTATTTTTTCCTACCGAGATATCAATTCGAGCTGACGCATTTGCAGCGGGCACATGTGATTTTAATCACTTTAGCTGCATCAGTAAATGCATCGGGCATTTGATTTACAATCTCTTGTAGATGAAATATCCTTCGTACCTCAGTTTTACATTGATTAGTACGAGGATCTAGATGAGACAGAGTAGAATTATCCCACAATAATTTATGCCATTTATTTGTGGCGAATGGTTCTGTAAGAACATTTTTTCTTTCTTATCTCCCCCTAACGACGAAAATTTAGTCTCATCAAAATGGCAGTCTACGAATCTAGCAGTAAAAGCATCACCAGTTAAAGGTTTCAAATATCTAATGATTGAGGGCGAATCAAAACCAATATAAATTCATAAACGGCGCTGAGGTCCCATTTTAGAGCGCTGGGGAGGGGGGAATAGGAACATAAACAGCACAACCAAATTTACGCAAATGAGAGATGTAAACCCCCTGATTTTTCAGAATTTTTAAAATGAATTTTTCAGAATTTTTCTGGGTTTTTCTGTAATTTTTCACCAATTAGAATCAAGGTAATTTGGAATTAAATAAATTTAAATATTTTTATTAAATATTAAATATTATAAAAATAATATTTTTGGGTGTAAAATAAAATATTAGAGATAGGGTAATTTTTCTGGAATTTATTGGACCCCAGAACCATTTTTAAAGACCTAAAAACCCTATTTTTAATAAAACAAAAATAAACCGGGTTGAACCGGGTTGAACCGGACTGAACCCGGTCCAACCGAACCGGACCGACCTAGACCCAACCCTAACCCTAACGGGTCGGGTCCTACCCAACCCGACCCGAATCCGACCCGACCCAACCCGCTCACCCCTAACCCGCATGAACCCCGACCCCCCGTTTCCCGGCGCCCCGCCCCGCCCCTTAGCCACGACCGTCACGACCCGCCTCCGCCCGCGGTTCCCGGCCCCACGATCCCCTCCCCGCTCCGCCTCTCCCGGCCACGCCCCTGGCTCCCTCTCCCTCTCCACGCCCTATAACCCCCCCGCCTCCAACCACCGGCCAAGCCTCCGCCGAGGACCCAGAGCCCCGGCCGCCCTTGCCAGCTCTGCCAGAGCCCCGGTCGAGCTCTGCCACCAGCGCCACGCCCCGCCTCTCTCCGCCAGCGCGCAGCCTCCTCTGCCGAGCTCCTCCGGCGACGCCCCACCTCCGGCAACGCCTCCCCGCAACCCCCTTCGCCGCAGAGACCTCCGGCCGTGCCCCCGCCGGAACCCTAGCCGGACGGCCGAGCGTCGCGCCGCCTCGCAAAACCCTGTAATTTTGGCCCTTTTCGGAGCCCTGTTCAGGTAGCCATTTCTCTCTCCTTGCTGTCCCATTTTCTGTTCCGTCTGCTGTGACGCGAACCCTGTGTGACCCTCTCGATACCCGTAAAACTCGCTCGGGGTATCGCGTCATGTGGCGATCGCAAACTGCGATCCAAAATCTGTCACGACCCGCACCCGGAAATTCGGGCACGAGTGCGTGGGTACGTCCAGCCTACGCCGCAGAGTCGGCGGTAGTACGCTGTCTAGGTCAAATCCATATTTACTAAACTAGCTCATTCATAAATAACATAGGCAAGATAATAATGGGAAACAGATACTTAAGATTGCAATTGAAATAAATGTGACAACAGATTCAAATGTTTAGTACAGAAATCAGAATGAAATCGGGGACAAACCCGATTACTAAGATAAAGAGCAAATAAATAAAATAGCTACTGCTATCTACTCTGCAGCAGGGGTCTCCTGGGTGGGATCTGGCTCCTCATAAGTATCATCTGTCCCCTCATAGGGACCATAATATGTAGGGGCAAGGTCCTCATCATCGCCTAAATCAACAGATCCAGTCAGGAAAGGAGCAAAGTACACAATGCACAACAAGATTAAACTAAATATTTATGACAATTAAATTGAGTATCAATATTGAGAAATTGCATAAAAGAACATCAATATCTCAGAGTTAAAACTATAAACAGGAATATGAGAAAACAGAAATAAATAAGACAGGAAAAGAACTACAACAGTCAGCAAGAAATATAACAAGACCAGAAACTATCTGTGTGAACTTGTGTTTGTTTTAGAATACATAGTTGGCATGTAGGGGTTTATAAGGCTAATCCGGCCATCATAAACGGCTATTAAACAGGGAAAATCGAGATCCGGCTGAGGTACAGTCGCGTACCAACAGTTATTAAACATGACAAGGGGAAGGGTAAACTACATGCCTTCTAGTATTCTCCCACCCGACATGAAAAACAAGACATGAACTCCAAATATTCAAGACATGAAATTAAGTATTCCTAAAACTAGGTGTAATCATCAAGGGTACTAGTAAGCAGGGAATTAATTATCACAATATAAAGATTTAACTTGAAGTGCAGGTACTTACCTGTTGTTTGGATCTGATTAATTGTTCTCGGAGAAATTTCCAGAGATGAGTCCAAAAGCTGAAATAGACATTATCATCACGCTCAGAAGATGTCAAATAGCTAGAAACACCTGTCCTTGGGTCCAATTTGGAGACAAAGGCAAAAACGGCAGTTTCGGGTCAAAACGGTGTCCGCTGGTGGGCCCGCTTTGCACCAAAAAACGTGTCCGGGTCAAAGGTCTCCAAATTCACCAAACTTAGTGTCAACAGGTCAGGAACGCTGATACGAACCCAACGGAACTTCCAGATTTGGATTCCGATGAGCCGAACACAAAATCGCCCGTCGAGCGGGGCCTGTGGGGCCCACGACACGCGATTTCGTCAACGTTCTCATAATCGAACCAAACTTGACCTACAGGACCAGCGTATCGCTACGAGTCCGATGGCGCAAGTTTCGTCTCGATCTGACGAGTGTACAAGAAGTTATGGTGAATTGCAGAAAAGTCGGATACGGGGCGATGTCCGAGGATACGCATTGATTCCGGTGTGCACGCACACCCGAATCAGCTTCCGCAAAATCTCACACGTCCGTATCGACGACGCGCACGTATCTGTGAAGACCGCAC
Source organism: Iris macrosiphon (assembly GCA_036927795.1). Lineage (NCBI taxonomy): Eukaryota > Viridiplantae > Streptophyta > Magnoliopsida > Asparagales > Iridaceae > Iris > Iris macrosiphon. The sequence continues at coordinate 130,912,697 of JAYESA010000017.1, read as the reverse complement.
GCGACCAAGTCGTCCCGTTTGGCGGGGCGCACTCAGTTCCGGGATAAAACAGGGTCTGGTTTTTCCTGTTTTTGGATCGCGGTGTGCGATCACCACAGGACGCGATGCCCCGAGCGGTTTGTCCGGGCACCGAGAGGGTCATACAGGCTTCGCAACGTAATTTACGGAATCAAAAACAGAGCTACGAACAAAAAGTTACAAGTACCTGAAGGGGACCCGAAAACCGGGGTCGAACCGAGTCCGACACGTGTCCGACTTGTGTCGGACACAGGGAACCTAGGGTTAGGGTTTCCTGGATGCTGCGGCGGTGGCCGGCCGGGGGTACGCCGGAGGTGGGCTGGGGCTGCTCATCGGCTGCGGTCGAGACGGGGCGGAGGCGTTGTCCGGTCGGCGGAGCTCTGGGAGGCGGCGACGTTCTGGGAAGAAGAAGGAGGAGAGGGGAGAAGGAGGAGGCGCTGGCTGGGTGGTCGGGTCCGGCGAGGGGAGAGGGAGGAGGAGCTGCAACAGAGGGAGGGGAAGATTCCGGCGAGGTGGCAGAGCGGAGAGTTAGGGTTAGGGTTCCGGTGGGAGGAAGTGGGGAAGAAGAAGAAGAAGAGGGGGGGCTTTTAAAGGGGGAGGAGTCGGTTAGGGGGGCCGAGCACGGCGGGGAAGAGGGGCTCGTGGCGCAGAGGACGCGGGGAGGTCGACCGGAGCAAGCGGCGCTGCGCGCGGAGCTCGCCGGAAGAGTCGGGCGGCGTGGGGCTGGGGGAAAGGGTCTCCGGGTCGGGTCGTGGGCGGGTTTGGGTCCGACCAACCCGACCCGACCCGATAGGTGGCGGGCTGCTGGGCCGGTCCATTGGGCCGGGCCGGCCCAAGGAAGGAAAAAGAGAAAAATAAAATAAAATAAATAATAAATAAAATAAAAAAATCAGTTAATTATATAATTAATTAAAAATTATTTTTAGGCATTTAAAAATAGGTCTGAGGCCCAGAAAAATCCAGAAAAATTACCCTAAGTCCAGTTTTTCATTTTACACCCAAAAATGTTATTTTCATGATATTTTAATATTATTTATTAACAATTAAAATTTATTTAATAATTAAGAACCTTGATTTTAATTTCAGAAAATTCCCAGAAAATTCCAGAAAATTGGGAAAAATCCAAGTTTTAATAATTTTAAAAATTCAGGGGGTTTACAAAATCAGGAAAATTAATACCCTATTTTTCTCCGGAATTGAGTGCGCCCCTCTAAACAGGACGACTTGGTCATGTACGGACTTCACCGAAAGGTGCGTGCCATTAATACGGACATGTGGAATTTCGCAAAAGTTGATTTGGATGTGCGTGCACACCGAAATTAACGCGTATCCGTCGACAACTCCCCGTATTGGCCCCGTTCTAGAATGTATTATAACTTCGTGTACACATGTCGCATTGAAACGAAACTTGCGCCATCGGACTCGTAGCAATACGTTGGTCCTGTGACATAAGTTTGGTTCGATTCTGAGAACGTTGACAAAATCGCGTATCGTGGGCCCAACGGCTCCACTTGACGGGCGATTTTGTGATCGGCTCATCGGAATTCAATTCTGAAAATTCTGTTGGGTTTGTATCATCAATTTGGACTTATAGACACTAAGTTTGACGAATTTGGAGAACATTGTCTCTGACACATTTTTCGGTACGAAGTGGGCCCACATGTGGACCCCACTTTGACCAAAAACTGTCACTTTTGCCCCTGTGTCCAAATTGGACTCAAGGACAGGAAATTCTAGCTATTTGATATCTTCTGAGCATGATGGTAATGTTTGTTTCAGCATCCGGAGACATTTTTGACGATTTCACGAATACCAGAGCAGCAGTTGTAAACCGAACATCAGGCAAGTGTACCTTGCCAAAACTTGCAGTACCTGTTTCATATTGTTATCCTAATTTATTTATATGATATACATACTTAACCTAGGACAGTGTGACATTACTTAGCGTCCAAATAATATTCGGGTGTCAACACTGTACGTGTAAACCCCCTGATTTTAAAGAATTTTTAATTTGGAATTTTCCTTAATTTTCTGTATTTTTTTGGAATTTTTCTCTAATTAAACTAAGTTTCTTTAATTATTAAATGATTTTTAAATGATGTTTAATAATATTAAATATTATAAAAATAATATTTTATGGTGTAAAATGAAAAACTAGACATAGGATAATTTTTCGATAATTTATTGGACCCCGGAATCATTTTAAAAGCCCTAAAAACTAATTAATTAATTAAACCACAATAAATCGGGTTTATTTTAAATAAACTAAACCAAACCAATAGATGAACCAAACCGGTTTAATTATACCAAAATCCTTATTGGGTCGGATCCGGGCCCAAAACCCAGACCCGACCCATTAGCCGACCCGACCCGTAATCTAATTAATGGATCGGGCCGGATCCACTAGGACCCGACCCGTCCGTCCGTCGAACCCGACCCGCTAACTTATCTCCCTCAAACCGCCCAGCCGCCCTACTCCTGACCTCCCGCCGCCGCCGCCCGCGTCGCTCCGGCTACCGGAACGTCCGCCGGCCGACGCTCCCTCTTCCTCTCCCTCACCGGCCGCCCCTCCAGCTTTTCCGTCCGCCTATATAAAACTCACCTCCGACCTAGGTCGATCCCCTCTCTGATCCGCCCAAACTCGCCGCCACCGGAACCTCCGCCCTGCCGTCGTTTCTCCCGGTGAACCCTCCGCCTCCCACAGACCCCGCTGCCCTCCTCCCAGCACTTCCCAGCACCACTCCGCCCACCGGCCAACCCGCCTCAGGCGCCCGAGCGAGCCCGACCGTGCTGCCCAGCGCCGCCGTGCCCGGACCTCGCCGCCGTGCCCAGCCCTTTCCTCCTCCTTCCTCCCCGACCCAGCAGCTAGCAGCAGCAAGCTCCGCCTCCGTACCTCGCCGTCCGGCCGCCTGTTGTCACGCCCCAGTCCCAAAATGCCGAGGGACTAGAGATGCGTGGCAATGGCCAGCAGCACGCACTGATGGATAACCCAATTTAATGGAGCCATCAGGGCGTACTTAAGCTGTAAATAAGGTCTACTACACAAGTCACGCTAATCTCATCCATAAAGAAAAGGAAATAAACTGCATAATCAAATGGAAATAATGTAGCAACATCCACACAGCAAGTCAGTCGGAGCAACAATCCGACTATAGTCTGAAATAAACTGGCTCTATAGGCCAAGAACAAAAGATGTAAACATGAAATAAATAAATGAGTGCTGGAACAGGCACTCAGGAAAAGTCCTCGGCAGTCACCTCGTCTTCAGTGTTTTGTTCAGCTCCAGCAATAGGTTCAGCTCCGGTCCCGTATACCTCGGGATACTGCTCCTCAGCTAAACCTGGGGACATAATCCATTCCAGGTCCTCAGTGGACATAGCAAGGCACAGATAATACAAGCCAAAATGAATAAGCAGTGCAATAATAATGAATCAGCAGGGTAAACTAAGTAACTAACCATCTATGTGATATGCAAATGAGAGCAACACTAGTACTCAGGCTGAGACCGCTACAAGCTCTGTGTCGGGGAGCCGGTAGCAGTAATAACACGTAAAGGGTCTAGCTCTGCTGGAGAGTCTACAACCTCACAATAATAGTAGATATATATATATAGAACAGCCTGTAGCCTGTGTGTCTCTCCCCACCCAATGTAATCACGCAAACCATGACCATAACGTCTCATGTCCATGTCAGCGGGATTATATCTAATGCAACAAGTCATACTGTCTAATAATAATAACTCTGTCAAGTCCTGTATCCTATTCAGAATCCCCACGAATAACTCGGGTAGATTCTGTCCATGATAGTGTCAAGTGTCCTGGGTTATAGGGTACTTGATAGGTCAAGTACAAAGTAAGGGGGGTCGTAAATCCATCTCTAAATGACGAACCCAACACCGCGCACGGTGTCAGTACCCGACTATGATCGGGCACTAGGTACGTCATACGTTTCCTAGGTTAAGCAGTTTAAAACAGTTTATATGATTTTGCACAAGAAATCCAGCAGAGTATTTTTACAGAAAATAAGAAAATAATGACTGCAAGTTTGGCAAGGTGCACTTGCCTGAAGTTTGGATTCCACTAAGGTCCTGGTTTCGAAAATTCCCAGAGATGTCTCCGAAAGCTGAAATAAACAGTACCATCACGCTCAGAAGGTGTCAAACAGCTAGGATCGCCTGTCCTTGGGTCCAATTTGGAGACAAGGGCAGAAACGGTAATTTCGGGCCAAAACGGGGTCCACCAGTGGGCCCGCTTTGCACCGAGAAACGTGTCAGGGTCAATGGTCTCCAAATTCACCAAACTTAGTGTCAACAGGTCAGAAACGCTGATACGAACCCAACGGAACTTTCAGATTTGAATTCCGATGAGCCGATCACGAAATCGCCCGTCGAGCGGGGCCTGTGGGGCCCACGACACGCGATTTCGTCAACGTTCTCAGAATCGGACCAAACTTGACCCACAGGACCAGCGTATCGCTATGAGTCTGATGGCGCAAGTTTCGTCTCGATCCGACGTGTGTGCACGAAGTTAGGGTGAATTGCAGAAAAGGCGGATACGGAGCGATGTCCGCGGATACGCGTTGATTCCGGTGTGCACGCACACCCAAATCGACTTCCGCGAAAACCCACACGTCCGTATCGACGAGGCGCACGTATCTGTGAAGACCGCGCGCGACCAAGTCGTCCCGTTTGGCGGGGCGTACTCAGTTCCGGGGTGAAACAGGGTCTGGTTTTTCCTGTTTTTGGATCGCGGTGTGCGATCGCCACAGGCCGCGATGCCCCGAACAGTTTATCCGGGCACCGAGAGGGTTATACAGGCTTCGCGTAGGAATTGACGGAATCGAAAACGGAGATCAGGGTTGCAAGATACGAATACCTGAAGGGGACCGAGAATTCGGGGTTTTTCGAGTCCGAATCGGGCTCGTGTCCGAATCCTGTGTCGGAGCCGTGTCCGCGTGTCCTGCTGTGTCCTGCTGGCTGGGGAATCACCGGGGAAGGCCGGACTCGGCGGGGCGAGCTGCGGCCGGGCGGGGGATCGTCGGCGAGCGGTGCCGAGGGGGTCGGCGGAGCCGGCGTCGGGTCTGGGACAGCGGGAAGAGGAAGGGAAGCTGGAGAGGGGCGGCCCTCGGCGGGTGGGCGGCGCTGGCCTGCGGAGGGCGGCGGGTCAGGGAGGAGGATGGCTGAGAAGGCGGTGGCGCGGGGCTCGCGGTCGGCGGAGGGGCTCGCCGGAGGTCGGGTAGATTGGGGTTAGGGTTTCAGGTTTGGGGGAAGAAGAGGGCGGAGGAGGGGCTTTAAATAGGGGACTGGGGAGGGCTTGGCCGGGGCGTCGTGGCGGAGAGGTCGGGGGTCGAGGCGGTCGTGGGGTCGACGGCGAAGGCGGCGGCGGGTTTTCCGGGTCGAGGGGTGACAGGGGCGGGTGAGCGGGTTTGGGAGAAGCGGGTCCGGGTCGGGCGCGGATCCGGGTGAGCGGACCCGCCCGACCCGCTAAGGAGTGAGGGTTGGGCCATGCGAACGGGCTCGGCCCACTGGGCCAGGCCGGCCCAAGACCGAATAATAAAAATAATAATAATAATAATAATAATAATAATAATAATTAATTAATTAATTTAGGAAAATAGTTTTTAGGCTTTTAAAAATAGGTCCGATGCCCAATAAAATCCCAGAAAATTACCCTAAGTCCGGTTTTCTATTTTACACCATAAAATAATATTTTCATTACATTTTAATGTTGTTTATTGGCAATTAAAAATTACAAACTCACTACAGGGCCTATGTAAATTCCTGAAAAATGTATTTTAAATCCCAAAATTGATTTTTAAAATTCCAGAAAATTTAGGGTGTTTACACCTGTGCCGCCTCCCAGCACGCCGTCGACCCCCCCTCGACCGCCTCCTCCGCTGCTCGGCCTCCCTCCGGCCGCCTCCGTCCGCCGTAGCTTCGGTTGGTCCTAACCCTAACCCTAGCTTCTGTGGACACAGCACCTTGACACGATTCGGACACGTGTCGGACACGTGTCGGACACGAAAAATTCACAGTTTCTGGAGCCCTGTTCTGGTACTCATATCTCTCTCCTCGTAGCTTTGTTTCTCGTTCCGTTAGTTGCATTGCGTAGCCTGTATGACCCCCTCGGTGCCTGTGCAACCCGCTCGGTGCATCGCGTCCTGTGGTGGTCGCGAACCGCGATCCAAAAACAGGAAAACCAACGCCCTGTTTCACCCCGGAACCGAGTACGTCCCGCCAAACGGGACAACTTGGTCGCGTGCGGTCTTCACCGGTACGTACGCGTCGTTGATACGGACGTGCGAGATTTTACAGAAGTTGATTTGGATGTGCGTGCACACCGGAATCAATGCGTATCCACCGACAACGTCCCGTATCCGACCTTTCTGAATCTTGCTGTAACTTAGTGTACATACGTCGGATCGAGATGAAACTTGCGCCATTGGACTCGTAGCAATACGCTGGTCCTGTGAGCCAAGTTTGGTTCGATTCTGAGAACGTTGACAAAATCGGGTGTCGTGGGCCCCACAGGCTCCACTTGACGGGCGATTTGTGAACGGCTCATCGGAATCCAATTCTGGAAGTTCCGTTGGGGTCGTATCATCGTTCCTGACTTGTTGACACTAAGTTTGACAGATTTGGAGATCTTTGACCCTGACACATTTTTCGGTACAAAGCGGCCTACATTTGGACCCCGTTTTGCCCTGAAATGTTATTTTTGCTCTTGTGTCCAAATTGGACTTAAGGACAGGCATTTCTAGCTGATTAATATTTTTTGGATCTGATGGTGATGTCTATTTCAGCAACCGGAGTACTGTCTGCAAATTCTGTTGAAGTCAGAGCTACAATTGGTGCCGGAACCCCAGGCAAGTGTACCTTGCCATAATTGCAGTATAATTGATTCATTTTGTTCTCTTAGTTTATTCCTGTGACTATTGTACATGCTCAACCCTAGGGCCGTGTGACTTGCTTAGCGTCCGATTAGTAGTCGGGTGCCAACACCGTACGCGGGGTTGTGCAACGTCACCTAGAGATGGATATCGTGACATTTACATTCTCGTACTTGCCATATCAAGTACATTATATTCAGGACACCTGACACGAATCATGAGACAGAATCTTCTTGAATATTCAAGGTAATTCTGTATAGGATACAGGTTTTATGACATATACAGTTTACATGCTTAGATTTATCCTGACTTGTTGTATTAGTTTTGATCCTGCGTGTCATGGACATGAGACGTGAGAATACATTGGGTGGTGAGAGATTTACCATACAAAAGGCTGAATATATATATATATATATATATATATATATATATATATATATATATATATATATATATATATATATATATACAATACTTAATGGATGTGCCTTAGACTCTGACTCAGAGCTTTGGTACCGTACTGGCCCTTCGAGAAAATACTGCTATGGTTTCTTCAACACTGATCCTGTAGTAGTCTCAGCCTGAGTATGACTAGAACTCTCACTTGCATATCACTTAGCTGGCTATGTATTTACCCTATTTGTTTCATTTATTTCCTGCACTGCATTATTATGGCTTGAGCTTTCTTGTACCTTGCTATGTCCCCTGAGGACCTGGATCCGGATTATGTCCCCAGGATTAGCAGACGAGGTTTATCCAGAGGTATACGGAACAGGAGCACTTCTCGGAACAGTACCAGTACCTGAGGAGAGGTGATCGCTGAGGACTTCTCCTGAACAACTGCTTCTTCCATGCTCAGTTTTATGGCAAATTAAACTCTTTATTTCCTGTTTATGAGAACATTTGTAACAGACTTAATATCGGGTTGTTCCCCGATTTTATTTACTTTTGACTGGATGTTGTTTATTACTTTCTATTGATATTTCTGTGTTTATTCCGTGGATGAGATTAGTAAACCCTGATAGTTGTAATACAGCTTAAGTATGCCCTGATGGATCCATTAAATTGGCTTTGTCCATCGATGTGTGCTGCTGGTCATTGCCGCGCATCCAGTCCCTCGATATTTTGGGACTGGGGCGTGACATGGTTTTTGTGGTGGCCCATGCAGGTCAACGACTAAATTGTTCGGTTTCAACTTAGGGACCGAACAGGCCTGCAATTAGAATATGATAAGTTTTAGGATCTCATCCACTTGCTTGAATCGTTTTTGATATCTATATCGTTTTCGAACTAAATTTGAATTGCATCTTGCCTTGATTCCTGTGCGCCCTTATAGTTTATTTTTGATGCAGAGTAATGGATTCACGAGCAAACGACGGAACTCCAGCAAGAACACTAATAGGTGCTGTAGCCATCTACGGAGAAGATGAAGTGACGCCATTGAGTGGAGATCCCTCTACTCACCGAAGCAGCCAAGAAGATCAGCAAGCTTCTAGATTTCGGCGTGATGACATTCCACCTCCTCCGCAGTTCGTTCCACCGATGCCTGTATTCCCACAAGGGCAGTCTATTGACGGGCAACAAATATTCCAAATGATCTACGCAATGATGCAAGCCCAGCAACAAGTCCAACACGAGGCTCGGCGTCGCGAGGCTGATTACTTGAGGAACGGTCTAGTAAAAGCACTGGAGCAGGCCAACCTACCAGCTAGACGGCAACCGACGGGCTCTATCACTGATTTCCGCCAACTGAAGCCCCGTACCTTCTCAGGCAAGGAGGAGCCCACAGAAGTTCAAGTGGCTCACCAACATACAACATCAATTAGAAGCAGCTGAGCTACCAAGGGAAAGTTGGATGACTGTCGTCAGAATGCAATTGACAAGCAATGCTCATCACTGGTGGCTATCTGAAGAGAGACGGCTCGGACCAGACCGAGTTACTTGGGAGGAGTTCTCCAGACTCTTTCAAGAGATGTACATTCTGACTAGCGCTCGATCAGAACTGCGGGACAAGTTTAATCGCCTCATTCAGGATACTATGACGGTGGAAGAGTACAACGCCGACTTCATTCGTCTGAGTTATTTTGCCCCTACCTTGATCCCAACAGAAGAAGAAAAGGCTGAGAAGTTCTTTGATGGGCTAAATTTTGAGTTACAAAGAATGATCGGATCCGTTGCACCTACTTCGTACACGGACGTCCTTGCTGCAGCTCGACGTATGGAGCGTGTCATCAGACGAGAATCCAACCTGAAGAGGCCTTCCACATCAGCACTAGCCAGAGCAACGAATGGAGAAGCTGCCAAGAAACCTCATCTGCATCAATCACTACAGGGAGCTGCATCCAAATCCCTAACTCTTCCTACTTGTTACTACGGCGGCAAGATAGGCCATGTTGAGAATGAGTATAGACGTAAATTCGGACTGTGCTTAGGTTGCGGATCCAGACAGCATGCAGTGAGGGATTGCCCTGAGCGTAGAGAAGGAGCACCAAGGGCAAACCAACAAGCTCTACCAGCACCAGGAGGACATCAACCAAGGCCACCTTTGACACTTCAAGCAGCACCCTACCAGCAAGCCCAGCAACAGCAGAGGGCACCACCTCAAGGACGCGGCCAAGCTTTCGCGATGACTGTGGGAGACGCGCAGAATCATGGAGTAGCTAATGCGCGTAAGTTTTTGTAGTTCTGTTTCTATTATTGCTTAGTTCGTGCCGTTGGTTCGTGACCCTAGACTTGACCTGACAGTTTTAAATTGATAATAATTGATAACCTAGTGTTAATCTAAGTAATTTTGAACTTGCCAATAATTTAGAATATTTTATAAATGTTAAACTGATAAGTTTTTAAATGATAACTTGATTTTTCTAAAAACTGTAATTTTCTAGATTTTCTACATTTGGGAAATTGCATAACTTCCATTGCTTAGGGAAATAATTTTTTCTATGTGTTTAAACCCTCAACCTTGATTTTCTTCATAGTATTATGATTCGAATAAATTTTGTAACCGTGTCATCTTTGTTGACCGGTTATTCTTTGATTGCGAGGACACAATCCTCTTAAGGGGGGTAGATTGTAAACCCCCTGATTTTCAAGAATTTTTAATTTGGAATTTTCCTTAATTTTCTGTATTTTTCTGGATTTTTTCTCTAATTAAACTAAGGTTCTTTAATTATTAAATAATTTTTAAATGATGTTTAATAATATTAAATATTATAAAAATAATATTTTATGGTGTAAAATGAAAAACTAGACATAGGGTAATTTTTCGGAAATTTATTGGACCCCGAAATTATTTTAAAAGCCCTAAAAACTAATTAATTAAACCACAATAAACCGGGTTTATTTTAAATAAACTAAACCAAACCAATAGATGAACCAAACCGGTTTAATTAAACCAAAATTCTTATTGGGTCGGATCCGGGCCCAAAACCCAGACCCGACCCATTAGCCGATCCGACCCGTAATCTAATTAATGGATCGGGCCGGATCCGATAGGACCCGACCCGTCCGCCCGTCGAACCCGACCCGCTAACTTATCTCCCCCAAACCGCCCAGCCGCCAGACTCCTGACCTCCCGCCGCCGCTGCCCGCGTCGCTCCGGCTACCGGAACGTCCGCCGGCCGACGCTCCCTCTTCCTCTCCCTCACCGGCCGCCCCTCCAGCTTTCTCGTCCGCCTATATAAACCTCGCCTCCGACCTAGGTCGATCCCCTCTCCGATCCGCCCAACCTCGCCGCCTCCGGAACCTCCGCCCTGCCGTCGTCTCTCCCGGCGAACCCTCCGCCTCCCACAGACCCCGCTGCCCTCCTCCCAGCACTTCCCCGCACCCCTCCGCCCACCGGCCAACCCGCCTCAGGCGCCCGAGCGAGCCCGACCCTGCTGCCCAGCGCCGCCGTGCCCGGACCTCGCCGCCGTGCCCAGCCCTTTCCTCCTCCTTCCTCCCCGACCCAGCAGCTAGCAGCAGCAAGCTTCGCCTCCGTACCTCGCCGTCCGGCCGCCCGCGCCGCCTCCCAGCACGCCGTCGACTCCCCCTCGACAGCCTCCTCCGCTGCTCGGCCTCTCTCCGGCCGCCTCTGTCCGCCGTAGCTTCGGTTGGTCCTAACCCTAGCTTCTGTGGACACAGCACCCTGACACAATTCGGACACGTGTCGGACACGTATCGGACACGAGGAATTCGTAGTTTCTGGAGCCCTGTTCAGGTACTCATATCTCTCTCCTCGTAGCTCTGTTTCTTATTCCGTCAGTTGCATCGCGTAGCCTGCATGACCCCCTCGGTGTCCGTGCAACCCGCTCGGTGCATCGCGTCCTGTGGTGGTCGCGAACCGCGATCCAAAAACAGGAAAATCAACGCCCTGTTTTACCCCGGAATCGAGTACGCCCCGTCAAACGGGATGACTTGGTCGCGTGCGGTCTTCACCGATACGTGCGCGTCGTTGATACGGACGTGTAGGATTTCGCAGAAGTTGATTTGGATATGCGTGCACACCGGAATCAACGCGTATCCGTCAACAACGCCCCGTATCCGACCTTCTGAATCTCACTGTAACTTAGTGTACACACGTCGGATCGAGATAAAACTTGTGCCATCGGACTCGTAGCAATACGCTGGTCCTGTGAGCCAAGTTTGGTTCGATTCTGAGAACGTTGACAAAATCGGGTGTCGTGGGCCCCACAGGCTCCACTTGACGGGCGATTTGTGAACGGCTCATCGGAATCCAATTCTGGAAGTTCCGTTGGGGTCGTATCATCGTTCCTGACTTGTTGACACTAAGTTTGACAGATTTGGAGACCTTTGACCCTGACACGTTTTTTGGTGCAAAGCGGCCTACATTTGGACCCCGTTTTGCTCTGAAATGTCATTTTTGCCCCTGTGTCCAAATTGGACTTAAGGACAGGCATTTCTAGCTGATTAATATTTTCTGGATCTGATGGTGATGTCTATTTCAGCAACCGGAGTACTTCCTGCAAATCCCGTTGAAGTCAGAGCTACAATTGGAGCTGAAACCCCAGGCAAGTGTACCTTGCCATAATTGCAGTATAATTGATTCATTTTGTTCTTTTGGTTTATTCCTTTGACTGTTGTACATGCTCAACCCTAGGGCCGTGTGACTTGCTTAGCGTCCGATTAATAGTCGGGTGCCAACACCGTACGCGGGGTTGTGCAACGTCACCTAGAGATGGATATCGTGACATTTACATTCTCGTACTTGCCATATCAAGTACATTATACCCAGGACACCTGACACGAATCATGAGACAAAATCTTCCTGAATATTCAAGGTGATTCTGTATAGGATACAGGTTTTATGACATATACAGTTTACATGCTTAGATTTATCCTGACTTGTTGCATTAGTTTTGATCCTGCGTGTCATGGACATGAGACGTGAGAATACATTGGGTGGTGAGAGATTTACCATACAAAAGGCTGAATATATATATATATATATATATATATATATATATATATATATATATATATATATATACAATACTTAATGGATGTGCCTTAGACTCTGACTCAGAGCTTTGGTACCGTACTGGCCCTTCGAGAAAATACTGCTATGGTTTCTTCAACACTGATCCTGTAGTAGTCTCAGCCTGAGTATGACTAGAACTCTCACTTGCATATCACTTAGCTGGCTATGTATTTACCCTATTTGTTTCATTTATTTCCTGCACTGCATTATTATGGCTTGAGCTTTCTTGTACCTTGCTATGTCCCCTGAGGACCTGGATCCGGATTATGTCCCCAGGATTAGCAGACGAGGTTTATCCAGAGGTATACGGAACAGGAGCACTTCACGGAACAGTACCAGTACCTGAGGACGAGGTGATCGCTGAGGACTTCTCCTGAACAACTGCTTCTTCCATGCTCAGTTTTATGGCAAATTAAACTCTTTATTTCCTGTTTATGAGAACATTTGTAACAGACTTAATATCGGGTTGTTCCCCGATTTTATTTACTTTTGACTGGATGTTGTTTATTACTTTCTATTGATATTTCTGTGTTTATTCCGTGGATGAGATTAGTAAACCCTGATAGTTGTAATACAGCTTAAGTATGCCTCGATGGATCCATTAAATTGGCTTTGTCCATCGGTGTGTGCTGTTGGCCATTGCCGCGCATCCAGTCCCTCGATATTTTGGGACTGGGGCGTGAGAGTACGCAGAGTTGTGTAATATCACCTAGACATGGATATCGAGACCCTATACATTCTCGTGCTTGCATTATCAAGTACGTTATACCTTAGGACACCTGACACTATTCATGAGATAGAATTTTCCTGAGATATTTATGGTGATTCTGTATAGGTTACAGGTTTCATGAATATTGTTTTGCATAGATATCATATGACTTGCTGCATTAGATATGATCTTGCGTGACATGAACATGAGACGTTGTGGACATGAGATGTGTGATTACATTGGGTGGGGAGAGACACACAGGCTACAGGCTGATATATATATATATATATATATATATATATATATATATATATATATATATATATATATATATATATATATATATATATATATATATATATATATATATATATATATATTGTGAGGCCTCAGACTCTACATCAGAGCTAGGCACTCTACTAGTGATATCTCTGCTACCGGCTCCCCGACACCGAGCTTGTAATGGTCTCAGCCTGAGTTCTAGTGATGTTCTCATCTTGCATATCACTTAGCTGGTTATATAGTTTACCCTATTGATTCATTTATTGCTGCACTGCATTTATTTTGGCTTGAGTTATTTTGTACCTTGCTATGTCCCCTGAGGACCTGGATCCGGATTATGTCCCCAGGATTAGCAGATGAGATCTACCCCGAGGTATACGGGACATAAGCATTAACAGGAGCATTAGCCGGAGCAGAAGCAGGAACAGTAACAGGCACTGGAGTAGTACCAGATCCAGAAGACGAGGTGATCGCCGAGGATTTCTCCTGAGTATATGTCTTATCCATACTCAGTATATGTTGTTGTTATCCTATTTCTTGACAATGGTATCAGACTTATTATCGGGTTGTTCCCTGATTTATTTATTTGAGACTTGATGATGATTATATTTTATTTTATTGAGATTGATATTGATATTGCTTTATACTCTGATATTGTTGTATTCATTTTTGTGGATGAGATTAGTATATTATATCCTTATTATTGTACTACAACTTAAGTACATCCTGATGGGTCCATTAAATTGGGTTTGCCCATCGGTGTGTGCTGCTGGCCATTGCCACGTGTCTAGTCCCTCAATATTTTGGGACTGGGGCATGACAAGAGATGTTAGGTTGATAACATGTCACAAGTTATGATGGTAAAAATTTATTGGCTTAATAATGTTCAATTTAGCAGCATGTAATATGGCATATTCCCAAGCTAAAACGGGTAAGTTTGATTGCATAAGTAAAGGCCTTGCTATGTGCTGAAAATGCTTAATCAAGGACTCTGCTAAACCATTTTGGGTATGAACATGAGGGACATAATGTTCAACTTCTATTCATACAAAAGCACAATAATCATCAAAAGTACGGAAAGTGAACTCAGCTGCATTATCAAGTCGAATCGTTCCAACATGTTGGTCAAAAAAATGAGTCTTAAGCTTAATCAACTGAGAAAGTAGATTGGAGAAGGTAAAATTTCTAGATGAGAGTAATGAAATATTTGACTATCGACTAGAAGCATCTATTATAACAATAAAATATCTGAAAGGTCCGCTAGCAGGATCAATTGGTCCGCAAATATCACCTTATATTCTCTGAAGAAATGGTGGTGATTCAGAAGCTATTTTGAGAAGTGAAGGTCTTGTGATGAGTTTACCATGTGAACAAGCTACACACAAATGTTCAGTAGGAAAGGAAAGACTTTGGTAATTATGCCCATTGGTATTGTTGATGACATTTCTCAACATAGTCGATCCTGGATGACCCAATATGTCATACCAAAGAATTAGATTCCTTGGATCCTTTAGCCTTTTGCTAGTGATAGGGTGAGATTCTACTACCTTCAGAGTAGTTTGATATAGCCCCGAGGAGATTAACTTGCACTTTTCTAATGTGAGCTTATTGCTTCCAATCTTAGAGGTGATACAAAGATACTATTTTCTATCATCGTTCATGGTTTCAACATGAAACCCGTTCATTCGAATATCTCTAAAGCTGAGTAAATTTCTATTAGATCTACTAGAGAATAATGCATTTCGAATGACTAAGTGTATTCCATTTGGCAACACAACATCGCCCTTACCATAACCTTCTATAATCTGCACAGGTCCAGCAATGGTGGTCACCTTGGCAGTGTTTAAGGCATATGTTGTGAAAAACTTTCTAGTTTTTAATATTGTGTGAGTTGTTGCACTATCTATTAAGCATATTCCATCATCATTGTCCATACAATTCAAAAACAAAAAATAATAATATATTAATATGCTACTAAATGGTTAAGCTTGACATATTGTCAATTATTATAACTTGATCTAAATCTAAATAAAATTGCTTCAAAGAAAGTAAACTACCTAGACTATTGATCATATAATGACCAATTTATTCAAAGTGGAAAGTAAATAAACTTCGATAAGCATACAATAACTATACATTGACTTCGCCTATCATGGCGTTGAACTGGTCTTCCGAAATTGTGTTCCCATCCTTATCTTGGAAGAAATCATTAAAATTTATGTATGTTGTACCCTCCATGGGATTAGTCTCCACACCCTTTTAGGCTTCATACTCGTCCACTTTCTTTTGTGAGGTGTGATAGTTTCGCATCCAATGACCAGCTATTCCACAACGTTTGCAAATGTCAGTTGGAGCAGCGGAATTGGAAATTTGGATATTGTTTCTTCGAGGATTAAATTATTTATTTTTGAATTGTGTATCGTTCCTTGGACCCGGATTGTAGCCATTTCTTTGGTTTCCACGACGTCCATGCCCTCTATATCTGTGATTTTCTCGACCCCTAGTATTGGTCACATTTTTTCGAGAACTAGTCGCATTCACTTCAGCTGGAATTAGTGCAGACCCAGTTGGTCTACTAGTGTAGTTTTTGATTAATAACTCATTGTTTTTTTTTTGCCACGAGTAAGACAACAATGAGTTCGAAATACTTCTTAAAATTTCTCCCTATACATCTGTTGTAGGGTCATATTAATCGCATGAAATATGGTGAATGTTTTCTCTAGCATGGAATGCTCTGTCACTTCTTCACCACATAACTTCAATTGTGAAGTAATCCCGAACATACCTGAATTATAGGCTGCAACTGTATTATAATATTGGAAACGTAGATTGAGCCATTCATGGAGTGCACCTGATAGTATGACAATTTTTTGGGGATCATATCTCTCAGCTAGAGAATTCTATAGCATTAAGGGGTCCTTGACTGTTAAGTACTCAGCATTGAGATCATCATGAATATGATGCCTTAGGAAAATTAAAGCCTTCATTTTAACTTGTGCAGATACTGGCTTATCAGCCACAATTGCGTCACCTAAGCTTTTGGCTTAAAGGTGCAATTCAGCATCCAATCTCCAGTTGAGAAAGTTTTGGCCTTCTAAGTTTAGAGGCTTGAAATCATGATTTGTGAGGCTCGACATATTGCTGTATAAGATCAATAATAACAAGTTAACATAAGAACTTGATAAATTATCAAACAATTCATGTTCATGGTGTATGCTTCAAACAATGATGTTTTAGAAGTCTATTTATACCAAACAAATCTTGTTCATGGTATGCTTCGAACAATGATGTTCCAGAAGTCGTAGGTAAATACCAAACACTAGATGTTCATGATATACTTCGAACAATGATTATGTTCAAGAAATCTTTCAAAAATACCACATATGGTATGCTTCGAACAATGATGTTTCAGAAGTCTTATATATATAGACCAAATAATTCATGTTCATGGTCATCAGATCTCTGATGGTTTTGATCTGAATGTATTAACATATATAAAATAAATAAATAAATAAATAAAGAATAACTCCAGCGTTCTCTCCGAGAGATCTATATGCGATTAACATCGGAGTGCTATCAGAGTTAAATAAAAGAAGTTAGATGAATGGATAAAAATTATTCTTTTTGCCCTAGCAGTATGCCAATAGATATATAAACATCAACATCAGGCTGCGCCTAGGATATGCATATGCATAAAAAAATAAACATAAATAATCATACATATTATCGAAGTGGAGAATCCGCAAATGGCGGCTTCACTGAGATGCTCTCGCTTATTTTCTTCCGTTAGAGCTTCGTGCTGATAACGTGTTAGAATAAACATAGAAGAAGAAAATATGAGAGAATCTCTCTTATTAGTGTAATATCATAGTGGGAGGCAAATGCCTTATTTATACAATACAATCAAGATGTAATATTAATCTCTAACCAATGTGGGACTAAAATACAAAGTGAGAATCCAACCCTTTAGTAACCCACGTTATAACACATACATGTATATATATTGCATAGTAATTATAGTAATTATGTGCTGCTGTCTTTGTAAAAAAAAAAGGTCATTCTGAAGAGGGTCTTCTTTGCAACGAAGAATACGTCCTTCCGAATGGCGTTTTGGGACTCTTATAAAAATTTCACCAAAGTTTATACTCTCAGAGCAATTTTACCATAGTTTAATGTTGTGAATACAAATTTCTATTTTTTTAAATTTTCTTGCGTCATATGGTCAGCATGCAACGAGGAAAGTCATAGAAAATCAGGAGAATCGAGAAGTACTAGAAAAATCAAGCAACTCGCATACTAATATATTCTTTTTTCAGATTTTTTTTTGTCCATCCTTATTGAATTTGATCCTAATAATTACGCATGGGGGTAGAAATTTGGAAAAAATATAAAAGAGGTAAAAGAACAAGTGAGTTGGCGCGGTGAGCTAAACTTGTGAAACGCTAACTGAGAGTGTGTTTGGTAGGAGAGAAAAGTGGGAGGAAAGAAAATGAAGGAGAAAAAAGTGGAGGGAATGATTCATTTTCTCTTGTTTGATATTGAAGAAAAAAGTAGAAGGAAGAAAAAGTAGAGAGATTGCTTTTTCCTCTTAACCTAATAAATTGAATCATTCCAAAAGTAAAAGAAAAAAATGGAAAAAAAAAAGTGCATGCTTATATCAATTAACAATTATACTCCCATATGAATTGTATTATTTAAAAATTATTCATGAAGTCAACGGTAAATAAATATTTCTAGTTGAGAATAAAATTGATAAAACATATATATTTTTTATTTTCTTTCCTTCTACTTTTTATTTCATACAAAATAAAAAAATAAAAAATAGTTTTCTACCAAACACACACACACACACACACAAAAACTATAAAAAATATATATATTCTACTATTTTTTTTCTTCTCCTATTTTTTTTTATTCTTCCTGCCTAACGAAGCCTACATGTGAGCAAAATTATGGCGGATGCACTGAGGAAGCAAATGCAGGCAGACACATGATGATAAGCATGCATGCATGCCACTCTTATGAAATTATCACCACGAGTCCGATCTCACTACAAGCCAAGAAACAAGAAAAACCGAAAAACAAGCAAACTAATTTCTACTTTGTTTGTATCTTTACTACCCAAATATTCTCGTAAATGCTAATAGTCGTTCAACAATTTGCATTCCTCCCTAGCTTTAAAATTTCATGAGAAACGCTTAAACGTTCCCAATTCCCTCTAATTTGGAGTGAACAGAAATCAAAACCGAAATTTGAAAACAAAATCAATCAAACTCATCAAAACTGAACCGAAACATAACTGAATAATCTATTTGGATTATTCAATTAGAATATTTTTATTATTTAATGAATCGAACCAGATTCTATCGAACCGAAACATAATTGAATAATCAATTTGGATTATTCGGTTAGAATATTTCTATTGTTTAATAGATCGGACCAGAATTAGAATCGTAGTTAAGTTATATTAAAATTTATAATTTTTATATATATATTCGTTGTATTTTAAAGTTGTGTTCAAAGTTGGATTATTGTTAAATTATTAAAATTAAACTTCAAAACATATACATAAAATTGTTGTTTTAAAAAAAACATATTTTTAATCACAAAAAATGTATAAAATTGAGAGTATTTGTATAATTGAATAAATTATTTTCAGTTTTTGGCTTTGAACCAAAATCCAAAATCGTTTTCGAAAAAAAAAATTAGTATTTTTAAAACTGAAATCGAAATAAAATTTTTGGTACAAAACAGAATAATGCTCACCCTATCTCTGCCACATCAAAGACTGATCAAATTAATAATAATTTCCCAACTAGTCTGTATATAGTTCCTAGGAATGACTAAAAAAAGTAGGGGGGCTCAAATCTGTACAACACCAGTATTTCATTATTCTTCAACTGTTTGCAGTATGCCAAGACTACTAATATACGTTATACAATATGATACTTACTTGGGACTTCATCATTCACAACCCTAATGGATTTTGCTTTAACTTGGGCATCTAGATTCGATAGATAGAAATAAGGGCATTTTACAGAACAACTCAGGACCTTCCAAATCAACACAACATCTAGATTTGTTGGAGTTCATGGAATTTTCAACCTATGTAAAAAATATTTCGAAGTTCGATTGAGTATTTCTATGTATAATAGAAATACCTCAATATATTTGGATTATGTATTCCTACATATAATAGGAATATGTCAATGGATTTAGATTTGGATTGAATATTTCTACATATAATAGAAATATGTCAATGAATTTGGATTTGGATTTGGATTTGATATTCCTATATATAATAGGAATACTAGTTGCGGGTTTGAGGCTATATATATTAGGTGTCTCATAGCCCTAAAATATATCTCATATATCTCAAAAATATTGCAAAATGAGACAAGAGTGCTTTTACAACATTGGAAGGAGGGAGGAAGAGATTGAAGGCTATTTCGAAGAGTAGATCGGTTTCGAGTAATTCTTTTCTCGTCATCTCCGTTCTTCGTTTGTCTGTGATCAATTTTCTATTCCAAAGAGTTGTGGTGATCCGTTTGGATCAGTGAGAAGTTTGTAAGGAGTCGGTATATTTCTTATTCCATTAGTGAAGGCTTTTCAGGGTTGGACTCCGATCGTCCCGTGATTTTTTTTTCATTTAGGTTCTTCATATAAAAATTTTTGTGTCTGCGATTTGTGTTTGGCATTTTTGGTTTGTGTGCTTTTGCTCGATTCTCTCGCAGGGCTTCTTTGTTTGGGGAACGGTTTTCGCGCTTTCGTTCCCAACAAAGTGGTATCAGAGCCAGGTTCTGGAGTTCAGAGAGGTCAGGAGTTGACAGGCAAAACAAGAAGGAGAGATGGTCGCAGAACCTATGCGCATGGTAAATCTGAATGGTACCAACTATCATTATTGGCGGAGCAAGATGAAGAATTTGATGTTCGTCAAGAAGCTGCATCTTCCAATATTTGCGTCCGAGAAGCCCAGTGACAAATTTGAAGATGACTGAAAGTTTGAGCATATACATGTGTGTGGATATATCAGGAAGTTCGTTGACGAGAACGTGTACAATTACGTTGCCACTATTGAGCACGCAAAGATGCTGTGGGATAAGCTGAAATCTTTGTATGCAAAGAAGACATGGGTAAACAAGCTGTTCTTGATCCGAACGATGATGGGTCTGCGGTAGAAAGATGGTGCGTCTATTACGGATCACTTGAGTGAGTTCCAGGGCATGGTGGACCAGCTATCCTCGATGGGAGTCAAGTTCGACGATGAAGTAAAGGGACTATGGTTGCTGTGTACATTGCCAGACTCGTGGAAAATCGTACGAGTGTCTATGATCGCTTCTGCTCCGAAAGGCGTAGTCAGTCTGGAGTTTGCCAAGAGCGGGGTACTGAATGAAGAGATGCGGAGACATTCTAAGGACACTTCATCTACATCCCACTCAGATGCGCTAGTTTCAGAGAGTTACGGAAGGAGCAAGAGCATGGGTCTAAGTGGTGGCAGAGACAAGAGCAGGGGCAAGTCCAAGGGTTGGTACGAGGACTCGGAGTGTTACTATTATGGCAAGAAGGGCCACATCAAGCGGAACTGTTTCGCTTGGAAGAGGGAGATGAAGGGCGACAAGGGGAAGCAAAGTGAGAACACTACAACGGGGGCCTCGGCACATGGAGGCGATGTGATCATTATAGGTGATGGGATAGTTATGAACCTCGCCTGCGATGACAACTCTTGGCTAGTGGACTCAGGTGCTTCAGCGCACGTATCTCACAACATGGCACTATTTGCTACTTACACAACAGGCGACTATGGAGTGTTGAAGTTGGGCAACGAAGATGTGTCGAAAGCTGTTGTTGTTGGAGATGTGCATTTGAGGACAAAGACGGGTGCAGTTCTTGTTCTCAAAGATGTCCGTCATGTCCCTGGTATCCGTTTCAACCTGGTGTCGGTTGGAAGGTTGGATGAAGAGAGTTTCTTCAACCTCTTCGGGAACGGCCAGTGGAAGCTTTCCATAGGTTCGATGGTGATTGCCAGAGGAAACAAGAAGTCCGGACTCTATTATATGGAAGGGGACGCACATGGGGCACATGAGGTGAACGCAACTACTGATGCGTCTACCGAATTGTGGCACAGGCGGCTCAGCCATATCAGCGTGAAGGGGATGAGCTACTTGGTGAACATGAAGGTGATTCCACGGCTAAAGTCTACAAAATTGGAGAGAAGTACGCACTGTTTGGCGGAAAAGCAAAATATGGTGTCTTTCCAAAGTCACCCAAGTTCAAAGAAGTCGGCATTGCTCGAGTTGATTCACTCGGATATCTGCAGTCCTATAAAGGTAAAGTCCATTGGTGGTGCTTCTTATTTTATGACTTTTATTGATGATTGTTCCAGAAAGGTTTGGGTCTATGCCTTAAAGACCAAGGATCAGGTGCTGCCCACTTTCAAAGAGTTTCAGGCCTCTGTTGAAAAGGAGACGGACAAGAAGCTACTATGTGTTCGGTCCGACAACGACGACAAGTACATTGGTCCTTTTGATGCTTATTGCAGAGAGCAAGGGATACGACACCAGAAGACTCCGTCGAAGATACCTCAGCTCAATGGTGTACCTGAGCGAATGAACAGGACTCTGATGAATAGGGTACGATATTTGCTGTCAGAAGCAAACTTGTCGGACAACTATTGGGGTGAGGCACTTTACACAACTGTTTATGTTATTAATTTATCTCCTAGTGCTCCTTTGCAGGGTGATGTGCCTGATAAATTATGGTACGTCAAAGAGCCGTCATACAGTCACCTGTGAGTGTTTGGTTGTAAGACCTTCGTACATGTACCGAAGGACGAAAGATCCAAACATGGGTCGAAGACGAGACAGTGCGTCTTTGTCGGCTTCGGTCGGGATGAGTTTGGCTATAGACTCTACGATCCAGTGGGAAGAAAGCTCTACAGAAGCAGGGACGTGGTTTTCGTCGAGGATCAGACCATGACCAACATTCAGGATTTCGAGATGCCTTCTGAGGCTGAGGAATTGCCTGAGTTAGAGTCATTTCGCTTCGAGCAGTTTCCAGAGGACATCGCAGAGGATCCAGTTATGGGAGAGCCAGTACATGGATTTGCTCCCAACCTTGATCATCAGTCTGCTGATGGTGGTCAGGGTGACCCTCGGGAGGATGAGCATGCCGAGGAGGTAGTTCCTGAAGGGGAGAGGCTGTTGATATACAGCCAACACCAGTGGTTCCGATGAGGATGAGCGATAGAGAGCATCGACCATCTACGAGATACTCACCGGGTAAGTATGTGCTACTGATTGACCGGGGAGAGCCCGAATGTTTTGCAGAGGCTATGGAAGATAAACACATGCATGAGTGGATGAAGGCTATGCAGGAGGATATGGGTTTCTTACATGCCAATTCTACTTATGAGCTGGTGCGGTTGCCAAGGGACAAGAAGGCTTTAAAAAATCGATGGGTATTCAGAGTGAAGCAGACAGATGATGTTACTCGCCTTCGATACAAAGCAAGGCTGGTAGTTAAAGGCTACGGTCAGTGGAAGGGCATAGATTATGATGAGATCTTTTCGCCAGTCGTCCAACAGTTGTCTATTCGGGTGGTGCTAGCATTAGCAGTCAATTTCGACTTGGAGGTCGAGCAGATTAACGTGAAGCCGATATTCCTCCACGGTGATCTTGAGGAGAAGTTGTACATGGAGAATCCAGAGGGATTCTGTGAGAAGTGCAAGTCACACTTGGTCTGCCGGTTGAGGAAGAGCTTGTATGGCCTAAAGCAAGCTCCTAGGCAGTGGTACAGGAAGTTTCGAGTCGTTTATGGGGGAGCATGGTTATGCACGGACGACGTCGGACCACTGTATATTTGTGAGATATTTTGCCGAGGATAATTTCATCATTTTACTGCCCTATGTTGATGATATGCTACTGGTGGGTTGGAATGCCACTAGGATAGCGGAGTTGAAGCGCCAACTGGACGCGGCCTTCTCTATGAAGGATTTGGGCGCAACGAAGACTATTCTTGGGATGGAGATCAACCGAGAGAGAGAGAGAGAGAGAGAGAGTCCAAGCTGCTACACTTGTCCCCAAAAAAGTACATTCATTGGGTACTTCAGCGTTTCAGGATGGACGGTAGAAAAAAGTGAGTAACCCCCTTGCAGCTCACTTTAAGTTCACTAAGGTGCAGTGTCCATCTACCGAGGACGAAGAGGAAGATATGGAGCAGATTCCATATACCTCAGCTGTAGGGAGTCTCATGTATACTATGGTGTGTACAAGGCCAGACATCGCTCACGCAGTTGGCACAATTAGTAGGTATACTTTCAATCCTGGAAGGGTACATTGGAGTGCGGTCAAGTGGATTCTACGATACTTTCAGGGCATTGTCGATTTGAGACTTTCTTTTGGTGGTGACGAGCCAAAGCTGGTTGGGTATACCGATGCTGATATGGCTGGAGATGTAGACACGAGGCGATCGACTTCGGGCTATGTGATGATGTTTGCTGGTGGAGCGGTATCGTGGTGTCACGCCCCAGTCCCAAAATACGTAGGACTAGGACACATAAGCATGCCAGCCGTATGAATATGGCACTCCAATATATGGAACCCATAACACACGTACGCTGTATATGAATAACAGAATCCACAAGTGGTATAAATCCATCACAAGTCACATGGTATAATCTAGATCTCATCCAAAGAATCAATATAATTAAATGAGTAACCAATATCTATAACTAGAACTCAATATATATAAAGCATCTAATGATGATAGTCGGATGGACACAAATCCACTACCGAACTAAAATATAGAATAGTCAAGATACATACACATAAGAATATCAACTACCAATCATGGGCTCGACGAGAAGACCTCATCGCAAATGCGTAGCAAGTTCGGATCTGTGCTCCTGCGAATACTCATGAACAATACACCTGGAAAGGGACCAGGTCCTCAGAGGGACATAACAAGATACATAAAAGTATGCCATAAAGTAAATACTGAATAAATAACTCCGGGGTGACCTAACCATCTAAGTGAATGCAATGTGAGGACAACTGTGAGTATATGGGAAGGTGTAGGCTAGACATATGCTGACGTAATTCACCAGTCGTGGCAACCGGCTAGTATATGCCACACATGCCCCCTATAACACGGGCGCAAGAATACAATAACGTCCGACGTTCTATAGAGTGTGGTATCTGTAATATCACCAAGTAACGTCCAACACTCTACAGAACGTGGTATCAGTAATATATATATACGTCCGTATCACTCCGTCGAGTGCGGTATCAGTGTAAAGGAGTGGGGTGTCCCATATGACTACTGGTGGTCCTCCCCGCCCAATGATCTAAGCATGTTGTATCCACAACACGCGTCAGCTACTACGCCTCGGCGTCGTAACTCTGGCTCATAGTCTATCGTTAGAGCAAGGGTCCATCCTTACAACCAAACAAGGACAGGGATGGGACCATCGTACCACGCTAGTCTATGCTCCACCTACTAATAACTGCTAAGTCTTCTAACATGCATCACTATTAGCAGTTATACCCTATCCGTCGCACGCCTACACGTACAGGTGGCCAACCACATACGCAGGACCGTGCCCTACATGAGACTCACAACACGTGTACGAAATGTGTCAAGGCTTGGGAGTCATACCAATAACTCCACAACTTTAGGTGGGTCTACTAGACACTAGGTCAGACACAAGTCCTAACGTCAACGTATCCGTTGACTGCACCAGAGTCTCTCCCGGACGAGCATAGTTATATAATATAAACATGCAAATAATAATATAGAATTTAAACAATACAACAAGGCAAGGTATACTTGCCTGGCAAGAGAGCTGCGTAGCACCAATAATCTGCTCCTGAAGTCGCGCAGATAAATCCAACAGGTTTCCGGGGTCAGCGTGCACAGGTACGAAAATCGGGGTGACTGCTGCGGGTTGTCTGGCAAGAGTGACGGTCCACGATAAACACGATGACGGGGGTTATGATGATGATGATGACGACGATGGCGATGGTGCTGACGAGGATGATGGTTTAGGGTTTATGTGTTGAGAATGAAAGATGATGATGATGGTTTGAGATGATGGTGATGACAATGTTGAGGATGATAGGGATGATGATAATGTTGATGATCCTGATGATGGGGATGATGACGATGTCAGCGAGGATGATGAGGTTTATGTTGATGGTGGTTTTGATAATGTAGGTGGTGGCTGCTGACCAGAGTCCGGCCAGGGGGAAGGGGAGGTCCGGCCAGGAAGGTCCGGCCATGGGGGTTGAGCAGGAAGGAAGGGTCGATGACAGGGAGGAGCTGGAGTCGACGAGGGAGATATTAGGAAGATGGCAAGGGTGGTGGTTTTGTACTCCGGTGGTGGGAGAAGTCGGAGAGGAGGTGGATGCTGGCGGTGTGGTGGTGTTCAATGGTGATGGGGAGGAGGAGGAGCTCCATGTCGTTCAGGCGGAGGAGGGAAGAAGTGGAGGCTGTGGTGATGGTGGTTCAGCAGGGAGGTCGGGATGGAGTCGGGTCGAGTCCGGTCGGTGGAGATGCCATGGGGAGGATGATCGGCAGCGGGGGAGGTCGGCTTACCGGCGAGTTTGAATCGAGGGAGGAGGAAAGAGGTGAGGAGGAAGGCTGTGCTGGTCGGTTCTGCGGGTGGGGACGCGGTGCACCGGTGGAACTCCGGTGGACGACTGGCCGGCGGGGTCGGGTCGAGTTGCACAGCGATGGTGGTGATGGAGTTCGAGACCGGCGGAGGAGATGGCCGCGGGTCGCTGTGCAGGCTGGGAGGTCGGGAGAGAACACAAGGAGGAGGTCATCGAGACTGATGGGTCGGCGGGTGGAGACGCGGTGCACCGGCGGAGCTCCGGCGTCGGCAGAGGTAGGGGATGGGTGAACAATAGGGTAGGGGAGAAGGGTCGGCTGGGTTGAATAGGTGTTTTGGGTTTTGGTTTTGCCATTAATAAAAAGAAAAGTTTGTATTTATAACCATGTGAACTAGGGTTTTGTTGACCTAGGAGTGGGCTTGGTCAACACCTCCTTGGGGTTGGGCCTTGGGCTCTCATGGGGATGTTGGGGAGGGCTATAAATTGCATTTGTTTAAATGGAAAGTCTAGGATTGGATGAGGGCCGAGGTTGCGCGTTGTACATCCCAAAAATTATAGGAAAATTCATGTGAAGGGAAAATTGGGTTTCTTCACGCATTGTCCAATGGTGGGGATATCTCAACGCGTTTTGCATAAAAGCCCCCAACAATTGAAAAAATTACGCAAAGACGAAAATTGGATTTAATTAAATTAAAATTACCGCGCACGATGTTCTAGAATTAATTTGAAGTACAGGGGAATAAAAATAGGCGGGACAAAGGGTCTGGGACGTAGAGTGAGTAGAAGATTTACAATTTTTTGTTTGTACAAAACGGTCAAGATTGTGTTCCTAATTTCGATTGGGACGCACAAGGGTACAAAGTCGTATTATATATAGAATTAAGAAATAACGTCCGCGACGTTTATTGTGCGACTAAAATGTAGCACCAGAGAGCATGATTATAAGTTAGACAAATGTCAGAAAGGTAGGCGTGCACGTCTAGGACAAGGTTGTAAAATTTGTAGATGGACAACGGCTAGTGTACTACTCCAATTATCGAAGCAACGATAAGGTGCGCTAAGCGATATAAAATATCGCATAATTAAATAATTGTCGTGTTTCTAATTCTAATTGGATTCTAATTAGACCTAATCTCTCTATTTATGCCAAGTAGCCCTAATTTTGGGTGAGGGGGTTTACACGTGGCAATCACGGTTGCAGAAGTGTGTTGCCTTGTCAACGACAGAGGCAGAGTACACTACGGCGATAGAGGCTTGCAAGGAGTTGTTGTGGATGAAGAAGCTGCTGCAGAAAATGGGACTAAAGCAAGAGCAGTACCATTTTCTTTGCGATAGCCAGAGTGTAATTCACCTTGTGAAGAACCAGCCATTTCATAGTCGGTCCAAACACATTGATATCGGTATCATTAGATACGGGATGTGGTTGAAAAGAAGTAAGTAGCGTTTAAGAAGGTTCATACGGATGACAACGGAGTAGACATGTTGACAAAAATTCTTCCAAGAAAAAAGTTTGAGTACTGCAGGCGGATCGTCGGGATGACGACCCCTCCACATAGTTGTGAAGGAAAAGATTTGTTGGAGTGGATGGAGTTACCATTCTATGTGAAAAATACTCCGAAGTTGGATTGAGTATTTCTACATATAATAGAAATACCTCAATATATTTGGATTGTGTATCCTAATTATAATAGGAATATGTCAATGAATTTCGATTTGGATTGAATATTTCTACATATAATATTTGGATTGAATATTCCTACATATAATAGGAATATATCAATGAATATGGATTTGGATTGGGTATTCATATATATAATAGGAATACTAGTTATGGATTTGAGGCTATATATATTAGGTGTCTTCCAGCCCCAAAATATATCTCAAAAATATTACAAAATGAGGCAAGAGTGCTTTTATAACATTGGAAGGAGGGAGGAAGAGATTGAAGGCTATTTCGAAGAGAAGATCGGTTTCGGATAATTCTTTTCTCGTCATCTCCGTTCTTCGTTTGTCTGTGATCTATTTTATATTCCAAAGGGTTGTGGTGATCCGTTTAGATCGGTGAAAAATTTGTAAAAAGTCGATGTATTTCTTATTCCCTTAGTGAAAGATTTTCATGATTGGACTCCGATCGTTCTGTAATTTTTTTCATTTAGGTTTTTCCACGTAAAACTCTGTGTCAGCGATTTGTGTTTGACGTTTTTGGTTTGTATACTTTTGTTCGGTTTTCTCGCAGGACTTCTTGGTTTGAGGAACGGTTTCCACGCTTTCGTTCCCAACACTTCCAAATCAACATAACATCTACCAAACTTATTCATTTGCCATCGAAGAGTTTGTATTTTCCAGTAACAATTAGTTCGTTCATCTGAATAGCTATTCCTAAGTTCACTGCAGTCAGCTGCTGCAACACAGGCAGGACATACATGTTTCGAAGGTTCACTTACTGGATGACATTTTAGTTATTTGCATCCATCTTCTACACTGACAAATCTAGGCTTAAGAAAAACCTACTCCATTTCACCTATTTCTGTAGTTGTTGTATGATACAGGACTAGAGAACAACAAAATTTACAGAGGGAGTCAATTTTCAGAATCAGTAGCTGGCGAAATCAATTCAATTGGAGCTGAGAACGCCGACTGCATTTGTCAATTAAGATTCCATTATCAGCAAAGGTGGAGGACTTGTTTTCGTCTTCTCTGGACCTGAAATTCAACCATTTTAGAGAATCAGATGTTATCTTACACTTGGGAGAAAAAGAAAAAAAGTTGGCCATGGGCAGATTAAAATGCTAGTTGAACTAGTAGGTGAGAAACGCATGATGGACTTAGCATGACGGACTTGGCATGACCAAGAACTCCGGTCGATTTGCACTAGACAGCCGGGTGCTGCTACTCGTAATGGGATGTTTGAGATTGGCTATGTTGGGCGGTTGTTCTTTGTTCGAAGCTCTCCATATTGTAGTGTGGTTCTTTTATCTCGAGTTGAAACTCCTTATTGAGCTCCTATATATAGCCTTACCATTATTTCCAGCTAGGCCAGAAATAGGATATTTCTCTGGACTGCAATTGTTCCTATGCCTCCCTACTTCCTCTTTACTGTCACCAAATTGTTTCTCAACCCTCGATTACTAGTGCCAAACAATAACCATAGGATGCATAGATACCTTTAATTCCATGAATCTCTACTTCCCGCCATTCTTGAACAAGGGCGCAGCAGCAACACATCAGGTGAGACAAGAAATCATCACAAGATCCTCCCTATAGGAAACATGAAGGCATGGATCAGCAAGAAAGATATACTCCAAGGTTAGCGAAGATGAGTTTGTTAAACAAAATTGTTTGTGATTGCTATCCAAGAGAATCTCACTAAATACACAATTTTGAACACTTTAAAGTAGCCAAAAGTTTAATGCATCCACTTGTTTTAAAAAAAAACAATAATTGTGTTATCTTCATTGCACTGTGGCATAACAAAGAAAGATTTGATATATCCTAATAAAAAAATAAATTCAAATTGATGTTATGTTCATGGCATTGTGGCACCTAAAGGGTAAGGATATTAGCAGAGGCTCAAGCAACTAGTAGTAATAACTTGCATCCTGAAGATAAGTGGGTTTGAATTGTAAAGACCTTCTCACCATAAAATGAGGGTACGCATGTCCTGAGCATCCCTTATGTTTGAGAAGATACCAATTAACTTTTACGACATTGTAGATAAACAGTCTCAAGATTCGTCAATATTTCAAAACAAAAAATTGAATAATTCACAAACTGACAGTCAATTCGTGAATAAAACACAACTTATTGGCCACTTGCATTCCGGGAGAAAAAATGCAACCTTGGAGTTTTTATATGGGCAAGTCACACACAAAAAGGTGTACCACTGCTACTGCCACTGCCATTGGGATAGGTTGAGATCGCCCATATTTATGATCTTTTGGAAGACAGTTGTCTGTATTAGGCTTCATATATACTGTTGGACCATTACCTATCCACTCGAGCTTTTGGATACTGTGGACAACTGATATGGTATCATAGCAATCCAAGTTTAAATCACTTCAATGCATTTTCAGAGAATTAAAACAAGTATGTTACATGAATCTGGTTCTCAACTCGAAAAATGTGTTTGCCCTGTGAGGGCATGTTGGAATAGTATAAAAAACTATATCCCTCAACCTTCACCACAACTCATTTAATAATTTCAAAAGACCCAATAAATACAAAAAACTGCATATATCACTACTGTATGTTGCATCTAATCATATAATATGTCATCATGTGTTAGATAATAGATATCCAACATAATACAAGACTTTAGTAGTAAAATTAAATTTAGCTTCAATAACAAATTCAGCACACCTTATTAAAGGGATTCATTGCCATGCATAAGAAACAATAGCAAACTTTAGAAATTTCATCCACCTCTCAATAACCTAGCATGCATTTGTTTCGGATTGTAAAGAAACACAATTACCGTGATATTCAGCATCTTGCGGAGCTTCCTCCTGATGCAGCAAGTGTAACAGCAACAAGAAAATATTAACGAATAAGCCATCAGGTCATTACAGGCTTCTGCTGGTGCTGTTAGAAAACACTTAGTTAACAATGACTATTGTAATTAGAAATCACATATAGCAAACTTCCTGCGAAGCAACCGTATGAGTTCTACACCCACTTGCAGAGAAATAGTAGAAGAGCCTCTATGATGATTTTGGTCTCTTATGAAAAATGACAAAGGGAACATCTACACCTTTCTACATTTTGTACAAGTATTTTAATTGAGCATGCTTCAGAAAAAGTCATAACAAAGCTAGCATTACTATTATTGCAGAAACAAGGCAAAGTATTCGATAGATGGGAATGAGGTGAGGTTTGAGCATTGCATTAGGTAGCTGGCGAAAATAAAACTTTACCAGATCTCAATCAAATGATTCCTTATATGCAAGAAAAGGTTTTGTTGTTGCTGAGAGTAACACATATGTAGCAATCTTGGTAATCTCAACGCCCTCAACTTAAAACTTAGATACTGCAAATTCATGATTTTTTTGGTACAAGAGAAATGCTCATTTACAAGTTGAAGGGCATGGTTGGGTTAATAGGACAACCAGTTAAGGGATCACTCACATGCTATACTATGTCCCACATACAGGAGAGCAACCGATCAACTCGAGCAATTGGTTTACCAGTCCAATCCTTTTCAAGGGAGCTTGCATATTGCCAAATTTGGATAGCGATTTTGCAAGTCTTTTTTATATAAGTCTAGGTTTTGTTTTTGGAAATTTATACAATAAATCTAACAAATCACGGACAAATCTTTGACCATAATTTCACTAAGATATTTCCTATATTTAGGATTAGATTTTCCAGAAATCTATTTAGGATTAAGATTATATTTCTTTCTTTTCCAATTTTTGTAAACCTTATATAATGCTTCGTTGTACTAGCTTTAATTAATGCAAATAATATTTACTACTTTTCATTGAGATTTGTTCTCTTTACTCATGGTGGACTCCAGACCATCCGTGGATTCAGACACCTCTACGGACTTGAGATTCGCTCATGGATTCGAGCAAAATATAACGTCCGTTTCGGCAATATTGGTTATCCCTGCTTTGCTTCGACGTCGTACCACCCTCCATCACGCTTATACAATCACGAAATTTTTCACACCCGTGACGCGACTCCAGCCTTTTTCTCATTTGCAGAAGAGAGATCATTCATATAGCCAGAGCCAACATCCACAAATTCGGCTTCTGTCAAGCTACTATTTACTATAGGAAGATACCTATAGTATCTTCCCTACATCTGGAAATGTTTAAGGAAAAAAAATCCAATCATTGCTAGGAAAGCAATCCAAGAGGTTTCATTGATATTCACTAAAAAGTATCTTCTTTGATATATATCATAACCGAACCATGAGAATAACTGTTGATATGGTATGTTGGGTGTCATATTTAAGTATAGTATAAGCACATGGGAATATCCTGAGGACATATTTGGGATGCCAGAATATGTCACAGGATATTTCATTATGAAATTATTGTCATAATGATTGAGATCATTGTATTAATGACTGTAAGGCTATATAATGCCAATGAGACAATCAATAAAATTATCAACTAATTTCAACATGGTATCAGAGCCTTCCACAAACCCTAGCCGTCACCAAGCTTCCACAAACCCACAGGAGGATTTCATAGATCTCCTCCACCGAACTCTTCCACGCCCCCCTTCTTCCCTTCTCTTCTCCGCCCTTCGCAGGCCACCCTTCGCTGTTGCTGCCCCGTCCCGCTGCTGCTGCTGTTGCGACGGCGGCTGTGACATGTGTGCTGCCGCCTCCTCCGCACCAGCACGAGACAACGCCTAATAGGGATGCCTAGATCTGAAAAAAGGGGGGACATGTTCGGATCTAGGAGCGGACGACGAGGACGAGCGTGAGTCGTGGAGCGGACGTGACGTGATTGGATAGACGACGCATCGATGGAGGAGATCATCAAGAAGCTAGATTCTGCAGAGGTGGCGACGTTGATGAAGTTGTTGACGATGTCGGCTGGTGAGAACACGACACGAACGTCGCCGGAGTTGAAGCTTCCCTCCATCGATCTGAAATTAGATGGACCAGCCACCTATCTGAGTTGGTTACGGCGGGTGAGAAGAACCCTCGCAGGAAAAAACATGCAGGGGTTCCTGACGGGCGAGACGACAGAGCCGGACGAGGGCTCGACAGGACGCGATGAGTGGAAGTCCACTCATATGGTGATCTACATCTGGCTTCTCAACTCCTTAGTCCAGTCTATTGCCGCCACAGTAGACGGTATTAAGATGGTGAAAGATGTGTGGGAGAAGTTGAGAAGGACCTATGATGGTGTGGGGAACAACTTACGGGTCTTCCAGATAAAGGGGGAGATTGATGACACCGTACAGGAAGAGAAGACGGTGCAGGAGTATGCCACGGAGTTGGAGCGTCTGTGGTTGGATTATGATCACTCCTCAGATCGGGCGAGCTGCGGGGACCCTAAGTGTAAGGAGAGACAGGTGTGTCTGCAGGAGAGGACGATGAAGTTCCTCAAAGGGCTGACTGCAGCTTTCGCACAGAGGACGGCCCTACTTCTAGCCCAACCAAAGATCCCTAGCCTTGAGGAGGCTATCTCAGCCATGATCCAGGAGGAGACACGCATCAGGCTGCAAGCCGGGACATGTGGTCCCCCCGAAGCAAAGTCAGCACTAGCGATCACCAGCTCAGGTAACACATGATCTAAGGGAGAGCCCTGGCAGCATAACCGGCAGTGCTACAACTGTGGGGAGATGGGTCATTATCGGTATGCTTGTACCAAACCACCTAGGGAGGGAGATTCAGGTGGTGGACGAGGACCGTTCGGCGGACGAGGATATAATGGAGGACGTGGTCGTGGTCGAGGGGGTAGACGAGACGGCCGAGGAGGTTATCGGACGAACCTCCTGATATCAGAAGGGAACGGAGAAGCTGATGGCACCTTTACTGTGGAGGACCAGACACTGGGAGACATGAGGAGTAGAACAGAGGAG
Organism: Iris macrosiphon; assembly: GCA_036927795.1. Classification (NCBI taxonomy): domain Eukaryota; kingdom Viridiplantae; phylum Streptophyta; class Magnoliopsida; order Asparagales; family Iridaceae; genus Iris; species Iris macrosiphon. Next base: position 130,879,165 of record JAYESA010000017.1, on the reverse strand, counting down.
GCGTCCACCTCATTCTTTGTTAGGGGCAACGCTGCCATGTATGCCCATCCATCAGAAGGTACTGACGAATCACTTGCCCTTGCGTCTATCTCTTCCCTTAAATCATCAGACTGGATTATCGACTCGGGAGCATCTCGGCATGTGACGGGGAATGCTAGTGAGTTTTCTTCCTACACTCACCTAGCATCAGCAGACAGCATTCAGACAGCTGATGGCACTTTCCAGCCAGTGGTCGGTAAGGGTACTGTTAATTGTACATGTTCAGTAAGATTATCCAATATTTTACATGCTCCATCCTTTCCAGTCAGCCTCTTGTCCATTAGTTCTATAATCCTCCAACTTAAATGCATTGTTTCTTTTGATATTCCTAAGGTGACCTTCCAGGAGAAAGGGACAGGACGAAGACTTGGGACTGGCACTTGGCATGAGGGACTGTGGTACCTAGATCGAGAAGGACTGGACTCAGCATTGGTATCTATGGCAGAGAAGGCTGGCATGGAAAGACTGCAGCAGAGGACTGAGGATACCTTGATACTCCATCATCGGAGGATGGGACATTCTTCCTTTGATACTCTAAGTAAGTTGTATCCAGAGACTTATGCAAAAACAAATAAAGAGAAATTAGTATGTGATGCGTGCGAGTTAGGAAAACTGACTAGGAGCTCATATGTTGGCACGGGTCATAGGAGCACTTTTGCTTTTGAGATAGTACATTCTGATGTCTGGGGTCCATGTGCTACTAACACTATGAATGGTTATAAGTACTTTGTTTCTTTCATTGAGTGTGCCTCTCGTGTTACCTGGTTATATTTGATGAAAAATAAGAATGATGTACCTGCTTGTTTTCGGGATTTCCATAAGCATGTCCAGACTCAGTACAAAGCAGTTGTGAAGGTACTGAGGTCTGACAATGGAACGGAGTATACCAACAGGACGCTTGCAGAATACTTGTCAGCACACGGAATACAGCATCAGACCACCTGTGCATACACACCAGCACAAAATGGAGTTGCAGAAAGGAAAAACAGACACCTTCTGGAGGTCGCAAGAAGTATGATGATCGACATGAATGTCCCACAGAGTCTGTGGGGTCATGCAGTGTTGACAGCAGCTCAACTCATCAACAGGATGCCCTCGAAGGTCCTCGGATGGAAGTCCCCATGTGAGGTATTGCAAGGCAATAATAGTGGGATACTCCCACTGAAGGTGTTTGGGTGTGTGTGTTTTGTGAAGGACAACAGGCCATCAGTTGGAAAACTTGACCCTAGAGCGGTCAAATGCATCTTCGTAGGCTACTCGGCGACCCAGAAGGGGTATGTGTGCTGGAGTCCAGTAGAGAAGAAGAAGTTTGTCAGTATGGATGTCCACTTTCGGGAGCATGAGCCATACTACCGCCAGGACGGAACTTCACACAACACGCCTAATACTGCCAGTATTAGGCGAGAGGGGGAGATGGAGAACTTGGTGGTAACCGATTTAGAAGTTTGGCATGGAGGCACGGAGAAGGGACAAGAAGGTGAAGGTGTTAGGCCTACGGCTCAGGGAGAGTTACTTACCTACAGCAGGAGAGAGAAGCAAACTGCAGGACCAGTACCTTCACAAGATATCATTCCTCCTACTTCTACTCCTCCCACACCACTATCTGTACGGAGGACCACTCGCAGCAATGCAGAAAATCCTCCAAACAGATATGGTTGGAATATTGTTCAGTTTGTTTCTTATGACCATATCCATTCTTCTCATGGAGCATTTATAGCATATTTGGATAGTATTACTGTACCTAACAATTGGCAGGTTGCCAAGAACGATCTAAAGTGGAAAGCGGCAATGCAGGAGGAGTTGGGAGCTCTGGAGAAGAACCACACTTGGGAGCTTGTGAGACTGCCAGAAGGGAAGAGAGCAGTTGGATGCAAGTGGGTCTTTACTGTGAAGCAGAACCCAGATGGACAGGTTGAGCGCTACAAAGCTCGACTAGTAGCCAAAGGATACAGTCAGACGTACGGCATCGACTATGACGAAACCTTTGCACCAGTTGCAAAGATGAGCACTGTCAGGACTCTGATTTCTCTAGCAGTGAATGGTGGATGGAAGCTACACCAACTGGATGTGAAGAATGCGTTTCTTCACGGATTTGGCACCAATCAGACAGTGGGCAAGGTCTGCAGGTTGAAGAAGTCCCTCTATGGACTGAAGCAGTCTCCTCGAGCGTGGTTTGACAGATTCAGAAGGGCGATGATAGGGATGGGATATCAGCAGATCAATGCTGATCATACTGTGTTCTTCCGTCGGAGTGGAGGCCACATCACCATGCTTGCGGTGTATGTGGACGATATGATTATCACAGGAGATGATGAGCAGGAGATCGCCCAACTCAAAGGAAAGCTTGGCAAGGAATTCGAGGTGAAGGATCTCGGCCTTCTTCGGTAATTCCTTGGGATTGAGATTGCTCGAGAAGCAGAGGGGATTGTTCTCTCTCAAAGGAAGTATGCACTGGACCTTCTCACAAAAACTGGGATGTTGGGGTGCAAACCCGCAGCGACACCAATAGATCAGAGGTTCAAGATTGATGCTGAGGCTGGAGAACCAGTTGATCGGGACAGATACCAGAGACTGGTTGGCAAGTTGATCTATTTGAGCCACACACGTCCTGATATCTGCTTTGCAGTAAGTGTGGTGAGCCGCTACATGCATGACCCACGGAAGGGTCATATGGATGCAGTATACCAGATTCTGAGGTACTTGAAAGGTGCTCCCGGGAAGGGACTAATATTCAGGAAGAACAATCACGTGAGCATCGAGGGCTACTGTGATTCTGACTGGGCTAGTTGTGCTGATGACAGGAGGTCTACCTCGGGATATTGCATATTTGTAGGAGGTAACTTGGTCTCCTGGAGGAGTAAGAAGCAGTCTGTGGTGGCCAGATCGACAGCTGAAGCAGAGTACAGAGCTATGGCCTTGGGAGTTGCAGAACTGCTATGGTTGAAGAATATGCTGGTGGAGCTGAAGCTGGATCAAGGAGCCAAGATGAAGCTGTGGTGTGACAATCAGTCAGCTATTAGTATCGCCAACAATCCAGTACAGCATGACAGGACCAAACACATCGAGATTGATAGATTCTTCATCAAAGAGAAGTTGGATAGTGGATTACTGGAGCTTGGCCATGTTCCAACCAGGGATCAAGTAGAAGATGGACTAACCAAGGGACTCGCCTCAGTGAGCATGATTAGAGGATGTGACAAGATGGACTTAGTGAATATCTTTCACCCATCTTGAGGGGGAGTGTTGATATGGTATGTTGGGTGTCATATTTAAGTATAGTATAAGCACATGGGAATATCCTGAGGACATATTTGGGATGCCAGAATATGTCACAGGATATTCCATTATGAGATTATTGTCATAATGATTGAGATCATTGTATTAATGACTGTAAGGCTATATAATACCAATGAGACGATCAATAAAATTATCAACTAATTTCAACAATAACTACTCCACAGCTTATTTGGGACTTCACAACTAGAGTCCATTGCTAGTTGTGAAGTCCCAAATAAGTTCTTGCTTCAATTCTCAGGAAAATAAGATGATTCTATCTTATGAGTTGCTGGTGAAATTGTCGAAAACATTAGAACAAGACTTCCGAATGCTTCATATTATTTCTTCATAAAACCTAACCTACAAAACTTTTCAAATCATTATCAAAACCTTTTCCCTTCAATAGTTCTACTTGCTGTGAACAAAAATCCCCACTTGACCAAACCAGACAGCCGCCTGTCTGCCTCGTTCACAAAATGACCCCCTAATAGATTCAACAACCCAGGTTCATCTGCAATGCGCAACTGTAAAATTTGTCTATACTTGGCTACAGAGATCCGTTTTGGTTTATACAACCCCATTCACAAAGCTGACTTCACCTCCTAAAACTACCGTATTTGAAGGATTTTCAGATCTTGTTGATAATGTCGTCAAATCTGCCATTTAAATGATAAACAAATTTAGAGCATTGGAACATATCGTCTTGGATGGAGATTAGGTTCGTTCTGAACACATGCATCGACATCATTGCTCATTGGTAAACTCGATTCAAATCTTTAGTTCTGTTATATTAGGGTTACCTATTGGTAGGTTATTGATAACTATTTCTTTACTACTAGGCTTCCACAGATCTCAGTTTGTTCATTGCGGTTTGACTCATATAGATGGCCCTTTAGATCTTGTCCCGCATCTCATTTGTGATCATCATCATCATCATTTCCATCTAGTAAATCATGTTATCATAACATTTATAATTCTATGAAGATATAAAGTTATCATTTTCTTTAATGAAACATATCAAAGGAAATGCTGTGTTCATAAAGGATCAAAATATTATGAAACATCAATGTTACTACTATCTCATAACTAAATGTAGTAAAAGAGAAAAAAAAAGCAAAATAATTAAAGATGGAGATGTTGATGTGTGTTACATACAGATGTGTCTGCTCTTGGCAACTGTAGCTATCTTTGACAAAGTTCCACACGGGTAAAAGAAAGTCTTCATGCCTGCAGATATTAGCTCTGACTTGAAATTTCAGCAAAAAATGTGAAAAACAATAAAAGAAAATAGTCTAAGAAAGGAGTTCTAAAATTTTCTCTAATATGAGAGGAAAATTTTCATATCTTATGACACATAGTTGGTTCTTAATTTTTTAACAGCTGCTGAAGTCTCTTGTGGAAGAGTTGCAACAAAAACTTAGACATGGGTTTTGGACTGAATCTTTATGCTTTTTGTCTAGCCTATCCTATTGTAACTAGTTCTATCTTCAATTTATTAATCAAATATACAGCTAAGTCATTGACGGTACCGTTTCTCTCAAAAAGAAGACCTCACCTCCTAAGCCAGCTATCTTCCATGAAATTGATCTAATGTATTTTATTCTTTAAATCATTGCCGAAAGGTAATTCTACTTCACCTTTTCTAAATTGAATGTGGTGCATCTCGAAATACTTGAATTATGCTTCTTAAAAGAATCATGTCAGCCTCACCATTTTCAACAAATTATTATCCCATCTTCCATAATACCCTAGACTTGCACTACAAGTGTATTAACTTTCAAGATGAAACTTAATCCATGTATATGGCAGACAAGATGTACTCATATAGGAAATAATATTCAATTTCAGTAAAACTGTTACTTAGAATAAACCCTAAAAACAAGAGGCGTAGGACTGTTACCATATATTTGTCAAGGGATGTAGAATCTAGCAAGAAGAGAACTAGTCTGATTTTATGTATCACATTTCTGTGTAGTTACATACTTGATAACTTCAGATGTTAGAAGTTGTCTTAAACTTAAGATTACTAATGTTAGTTGTACATGTATGAGATATGACATATAAGTATAGCCGAATATAGGTTTCTGTTATTATCTTCTTTTTGCAAATATACTTGGGATATCATCCGCTTTATATTATTTTTATTTTATTTTCTATTTGCAAATAAGCTTCGGTTTTCATCAGTTTTTTAATACTTCTTACTCGCACAGATGCATATATTATTTATTCACATTCTGCAAAAGACAGTCTTAACTATGACTACATCGTTAATCAAGATCTAATCAAGCAGCATGGTGTAGGCTGAAACTATGTGAACAGACATGAATCAATCACTGGAATAAAGCTAGTGAAATGCTAAAATAAGATGTTCTGGTGACAAACTGTCTTAAAGAAGCTACATGAAAAGAAAGAAAAATCTAGTTGCTCAAGATGGATAAATATATGTGAAAAAGTAAATGCCAGTTCTAAAAAAGATACCAACTCCAGTTTATCAAGATTTCCTTACATAAATAAGGCTCTGAACAACAACCAAGTAAATCAGAATGCCATTCCTCATGTCTATGTGATCCACCATCTGATATCAAATCACGGGCTGATGAAATCGTATTAGCATTTCTGCATTTAGTTTAAATACACTGTAAGAGTTTTCCACTTTTAGGTTAGCATATACCAAAGTTACAATATATGTATAATGTATATGATGTCAGTCATTTAATATTAGGAGCACTTGAGGATATGATAAGGTATCCATGCATAGTAAACGATACTATCATTTGTATGTGGGAGAGCAGAACTAGAAAAAAACATTACTTCTGATACAAGTTCTTGTTCTAAGCAAATACAAACCATAATCTTTATGAAGATATACACATGGAACTGAGATAAAAAAGAAGTTATAAAGCATGACAAGTAACTTGAAGAGTCTTTACATTTACAGATGATGAGAAAATAATCAAATAATCCTTTCATAATTTACAAACATCTAATGAAAATAACAACCTTGATGACAGAGATAAACTTGCGGTAACATTTAAAACTAACGTGTTGCAATTCAACTGTAAGCAAAGAAAACTAGATTGATAACAAGATATCAGATGTCTCCCCTACTTACAATTCAGCCTTAGAATTGATCAGTTTCAACACCATAAGAGGTCAATTGTTTTCTATAAGGGAGAAAAACATATGACTAAACTATTCAAACTTTAATCAGCACCTAGCAATCTCTGAGAGAAAAGACCCATAACCTGAACATGAACGACCCTCTCAACAATGAGGTAAATTAATGTGAAATGTTATAAGCATGTAGTAGAGAACACAGGGCAGAACTATGCATCAAGATCTGCACCCTAAAGGCCCTCTGAATAAAGAAGGGAATTGGAAAATTAAACTAATTACACTGAACTTACAAAGAACTGAAGGATAACTGCCACGTATTCGACACCTAGGTTACTTTTATTGCTTCCAGATGTAAATATTCTTCTATAAAATTACTCACAAACCATCAGTTCTAACAACTCCTGATAGCATAAGGTAATCCAAGGATATAAATACTAGAATCACCAACAATTATTGTGAGAAATTTTCATTGACTTGCAATCTAGAGGGCTATTATTAGATTGCATAATTTTCACCAAAAACTAGATCGCCTAGAGCACTTTCAAATCTTGTAAATTTTGAATATGAGGCATGTTGGAGAATACAGAAAAAGCTAGGGGTATCTAAGAAGGTTTAATGTTTATATAAGAAAAAACATTTTAATTAATAAATCATTCTTCTCCAGATTGGCTCTTTAGGTGTCTAATGCCTATGCAAGTCAAACAGCGTTCAGGCGGCAGGCAGCACTATTCTAGGTATGGAATCATGAATATTAGCGCCAACACCAACAAATAGATATATGGAAGAGTCGTGACTTAATTTCACAGGAAAAAAGAGAAAAAAAACCCTGTGGTGATCGACATAATATGTAGTATGTCTCTTGTGTAATAATGATTTTCGCAATGATGAGGTTATAAAATGATATCATCAAATAATGAAATATGAATTAAACATGTTGAGTTATAGGGACTTATTTAGTCCCACGTCGGATAGAAAATAAGGAGGGCTAGCCTCCTCCTATATATATGTACTCCCTCTTGAGAAATAATCAATCAATTACTTTCTTTCTACATGGTATCAGGACCAAATCTCTGAATCCTTTCTCCACAATTTTTTTTTCCCTTTTCCCATCTCTCCCCCGACCCCCCCCCCCCCCCCCCCTCTCGGATGTCGCCAACGTCCCCTGCGAGTGTCGTCAAACCCGTCGGGAGGCAGGATACGCTGCTCGTCGACGCCGTCCGGAGGCTAGCCTCCTCCTATATATATGTACTCCCTCTTGAGAAATAATCAATCAATTACTTTCTTTCTACAAAACAAAAAATGGAATTGCAAACCTATCAAAAGGTACAAAATTATGACGCCGTAATCAAACAGTGGAGAAAAGAAGAATAAACAACATGCAACCTAAAAAGGGTTCAGCAAGCCAGATTTTCCAACAGCCAGTGAAAAGTACTTCTAATAGATTAGGTATTAAATAAATAACACAGAAAAAATGGCTAATGGACATAGAAACCAAGTGAAAACAGAAATCTTAGCAAACTATGCTCCAAATGAGATTTCGAATGACTATAACAAATATAAATACATCAGATATATCTATCTGAGTAAGAAGGTGAAATCAACCTTGGTGATGGCTTTCTATCAGTATGTTGAGTATGGTCTTTTCCAGTAACATATTTTTTCCCATTGTTGTCTTCAAAGTGTGTTTGCTCCAATTTTCTTGAAATTTTGAGCTGCCCACTTATGTCTGGCAGAGTACTGGCAACATTTTGTGTCACCCCTATCAGATGTTGAATCACTTCACATTGACCAATATCCATGCTAGCCTGTGACCTCTGAAGTTCTAACTGGAGTTTTTCATTTTCTTTCTGGAGGGCTTCATCAAATGGCAAGTTCGGATAAGAACATGAAAGAGACTTTTGAAGCACCACTGTATGATTTCTAGAAGGCTCACGATCTAATATAGCATCTTGGACTCTTCTATCCTCTTCATCCAAAGTATATTCACGTTCATCCATTTCAATGTACTCAAGCCTCTCCTGGTTGATCAAAGATGAAAGAATTAAAAGCAAAGTAGTTCTTGCACGACAAAAGGTTCTCAAATAGACAATATATACAAGTGGCTACTAAGCTTCAACTTTCCAACAAACTTTTTACACAAGTGAAGGACATCTAAATGTGAAGTTTACACTTATTAGATATTTGATAGTCAATTATAGAAAAAAGAGCAAACACCTCTAGAAGTGTGTTGTGTACATATTAAACATTGAATGAAAGTCAGTTGTAGCCTGTTCTCAGGTTCATATTTCTCTAAAATGCAAGAGCCTTTGCCAAGGTGTAAGGACCGGTTTATAAGATGGATATTGGCCATATTGTATTGGACTTTACTCGAGCCAATCAGAATTTGGATCATAAAACTTTTATCAGCCAATGCATATGATATCAGTATAATATGGGAAGTTTATGCCAATATAAGATGTTTATGTCAATTTTGGGTGCCACAACTGCCAAAATTGACTGAAATCAAAATGAGGTCGGCTTGGAGCACAAGAAAGCTGTAGAATATTTTGGAGTAATTGTTATATTTTTTATTGATAATCTCTTGGCTATTTATAGCCTTACAACCCTTCATCTTACATTAATACCCCATTAAAAACCCCTTTAGAATATTCTAATATCCCAACAAATATACCAAGAATATTCTAATATACCAACAAATATACCAAGAATATTCTAATACACTAACATTCCTCCTCAAGATGGGCGAAAGATAATCACTAAGCCCATCTTGTCACATCCTCTAATCATATCTGCAGAGCTGAGTCCCTTGGTCATACTGTCTGCTACCTGCTCCTTGGTTGGAACATGACCTAGCTCCAGTAGTCCACGGTCCAATTTCTCCTTGATGAAGAACCTATCGATCTCGATGTGTTTGGTCCTGTCAAGCTGCACTGGATTGTTGGCGATACTGATGGCAGACTGGTTGTCACACCACAGCTTCATCTTGGTTCCTTGATCCAGCTTCAGCTCCACCAACATACTCTTAAGGCATAGCAGCTCTGCAACTCCCAAGGCCATAGTTCTGTACTCCGCTTCAGCTGTCGATCTGGCCATCACCGACTGCTTCTTACTCCTCCAAGAGACCAAGTTGCCTCCTACAAATATGCAATAGCCCGAGGTAGACCTCTTGTCATCAGTACAGCTAGCCCAGTCAGAGTCACAGTAGCCCTCGATGCTCAAGTGATTATTCTTCATGAATATCAACCTCTTTCCGGGACACCCTTCAAGTATCTTAGAATCTGGTATACTGCATCCATACGATCCTTCCTTGGGTCATGCATGTAGCGGCTCACCACACTAACTGCAAATCAGATATCAGGACGTGTGTGGCTCAAATAGATCAACTTGCCCACCAGTCTCTGGTATCTGTCTTGGTCAACTGGTTCTCCAGCCTCAGCACACAGCTTGAACCCTTGGTTGATCGGCGTCGCTGCAGGTCTGCATCCCAACATCCCTGTCCCTGTGAGAAGGTCCAGCGTATACTTCCTCTGAGAAAGAACAATCCTCTCTGCTTCTCGAGCAATCTCAATCCCAAGGAACTACCGAAGAAGGCCAAAGTCCTTCACCTCGAACTCCTTGCCAAGCTTCCCCTTGAGTCGGACAATCTCCTGCTCATCATCTCCTGTAATAATCATATCGTCCACATACACCGCAATCATGGTGATGTGGCCTCCACTCCGACGGAAGAACACAGTATAATCAGCATTGATCTGCTGATATCCCATCCCTATCATCGCCCTCCTGAATCTGTCAAACCATGCTCAAAAAGACTGCTTCAGTCCAAAGAGGGACTTCTTCAACCTGCAGACCTTGCCCATTGTCTTATTGGTGCAGAATCCTGGTGGTATATCCATGTACACTTCCTCCACTAAATCTCCATGAAGAAACACATTCTTCACATCCAGTTGGTATATCTTCCATCCACCATTCGCTGCCAAAAAAATTAGGGTCATGACGGTGCTCATCTTCGCCACTGGTGCAAAGGTCTCATCATAGTCAATGTCGTACGTCTGACTGTATCATTTTGCCACCAGTCGAGCCTTGTAGCGCTCTACTTTTCCATCTGGACTCTGCTTCACAGTAAAGACCCACTTGCATCCAACTGCCCTCTTCCCCTCTGGCAGTTTTATCAGTTCCCAAGTGTGGTTCTTCTCAAGAGCGCCTAACTCCTCGTGCATCGCCGCTTTCCACTTTGGATCGTTCTTGGCAACCTGCCAATTGTTAGGTACAATAATACTATCTAAAGATGCAATAAATGCTCCATGAGAAGAAGAGATATTATTATATGAAACAAACTGAGCAAGGTCCCAACCATATCTATCAGGAGGATTTTTTGCATTGCTGTAAGTGGTCCTCCATACTGATAATGGTGTGGGAGGAGTAGGAATAATGATATCACCTGAAGGGGAATCTGGTGGTGGTGGTGGTGGTGGTGTAGGTGTCTCAGGAGTTGAGACGGACGCAAGCAAGGGACTTGGCACTGGCACTATAGGTATTGGTCCTGCAGTTTGCTTTCCTTTCCTGCTGTGGGTAAGTAACCCCCCTGAGCCGTAGGCCTAACACCTCTCATCGCCTCCCCCTGTTCCTCATCTCTCTTACTTCTCAAACGTTCCTCCATGCCATACTCCTAAATCGGTCACCACACTCTCACCAATCTTCCTCTCTCGCCTCATACTCTCAGTATTAGGTGAATTGCTCATGGATGAGGTTCCCTCCTGACGGTAGTATGGCTCAAACTCCCTGAAGTGAATATCCATGCTCACAAACTTCTTCTTCTCTACTGGGCTCCAGCACACGTACCCCTTCCGAGTTGCCGAATAGCCCACGAATACACACTTGACTGCTCTGGGTCAAGTTTCCCAACAGACGGTCTGTTGTCCTTCATAAAACATACATAGCCAAACACCTTTAGTGGGAGTATCCCACTATTATTTTCTTGCAATATCTTACATGGAGACTTCCATCCCAGTACCTTCGAGGGCATCCTATTGATCAATCGAGCTGCTGTCAACACTGCATGTCCCCACAGACTCTGTGGGACATTCATGGCTATCATCATGCTCCTTGCCACCCTCCAGAAGGTGTCTGTTCTTCCTTTCTGCCACTCAATTCTATGCTGGTGTGTATGCAAAGGTGGTCTGATACTGTATCTCTTGGGCTGACAGATATTCCTTAAGTACTTTGTTGGTATACTATGTTCCATTGTGAGACCTTAGTACCTTCACAACTGCTCTGTACTGAGTCTGGACATGTTATGAAAGTCCCGAAAACAGGCAAAAACCTCACTCTGATTCTTCATCAAATACAGCCAGGTGACACGAGAGGAACAATCAATAAAAGAGACGAAATACTTGTAACCATTCATAGTAGTTGTGGCGCACGACCCCCAGACATCAAAATGTATAATATCAAAAATAGAAGAGCTCCTATGGCACGCACCAACATATGAGCTCCTAGTAAGTTTGCCTAAATCACATGCATCACATACTAGTTTCTCCTTATTTGCCTTCTCATAAATAGATGGATACAACCTACTCAAAATACCAAAAGATGAGTGCCCCAACCGCCTGTGATGGAGTATCAGTGTATCCTCGGCACTCATCTTTGGTCCTCCCATTCCTGCCCTTTCTGCCACAAACACCAATGCCGAATCCAGTCCTTCCCGATCCAGGTACCACAGTCCATCATGCCAAGTGCCATCCTAAGTCTTCGTCCCGTCTCCTTCTCCTGGAAGATTACCTTAGGAATATCAAAAGAGACGATGCATTTTAGTTGGAGGATTATAGAACTAATGGACAAAAGACTGACTGAAAAAGAAGGAGCATGTAAAACATTGGATAATCTTACTGAACCTGTATAATTGACAATACCCTTACCGACCACTGGCTGGAAAGTACCATCGGCTGTTTGAATGCTGTCTGCAGATTCTAGGTGAGTGTAGAAAGAGAACTCACTAACATTCCCTGTCACGTGTTGAGACGCACCCGAATCGACAATCCAGTCCGACGATCTAAGGGAAGACATAGATGCAAGGGCGAGTGAGTCATCAGTACCTTCCGATGGATGAGCATACATGGCAGCGTTGCCTCTGGCGAAGACTGAGGTGGACGCCTCCTCAGTCCCACTCCTCCTGTCTCCATCGCTTGACGCTCTCTGCTTTCTCCTGAGTACTTCCAGCATGCCCAGTAGTGCCTGATCCTCCTCAGTATAGGCACCATTAGCTCCCTCCTCGCCTTCTGCTACCAGCAGGTTCGTCCGATAACCTCCTCGACCACCCCGTCGACCCCCACGACCACGGCCACGTCCTCAAAACTGTCCACGTCCGCCACCTGAATCTCTCTCCTTGGGTGGTTTGGTGCAAGCATACCTCAGATGGCCCACCTCCCCGCAGTTGTAACACTGTCGGGGGTCTCCCTTAGGTCCTGTGCCGCATGAATTGACAACTGTCAGTGCTGTCTTCACTTCAGGAGGACCACATGTCCCTGCATGTAGCTTGATACGAGTCTCCTCCTGGATCATGGCCGAGATAGCCTCCTCAAGTGTAGAAATCTTCGATTGGGCTAGAAGTAGTGCTGTCCTCTGAGCAAACACTGCGGCCAGCCCCTTAAAAATTTTTATCGTCCTCTCCTGCAGACATACATGTCTCTCCTTACACTTCGGGTCCTCACAGCTCGTCCGATCTGAGAAGTGATCATGATCCAACCACAGACGCTCCAACTCCGTGGCATACTTCTATACCATATTCTCTCCCTGTACGGTGTCGTCGATCTCCCCCTTGATCTGGAAAACCCTTAAGTTATTCCCCACACCATCGTAGGTTCTCCTCAACTTCTCCCACACGTCTTTCGCCATCTCAAGGCCATCCAATGTGGCAGCGATCGACTGGACTAAAGAATTGAGGAGCCAAATGTATACCACCATATGAATGGACTTCCACTCGTCGCGTCCTGCCGAGCCCTCATATGGCTCTGACTTCTCTCCTGACAAGAAACCCTCCAGGTTCTTCCCTGCGAGGGTTCTCCTCACCCGTCGTAACCAACTCAGGTAGGTGGCCGGTCCATCAAGCTTCAGATTGATGGATGGAAGCTCCAACTTGGCAAATGTCCGTGTCGCGCTCTCACCAGCCGACAGTTTCATCAGCTTCATCAACGTTGCGACCTCCGCAGAGTCCAACTTCTTGATGATCTCCTCCATCGATCCTCCTCTTCTCCGATCGCCTCACACCCGTCCCACGATTCACGTTCGCCCTTTTCGTCCTCTCCTAGACCCGATCATGTCTCTCCCCTATCAGATCTAGGTATTCGATGTCAACGTCTGGAACAACCCGCAGGAGACGCCAGGAATCGTGGCAGAAAGCTCCGCCGGAGTTGCGGCTTCGCGGTGGTGGTGGCGGACGAGCGGTGCGGCAGCGGTGGTGGCGGACGGTATGACAGCGGTGGCGGTGGTGGCGGATAGGGTTTGGGAGGTGGTGGCTAGGGTTTGGGCTCTGATACCATGTAGAATATTTTGGAGTAATTGTTATATTTTTTATTGATAATCTCTTGGCTATTTATAGCCTTACAACCATTCATCTTACATTAATATTCCATTAAAACCCCCTGTAGAATATTCTAATATCCCAACAAATATACCAAAAATATTTTAATATACCAACAAAAGCTCCATAAAAGAACTGAGTCAATTGACCAAGTTTTAGTGACCGATTGTCGATCACACGCCAACTATCTACGATGGTGCCTAGTTTGTGCCAGTGGCCGCCATCTTCGAGTTTGCGATGGGACTGCTTGAAGTATGTAAAAGACAAAGAGCCGCAAGGACGCTGCACGATATTTGGAGCAGTAGTACCGAATCAGAATCTGGTGGCAGCAGGTTAAGCGAGGGCCCACAGATTTTGGATCGAGAAGAATCTTCCTCTTGTGATTGAGATGCTCTCGTAGGTCCGCCTTTGCTTGACCCGGTGTTGGAATTCTAGTTGGCAGCGGGGTAGGCATGATGCTTTCTTGATACCTCAATGCTGATTCATGTACTCCAGTGGTACGACTACTCCAGAGACGCTTCGACTTTTAGTAGGCCGCCTGTTGGCTCGGGATCGCCGACCCCCAGAGGATTGGTAGGTTGACCGACTTCAGAAAATTGGCTACTTCCAACAAAAACTTCATGTAATGCTTTAGATTCCGAAGGAATACCTTGTCTGCACCCAGACACTGTACTAGAAAAGTACCACCAACTATTGAAGTTGCAAACCGGCTTTGACGTCGGTATTGTTGCCTTCGCCTCGCAGGAACTTCCGTAGTAGTGGCTTTGGCAATTTTCTCCTGGTTGTCGCCTTGTCGTAACCTATTGACGACATGGGGTTCGACTCTGGCTTTGCTCAGGATAAGATCCACAGATTCATCGATGTTGAGGGCCTCGACATGCCGTATAATATCCTCATGGGAGTGAGTTGTGCGTCATCGTTCGGTAGGATCAACACTGTTGTTGGTGACGCCGGTTCGATAGAAGATCTCGTTGTGGCAATATGCACTGCAGGGCTAGCAGAGCCCTCTGAGATCGTCTCCTCGAACTTCTATTGATCAAAGTAATGACCAGGACGTCGGTATTATTTTCCATCGATAGTGTGTCAGATCGCATCACTGCCTTCTCGTTGGAGGAGAAAGAGATCTCCAGCAGAGTCGCTAGCTTGTTTCTGCTCGAGAGGGAGTGTGGAATGAAGAACTTCGTGGAGTGAAGAACTTCGTGGAATGAAGAACTTCTTCTCAGTGAATTTTTTTTAGCGAGCTTGTTTACAACTAGATTACATAGGAAGGTAAATACAACAATATGAAAACAAGCCGAGATTCGAGGGAGATGGGACGATGGAGATCGGATTAGAGCGATCCCTTTACTCCGTTGACCATCGGACACAATTATGGGGATGGAAAACGTAGGACGAGCGGAAGTTTAGTGTCGAAGCTAATGTCTGATGTCGCCTTGGTCGTCCTTTGATAATTGCGACAGGTATTTATATAAGAATGATCTGCAAACGGTTGCACTTGACTTCCTTGTAGCGTCGAATTGTAGACGGAAAGAAGCCGCTGAGTGGAGAACATCCATAAGCGATCGTGGCATGTAATGGAGATGACATGGCCACGTACAAGCGTGACTGGTCAGAATCGTTGTGGGAAAGTGGACGCGTTATTCTGGAGATGCCAGATGACTTTGCGATTGTAATCAGTTTCTTCCCACGACGAGATCATGGGAGAGGAGAGTAGCCGACGGTTGGCAAACAGTTGTCCACGTATGCACTGAGCTAGAACTTCTGGCGATGTGGTGGCAATCGTTGGGATGAGTGGCTGAAGCACGTCTCCTACGTACTTAGTTAACAATGATCGTGGAGCGATAGTTTCACTCAGGTTATTCCGCTGAAGAAAAAGAAGACATTGAGGCCCCTTTCCGCGGGTGGAAGACCCGCGGAACTAAACTTCCTTCGTGGAAAAAGAGGAGATCCCTTCATGTGCGGGATTGGCTCTGACATGACTGACGTGTTTGACGACTGTCAGCTTGTTGATGGATGTGATGTATGTTCCTTGCAGAGCGTGGCGCACTTGATGGGCTGTTACATGAGGTGACGTCTTGAGCCCTTTCGCTGGAGCGCTTTGACTTGAGTCTTCTGCTGAGATGCTTTTGGAGCTAATTTCCGTTGGATAATGATGTTTACTTAGAGAATTTTCATGCTTCTACAATGTTAGGTGATGCGTGAGTTCATGTGTTGGGTTCTGATGTGGTGAGTTGTTAGAGGGGTGTGGGGGGAGAGGCATAGTTTTGCACCCCTCCCCCTTCACCCCCCCCCCCCCCCCCCTCCCCCCTCCTTTTATATTCTTTCAATAAATCTAGTTACCTTTTTCATATGTTTATTCTATTATATAATACGAAACTTGAAAGGCTTTATATAAAACTTAAAGATTTCTAAAATGTCTTTTATCTTAGCTTACATTATTTAATTAGTTTGAAAATATAATTAATGATGTAATCGTAATTATAATGCAACCATTATTAATGTCAACTACCATCATTAATACTCACTACCATAATAAATGCTTACTATTAATTATCATGTATACCATAATAAATATTTATTATCAATTATCATGTATCTTCCCACCATTACTTTTTTTATCTTATAAAATATAATAATATAAATTCCAATTATTTACAAATATCTTATTCTATAAAAAAAACTTTTAAAAAAATAAGATTTTATTGCAAATATTTTACTTTTGCAAAAAAAAGATAGGATAATAAAAGTTGATATCAAATATTTTCTCAAAATAATTATAAATAATGCATTATGCAACATCCCCTAAAAAAACCTATTATACAACAAATTAGCATAAAATACACGTGAAAAAGTATGCAATAATGCTATATATATATATATAAAAGGGGACTTGAAAATGGTTCAAAATTGAACCGTCTAAGCCATATGTATATCATCAATTAATTATTTTAAAAAATTAATATTACGTAAAATTGTTAAAAAATAAAATTTGTTATAAATAACACTCCAGGTATTCGAACCCAACCAGCCAAGGAGAGTACCTCCCACCTTAACCTTTAAGGAGTTAGAAAAAGTATTTGTTTATAATTAGATAATATTAAATAGTTAAATAATTAGTCATACTTATTTATTATTTTAACTTTTAATTACGTGAGGATATATTCTTAGAGGGCTAACCGTTTTCAAAAATCTTTATGAAAAGCAGAAATATATCCATAACAAATTATAATTAAAATATAATCAAATACATAAAAAAATTATAATAAAAAGATATATAATAAATCTTAATTCAAATATATTTAAATATTTAGACAATTTTACATCAATATCATAAGAGAAAAAAATTATTTTAGGTGCAACACGACGTCAATTTATTAGTATATATATATAAGGATCTGCCATCAACATCAAATAAATAATATGGAATATGGAGATTTGGACAGTCGGTTTTGTTTTGTTTTTTTACTCTGACGCGGGCGTTGTCGACGAGGGTGATGAGGGGTACGATCCTGAGGTAGCGGTCGATCTCCGTCTGCGCCTTCCTGAACTGGTACACGATGCTCCAGCCCATCGCCAGCAGGTAGAGGTAGCTGCGGTTCTGGCAGCTGTCGACGAGCACGTAGGCGCGCCTGAGCGCGTCCTCAAGCTGCTCCAGCGGCTCCCTCGTCTCCGGGTACTTCCTCAGCTCGGAGACCCTCAGCTGCTGCAGCAGGTTCCCGACGAGCTTCAGGTGCTGGGCGAACTGCCTGCAGTTGCGCCTGTGCAGCCGAGCCGTGTTGGCGGCGCGGGCGATGAGGGCTACGAGGCGGACGGCGTCGAGGCCGGTCAGCTGCGCGGCGGTGGAGAGCTCCCCGAGCTGGTCCCAGGAGGCCATGTCGTGAGTGGCTTGGCCTGGCTGGCTCTTCGCGCGCGTGCGTGCGCGGATCGATCGATCTATGATGATGAGAGAGAGATCTGGATTTGCATGGGTTTCAGAGAGACTGCAGGCATTGCTGCTGCTGCTTCTTTCTGGTCCCTTCTTCTTCTTCTTCTTCTTCTTCTGTTCTGCTCTACTCTGCTGCTAATTTGGGGGGATTTTTGGCAGCATTCTCTCTCTTCCTTCGTCGGTCTCTCTCTCTCTCTTTCGTCTTTAGTGCTTGCTTTGGCTGTTTACTGCTTGCAGAGGCCAACAGGTGGACAAGATGTTATGGAAGTAACCCTCCGTATTCTACTTATTTACGGATATTTAGAGCACCTAGAAGTAGGCCAGGTAAGGAGAAAGTTATTCACTGGGCCCGCCTCACACATGTAGTGTGACTTTGCTTTTTTTTGTTCGCGAAAAAGAACAGGAAAATCGTATATGGAGCATAGAACTTTAATAAAATTGTATTCAGGACTCGGACGTTATAATGGGCGGACGACCCGGAATTCGGACCGGATTCGACCCGGTTAAAATCGGTCCAGATCGATCCGAATTCGGTCAACGGATCGGTCTGGTCCAACCCACTCTCTTCCCTCCTCCTCTCGGGGTCCGGACTGGATCGGAGAATCCAATTCGTAAGTCCGGCCAGGTCCGATCGGCCCGTCCCTGACAGACCCGGTTCAGGCACGATTCAACTGATTTTTAAATATAATTTTTTGGAATATAATCGTTAGGAGTATCTTTACAAAAATATCTCCGTTTTAGTGGCAATTTTTTGACCGTTTTAGGAATATTTTTGTCATTTTGTTAAAATTGACAAAAATATCCATTATAACCACTTTTTTTAAGGATATTTGGAATTATTTGGTCCCAAAAAAAATCTATAAATATTGATATAAAAAATCAAATAAAATTTTCTTACTTAATGTTTATATAATTTTTTGACATAAATTATAAAAAAAAAATCCTAACAGATAACTTATAAATTTCAATTTATACAAAATTAACTTAGTGACAAAAAACCTATAAATTTTAACTTAAATTTATTAATATATAAGTTATATCATATAGATTATATCTATAATATATATAAATAAACGTAACAAAAAATTAAAAAAAATCGGGCCGGCCCGGTCCGACCGTGAACCGGTCGGCCAAGTCCACAGCGGACCAGGTGACGGTTCCGGGCTGGATCGACTGCCAATCCGACGGGGTCGGTCCGACCCGACCCGCTCTCTGCACCAGGTTGGGCCCGGACCGACTCGAACCCGGTTAAATCGGACCTCGGCCCGGACCATTACACATCTTGAATTCAGAACAATAAAATTTTGCAAATTACAAGAATGCAACGAAACGTCACTTTAAGTGCATTTTTGTGCAATTTGCTAAAGTCGTCAATTTTAAGAATGTTTAGATACAAATCGCCTATTATTAATTACTTCCTCCGCTTTAAATAACAATTAACCCATGAACTAAAAGCGGTATTACCCCCCTTTTTAAATAACTATCGCTTTAAATAACAAATAATCCATAGACTAAAAACGGGGGAGTAATTAATAATAGACGATTTACATCTAAATGTTTTTAAAAATGACAGTTTTAGTCCATTGCTCAAAAAGGTCCTTAAAAGGGCATTTTATTGTCCTCTTCGTAATTTACGAAACTTCATTGCTCTGGACGCAATTTTATTATAGTTCTATGCTTTATACGCCATTATCTGGTAAAAGAAAGGAGAAAAAAAAATTAGTTTTTTTAATTGTTATTTCTTTAAAATTTTGTTGTTGTTTTTTTTTGTTTTTTGAAAGGTCAAGAAAAGTGAAAGAGAAAGTAATTCTTTAGTGGGGGAAAGTGAATTCTTAAGTGGGTGGGTGGAACCATTTTTATCCATATTTTTCTTTTATTTGGGAATCATTTTTTTTCTCTCCCTTTTCTCTGTGCATCCAAACATAAGTAATGTAATAGTTTTTCTTTTGCAAGATCATGATTTCGTAAAACAAACATGACCTTAGAAAAAAATTAGGAACTGGTGTGACATTGTTCTACTCCACACCACAAACAGTTAGAGGGTAGTGTATTATATTATTATTGGAGGAGAACAACATCTTATCACTGCCATGTGATGAAGTCAGTCCAACGAATAATTTTTCAATTTTTAGAATTTAGAAAGAAAAAGAGATACCATAAAGGTTTTTTTGGACTTTAAAAAATTAGAATACACACATGAAAATCAATTATCTAAATATTTTCTTGTACTTAGATTCCTGTTTAGTACTCTTTTCTTTCAATAGTTTGTAACACAAAGTTTCGTATAAACTTTTGTTCATGGCAAACAATGATGACCCAAAATGAATACTAAAAATCATGAAAAGGTTCTAGGATTGAAAAAATAGATTTTTAGTCTAAAGGTTCTAGGACCCTCCCGGGCCGCCGCTCCGCCCTGCCCCGCCCCGTGTAGCCGGGATTTAACGAACCGGGCACGAATCACCGTGCCTCGGCGCACCGGACGCGAATCACCTCGCCCGTCCCGATGGTACGAGGAAGGAAGGGAGCTAATCGAATGGCCCGTTCGAGCTTTCGGGGACGTGATGTCGTGCGGGCCTGGGGTTGCGCCCGCACAAGGTCAATCGTTTAAGTTGATAGTTGGCTATCATCGCATCAATCGAGTAAGCAGCGAAAAGGGACTTGTTGCAATGCAATACATTTAGCCAACTGAGTATTCGGGACAATCGAGGCAACTTGGGTTTCCTTTAGCAGGCACACGTTCGTTCCATACATTATGCCCCCTTATACGATAGCATTCTCGGGGTAACAATCAAGACCAGGATTCCGGGTCTTAGGGACTGTGGCACGCCTATCGCTCCCTCGGACGATCCAGTACCTGCAAGCAAGTAAACTGTTGGTGGGTCAGCACTTTATACAAGTACTGGTGAGATAAAACAACTGAACATAAACAAGCATTCACTCAAACCAACACTAAGTAATCATGTTATAAAATATTACATTACTAGTGATCTTTCTAGTTTTACCTAGGTTCGTTTCATGCAGTTCTAGCAGAGTCACATTACATTGTTTGGAAACATGTTTGGAAACAGAGTTTCATATGCAATAAGCAAGCAAGAAATCGTTCATGTTCCAGGGTGTGCGCAGCGTGTCTCGTGCGACTCCAGGGTCAGATGCAAAGCTAGACACACAATGCACAATCTTAGGGGCAGTCATCTATCCAAGCCAACACAATGACTTAGCTATATGCAGGACGGTCCCCGAGTATCTCAGGATCGGCAGCTGGTTGTACAGCATACCAATGACTCTTTATCTGATGCTAGAGGCAGCTGTGGCTCATGGTTGCTTTCCACTATCTCTGTAGCAGCCGTGACACATGCAGCTCAGCTTTCCACCAATAGCCATTGTCCGACCGCATGCGAATGCATGGAACACTATCAAATAAACTCTAATATGCAGACGAGACGAACCATCAGAACAGTTATCGTTGGTGTGGGGCAATCCGACTTATCGTTGAACACATTCAGGCACAATATGGTTCTCTCGAAGCATAGACGATAGTGAACATGTTCATGCACTCTAGGCAGGCGATTCGGGATTCTCGTTAAGCAGACATTGTTTCAAAGACAAGCTAGGTGAGTTCGTTCATTAACATGCAAGGCAGGTTCTATCATTCTCTTATGAAAATATTGCAAGCAAAAACTCAGATTATTATTAAGGCGTGCAAGAATCAGAGAACAAAGTTTTGCCCACTCACATTGATACATAACGCCGACGCGGAGTGGGGCGTTACATACTTACCAACCAACAAAAAGTTTCGTCCTCGAAACTTC
Organism: Iris macrosiphon; assembly: GCA_036927795.1. Lineage (NCBI taxonomy): Eukaryota > Viridiplantae > Streptophyta > Magnoliopsida > Asparagales > Iridaceae > Iris > Iris macrosiphon. The sequence continues at coordinate 130,857,423 of JAYESA010000017.1, read as the reverse complement.
AAGGATAAAGTTCTCGATATTCCAAGCAGCGATAGTGCCATCCCTCGCCGTACTCAATCGAAACAATCAAGCAATTCAAGTTCAGGAAACATTTTGCACTTTGAGAATATCTATGGACTTATTGTATGGAACGCTCTATTGCAATATCATATCGATAATATCTCAGAGTCATAGCAACGATTTTGGGCCAGAAGATCGATTCCGCTCTGATACCATTCTGTCACGCCCCGGACCCGCCCGGGCCGCCGCTCCGCCCTGCCCCGCCCCGTGTAGCCGAGATTTAACGAACCGGGCATGAATCACCGTGCCTCGGTGCGCCGGACGCGAATCACCGCGCCCGTCCCGCGGGTGCGAGGAAGGAAGGGAGCTAATCGAATGGCCCGTTCGAGCTTTCGGGGACGTGATGCCGTGCGGACCTGGGGTTGCGCCCGCACAAGGCCAATCGTTTAAGTTGATAGTTGGCTATCATCGCATCAATCGAGTAAGCAGCGGAAAGGGACTTGTTGCAATGCAATGCATTTAGCCAACTGAGTATTCGGGACAATCGAGGCAACTTGGGTTTCCTTTAGCAGGCACACGTTCGTTCCATACATTATGCCCCCTTATACGATAGCATTCTCGGGGCAACAATCAAGACCAGGATTCCGGGTCTTAGGGACTGTGGCACGCCTATCGCTCCCTCGAACGATCCAGTACCTGCAAGCAAGTAAACTGTTGGTGGGTCAGCACTTTATACAAGTACTGGTGAGATAAAACAACTAAACATAAACAAGCATTCACTCAAACCAACACTAAGTAATCATGTTATAAAATATTACATTACTAGTGATCTTTCTAGTTTTACCTAGGTTCGTTTCATGCAGTTCTAGCAGAGTCACATTACATTGTTTGGAAACATGTTTGGAAACAGAGTTTCATATGCAATAAGCAAGCAAGCAATCGTTCATGTTCTAGGGTGTACGCAGCGTGTCTCGTGCGACTCCAGGGTCAGATGCAAAGCTAGACACACAATGCACAATCTTAGGGGCAGTCATCTATCCAAGCCAACACAATGACTTAGCTATATGCAGGGCGGTCCCTGAGTATCTCAGGATCGGCAGCTGGTTGTACAGCATACCAATGACTCTTTATCTGATGCTAGAGGCAGCTGTGGCTAATGGTTGCTTTCCACTATCTCTGTAGTAGCCGTGACACATGCAGCTCAGCTTTTCACCAATAGCCATTGTCCGACCGCATGCGAATGCATGGAACACTATCAAATAAACTCTAATATGCAAACGAGACGAACCATCAGAACAGTTATCGTTGGTGCGGGGAAATCCGACTTATCGTTGAACACATTCAGGCACAATATGGTTCTCTCGAAGCATAGACGATAGTGAACATGTTCATGCACTCTAGGCAGGCGATTCGGGATTCTCGTTAAGCAGACATTGTTTCAAAGACAAGCTAGGTGAGTTCGTTCATTAACATGCAAGGCAGGTTCTATCATTCTCTTATGAAAATATTGCAAGCAAAAACTCAGGTTATTATTAAGGCGTGCAAGAATCAGAGAACAAAGTTCTGCCCACTCACATTGATACATAACGCCGACGCGGAGCGGGGCGTTACAGAGGGAAGAATCAATATTGTTGACCCGAGAACCCCCCTCCTCTGCCCCCTCGAAGACCCTCCCTTCCACCTCGAAGACCACTCCCCCTTGAAGACCCCCCCCCCTCCAACCCCCCCACTCTCTCTATAAATCAACCCCCACAACACTCTCCTCTCCTCACAGCACTCTTCTCTCCTCACAATGATATCAAACTCTTCTCTCTATATACAACATTCTTTATTCACTTTTCTGCAAGCAACAAGATCAACCAGAAGGAAAAGAACCCAAAAATCTAATGTAAGTAAAATATTATGTGTGACATTTTTTAAATCATTGACATACTTATTATATTTTAGTCATAAATGATTATAGTTAAAAAAAAAATTGTAGATGGCTAACCAAAATGACGGTCGTATTCCTGGTGGACCGACTATCGACCTTATTATTAAGCAACGTGAAGACCACATATCTACTCGAATATTTACTGGAGAGGTAATTTTTTAAATTATAAGTTTGTAAGTTAAGAGTTTTCACATAAAACATAATGCATGTATTTTTTATAATTATACGATCATGATCTTGATTTACGAACCTGAATCAATGTACATTGGCAGACCAAAAGAAACTATCGTACGTGGGACCAAAAGAAACTATCGTACGTAGGAGCTAAATTCTGCCCAAAAGGCTTTGGTGGAATCCTTTGGATTGCACTACATAGATCGGGTTAGATATTTAATCCACGATCTTCATCTAGTTGTAATTTTTATGGAGCGTTGGTGGCCTAAACGCAACACTTTTGAACTCTCATTCGACGAGATGACGATCACCTTATTTGATGTGGCAAATATACTATGGTTACCTATTAAATGTGACGCTATATATTTTGATCCACACTTAAAGGGATATGATCTGATCAGGAGGTATCTCGGTGTTACCCCTCTATCTGGTATAAAAGACGGCCATTTTGTGAAGTTTACATGGCTTCGTGGTAACTTCATGGACCTAGATTGCACTATTGACGAGGTGGTTGATGTAGATTAAATGCGGGTATGTATTTTAATTAGTAAAGTTTATTTATGACCTAATTTAGTATTTATATAACATTTAATATTTTCAGGTCATTCGTTGCACTAGAGCGTATTTGCTCTGTTTATGTGATGCAATTCTATTTCCCGACGCATCAAAAAATATGGTAAATGTGCAGCTTCTACCATTCTTGGATGATTTGACAAAACTCACTAAGCATGCATGGAGAGATGCTACTCTAGCATTTTTATACGCAAATTTGACAAAGTTTGTGAGATCCAGTCGCAAGTGTATTTGTGGATGTATTTCACTGATTCAGGCAAGAATGAAAGACCTAAATTAGTTAGATTAGAATACAAATTTTGTTTGTACTAATGCCATATTTTTATTTTATAGTTCTGGTCATATGAGTACTTCTATATTGGTAGGCATGTTACTAGCATTCTCAGTGATGTTGGAGTCTTTCCGGTTGCTATGCGATGGCCCACAGATGTAGTGAATTACCAACACTACCAATACATGTGTGTATCACTTTATCATAGCCAACTTGATACACTGCAGTATCATGAGGTAATTATTTAAATATCTAATAAATATCTTTAAATTATTACAGCTTTGATCGTAGAGAAACTTCATATCTATTTCATACAATGTTATTAAATAGGTTACCTGGTTACCCTACACATGTGAAGATGATGCTCCAGAAATCAAGAGAACATCATATTCATTTAGTTTACACAGATCTTATATTATATATGATCGGTTCACCATGTATCATCCGGCAGACCGTGTTCTTCGATAATTCGGGATGAGTCAAATAATTTTTGATGATCCATCAACTGTCGGTTATGAGCCAGCAAATACATTACACCGAATCCCTGGTCTCGTTGCTGATTGGAATAATTGGTTCGAGAATTATAGTGTAAGGGACATGTCTCCTGGACTAAGATCTGCTAATGAATGTAAGTTCTAAGTTACTCATTATTCGGATTGATTTAATATAAATAGTTTGCTAAAATTTTGTTTACATTATGAAGACATTGATAACTTGAATTATAGGCAATAGTGGGGATGCCATCATATGAGCAACCGAGTATATAGATTGGAGAAGCAAAGGTTCAAGAATAGATCGGTAGATGATTCTACTTTGCGTGCTTTTGCCGATGGCATGAATAATTTGGTATGACTTCATTACACGTTCAAAATTACATATACATAGATATCATTAAAAAATTAATTTACAAGTTTCATATTTCAGAGTGGTGTATACCAAGAATATTTGCATCAACCAGAGAGAAATCTCCCCCAATAAAGTCGAGTGCTTATGGAGGAACTTGTGACTCGTGTTGATCATCTCGGTATTGGACGGGATCCTGAAATGCCTCGAGTACAATCACGTCTTCCACCAGACTATCCGACCGACATTGTACAGCAGAGACACTCTCATCGTCGTAGGAGGGATGGTACAGAGGGCCCTATTCACCAGTATGCTAGAGACATTCCCCAATATTATGCTAGAGCGGGCCCTATTCACCAGTATGCTAGAGACATTCCCCAATACTATGTTGGAGCTGGCCCTATTCACCAGTATACTATATACATTTCCCAATACTATACTGGAGCGGGCCTTAGTCACCGATATAATGGAGCGGGCCCTAGTCACCAGTATGCTGGAGCGGGCCCTAGTCACCAGTATGCTGGAGATAACATTAGTCACCAGGACGCTGAAGATGAAAGCTACAAGATATTCATACAGTTTTTTTCAACTCCATCATCACCGCTGCTTACCCAGACTCAGCAAGATGAGAAGGAGGATGAGTAGATGAATGTTTGATTGCAATATTCTTGTTTAGAAGTATGATTTGTAATAATATTTGATTGCAATATTTGTCAACTTTCATTATTAAAATCTTTGTCAACTATTCCTATCTCCAACTTTCATTATCACACTCACTAGTACAATATTTCTAAGTTTGTATTGAATAATTCTATTTTACTCTCTCGGTTGACTAGTACATCTTTTTGGTTGTGTTCCATCGCACCACAATTACTGCAACGAAGATCTCTCGTTGATGAATCCAGGATTTTATGCGGTTCTTCTTTGGTCTTCCGACTTTGCGTCTTACATCTGGTACTCCAATTTCTCCTCTAACCAAAGGAGCTTGGATCTTGTAGGGAACTAAAATTGGTTCCATTTTTGGTGTGTATATACTTCTCAAGGTCTCCGTCAAAAATACTGGAGGATAAAAAATATCAATACTAATATTGCAATATCTACAAACAAAACATGCATGTATACATGGTATATAAGTATGGCACGTACCATCTAAAATATGTAAAATATTTGTCGGTTATATTAACAATATAGGTTCTACTTGTTGCACGGTCTATTATTTCAAACTTATAACTATCAATAGCTAATATTTCTAGGTGATTCTTCTCTTTGATAATACAAGCCAGAGTCTTTAACATCTTCGAACAATAAACTGTGTCTATATTTTCAGCATTATTTCTACGATTGTCATGAAGTATAATAATCTTGGCTCTAATACCACCGAGAAGTGTTGTTATTGGCTTATCTCGTAATTTCTTAATCTAGCTGTTGAAACATTCAGCAAGATTAGAAGTATTAATATCTAATCTAGGACAAGGAGCATACGCTGTTATCTAATGTTCAAATCTACGACTTTTATCGTTTACACCAATAAGTCAATCGTACAATATTATGTTCTCGGCTTTAATTATATCAAACACACTCTCTGTATCCGTTTTATTATATGATCTAGCAAGCGAGTCTAACAAGTGTTAAAATGTTGGTTCTTTCGTAACTTTTTTTCATATTTTGTTTAAAATGCTGAATACAAAAAAAATGAGAAGATGCATAAAAAATAGCACGAATAGCATTTATTAATCCTTTTTGCTTATCAGATATAAATAAAATTGTACTCCAATCAATAAAAGAACTTTCAAAAGATATTTTAAGAGAGTTTAAAAACCAGGACCAAAAATCACTATTCTTACCTTTAGCAACAGCATAAGCAATATATAATTGATAGTTAGGATCGTGAGCACAAGCAATAAATAAGATACCTTGATATTTAGATGAAAGAAATGTAGCATCAGTACTAATAACCGGTAAACAGTCCCTTAAAAATCTGTCAATACATGCCTTAAAACAAATAAAAATTCGTTGAAAGCTATTATTTTCGGCAATTTTAAAAAATATGTACTACCTAGATTTGTCTCCATAATTCTATAATAATACTCCTCAAGACTAGCGTATGCCTCATCATAACTATCATTAATTTCAGCTAATGCCGTCTCTTGGGCTCTCCAAGCTTTGGAATAACTAACTTGTATACGGTGCTCCCTATATATATCTTTAACAATTTGTGATGGACTATATGGCTGGTTATCTCTAATAATGTCAATTATCATGGTCTTAACCCATGCAATGGTAGCTAGTCGATGACGTCCTATTGTAAGTCTTCCTAAACAAGAATGACGATTTTCTAATGTACTAACTTTAACTATATCGCTATTTCCAATAGATTTGACATATACTCTCCAATTACAATTCGGTTGATCACAACTATATATAATTCCACAAGCATTATTCATAACACTATCTATATATTTAATTGCTAAATTACTTATAAAGCTTCTAAAGTGAGAACGTCTAGGAAACGATTGTCCTTTAAATACTTTATCAGTGATAGATTTTACAATATCATCATCTACCGTATAATCTACATTTTCAACTAAATCATCACTATTCCCATCGTCATTGTCACTATCATCATCATGGTTAGATTCATCTGATGAATGACCTTCTTTGAAAAATGAAATAATTTGCTGAGAAGAACTAGCACCTGAACTAACATTATGGTATTCAGAAAAATATTCACTATTTCTATTATTTAATGTTGCTGCTACTTTAATAACATATATTTTTATATACCATAATTGTGAACTAATCTCAAGAATATAATTTCATGCATCTTCACTATCTATCAAAAAATAATTAGAATAAAAAATAGACTTCAGAATAAAATCGTAATGAATAGAACAACGTTCAATCATATGATTACGTATATTTTCAAACTAATATTCAGATAAGTTAAATTTTTTTGGCTTTCTCCTCATTCATAATTTAACCAATCTGTCATGTCCCGATTTCGAAGAATCGAAAGTAGCCACCGACGTGATGCCGTACAAGCCTAGATTGCACTTGTAGAAGGCAAGAAGATAGACAAGTCATGGTATTTCTCAAAAACATCGATATAGAAGCAGAAATAAGCAGACAAATTAAAGTCACAAAAGAATAGATTGAAAAGCATCTCTTTATTGATAATAATATTTGAGTACATGACTTACAATAGATTACAAAGCTTCTCAATTACAACTGATACTTGACCACTTGGATTACATTGATATTTGTCGTCTTGGCTTACAATCTTACTGATACAGTACTGATTTATACTGTTCCATACATTATGCCCCTTATAATAGAAGACTCCTCCAATGGAAGAAGAGATTCTATATGCCCCAATAATACTTCGATGCCTCAGAACAGTTCCAGCCACTCCCCACTGCTGAGTACCTGGGGTTGCCCACAAACATGTGTCAGTACATATTGTGTACTGGTGAGAAGAAACTAGCCCACTCACCTAAACCAACACTAAGTATTCATGTGAAAAATATGCATATTACTTTAGTGATCTTTCTATTAGGGACTAGGTTCATTTTAGTGATCAGATTATTCAGCAGCATAATGTAAGCATAATATGTAATCAGCAGTTTAAGCATAATATGTAAGCAGCAGTTTAAATATCACATTTCGCTTATTAGCGATTCTTACCAATAACCCACTTACTCATTTCTATAAACTGTACAACGTATTATACTTATGTTTTTTGCACAAGATAGTTATCAGCATGTAGCCTGTCTATATGAAGGTCATCGACGATACGTATGTCGTTACAGACTATCCCAGGTGAGTGATGAACACTTCGAGTGCAGGTTGCGAGCCCCACCGAAGGCACCAACTCATCCTGGCTTACGACGCGCCTTCCTAGACCGGGTAGCAAGCCCGACTGTAGGACCCGTACGTCCCGTGTCCTTCTACTAGCAACACGGTAGGTTTCGTTGTCCTCCTAGGCCGAACAATCCCGGTGCCCCGATTAGCATCTCGTTAGAGGAACCATATTTTGCCTTGTGTACAGGCTGTCCGTGACCATGCAGATGCGTGAACAGTTATCATAATATATGCACGATACAACAAATGTATATAAATGATCTATTGATCAAGCTCGCGAGTTCACATTCTCATTTCTCATATGGGTTGGTGCCCCGTAGGTCCCAACATACTTTCATCTTACTTTCTTTCATAGGGACTCATCAGTCTATACTTTCTTTCTTGCGTAGTTCCATTCTCGGTGTTACAAGCAGATAAAACATGTTGCACAATATTTCTTTTTTTTCTCAGGAAAGACTTACTTTATAGCATTCTTGTGTTGATAATACTAGCAGTTATCATTCATATGTTTCTTGGTTTATATCAACATTGAATATAAGGCATTACTATCTTTATGTGGACTAGAGCAACATTTAGAAATGTAATAGAAATAAGAAACACTAACATTCATTCATTTTATTAGGGCATGAAGGAGTAGAGGAGAAGGGACATATCCACTCATATATACAAATATCGTTTCCATGCCACGATCCCACATTCGCCTATGATTCTCCAAGAATGATCTAACGCGATGCATAGTCTTCTAACTTGGCATAATCATACCCTCGAATCACGCTCCGTAAGAATATCCTATCCGGCCAAGTTAAGCAAGATTGCATGATTACTCCAAATATCTCGATTTATAGCATAACTTGTATCCCATCTGTCTGATCCATCTCAAATTTCAACGTAATGCTTCTTCGCGGAGCGGAACATTATATTCACCATCTGGAGGAAGGTACGGAAGATCCTGCGGTTCTGCTCCAAAATCTGGCCATACAAAACCAGTGAGGTTAGAACCCCAAACAACAAAGTACTACAATAAAGCCCAACTTAGGAACTAAAATCCAGCATGCAAAACAAGCATAAAGTATTAAAGTAGTTTAAACATGAATGAAGTAAGTATAAGTAAACTTGCATGTTTAAATAAACAAAAAAGTGCATAAACATGATAGGACTAGCAATCAACCAATCACGACCAAGCAGGTCTTACGGCTTGCTAATCATTAACTAACTAGGGTTATCACAATCCTAATTACTATCACATGCAATTTAAAAATTTCATACAGCCACATGTCCTACAGTCCATCTGGATCATCCAGACGTACGAGATACATAATATAATTAACATATATAGATATTTTTACTTGTAATACAACACTTAATGGTGTGCTGGAAGTGTGCCCCTCACGACGGAGATCTCCAATTCCACTGGTGTCGCTGGGATGTCGGGATTGTATGTAGCCAGAAATTTTTTCTAAATGATTTTAGGTATCAAATCTAGTTCATTAATCTGATCAGTTTAATCAAGATTCCTGACCGTAGTGCTGAGGAATTTGTCTTAGATATGATGCAAGACTGGACAATAGCTTGACAGGTACAATTAGAAAATCAACCACGGTATGACAGGTCATGCAATATATGTGCTACTAATAGCCTTGATCGGGACATGTCAGGATATCTTGGTTCATGAGTGCGCTACGCCGTACCACTATCAGGATACAGTACAATATTACATAGAAAGGGGCTTAAAACTCCAAGCTTTATTACAAGCACTAACACAAGATAAAGGTAAGAAAACATTATGTGCACCATCCCAATGTAGCTAAGGAAGCAAAACAATTAAAGAATATAGCAACAATGGACAAAATAATAAAACTTGCAAAATCACAAAACTAGATTTTGACACATTTTAGAAAACTGGGCATAACTTTTTCATCCGAACTTCAAATGAGGCGATCCAAAAAAAAATTGTAGAGGCAAGATAAAGATATAAAACTTTCATGTCTTGAGTTTTACAAGATTCTATCTACGAAAATAGCTAAACATGCAAAAAAAGGGTCATCCGAGTCACCATGCTCGCGGTGCACTGTGCGCGGCAATAATTTTGTGCACGACGTACAACGCGCGGCCAAAATTTCATGTGCAGTGCACTGCTGCACGACAAGAAAGTGATGCGTGCGACAAGGAAGTGATGCGCGCGGCGCATGCGGCGGCAAGAAATCCATGCACGACGCACTGCATGCGATAGAATTTCATGCGCGGCGCATTGCTCGTGGCAAGAAAGTGATGCGAGCGACGCATCGATGGACGCGACGCAGGCGACGGCAAGAAATCCATGTGCGGCGTACTATGCACGACAAAAATTTTGTGCACAGCACACCTAGCGCGGCAACTGTTCATCGTCCCTGCCTGACAGGTCCGAGAACGAAGCTCCAAAATTATTTCGGCCATAAAAACTTTAATTTAACTCCAAATTAAGTGATTCAAAATGCTCGAAATAAAAAGCTCAAACACATAGACTAGTTTTCAAAAATAAATAGTTTTAGTAGATCAAAACCAAGAAAAACTCAAGAAATCCATGGAAATCCTAACATAGAAATGTAGATATACACCATTCAAGCCATCAAAACCAAAAATGCTAAGCACTAAGCAAGTAGAGAAGATTATGGAACACAATATAAGCAAATAAAATTCAAGAAAACCATGAGAAACGAAAATAGGCAAGTTCTTCCTTATTGGAAAGATGCACTTGCCTAAACCACTACCAACTACCACTACCACTAGGTGCAAGGTCTCGGCCGACCGTGGCCTAGCTCACAGTTGGGGAAGGAGGAGGGGAGAGGAAGGAGAAGAAGAAAAATAAAGAGAGAGGATTGAGTGAGAAATAAAGAAGAGAGAAAGAGAGGGCTATATATAAGGGATGGGGTGACTAACACTATGCAAAAATTACACAAAAGCTGTTAGAAAATCCAAAAATTACACAAGAAGCAATATACAGAAATAATTACAGGTATACCAGATATGAATACGAAAACAGTGAGACAAGTCTCACAATTATGAACCTCATATGAATCAAACACACAACCTACAAGTTGCAAGTCGTACAAGGTTCGGGTCCAGACCAAATTCATGGCTGCCCAATCTAACACACCTTGAGCAAATCCTCCAAACAAACTCGTGAAGTAGTTCAAAATTCGGATTTTGACATCTTTCACGCTTCAAATTCGTGAACCAAACAACCCCTAAAACTCATCATACAAGAGTAAGGGTATGCTTGGATTGAGGGAAAAAATAAGTAGAGTTAAGTGGGGTTTAACGAAGGAAAGTTAAGTAAGGGGGAGTTGAGTCAATACATATAAACTTGCTTGGATTTGAGGGAGAATTAAGTGGGGTGCGTTTAATAACTCTTGTTTGGATTGGAGATTTTGAGTGGGGGAAGAGTTAATAAAAATACAATAGTTACCAAAATATTCTTATTACATAAGATTTTGAGTGTGAAAAGTAATAAGAGAAAACGAGAAGAGACGACAAATCTGGATGGTAGAAGGTTGAAAGCCAGATAGACGGAGCAGCAAGTTGAAAATAAGAAAATTACATGAGAATGTCATGATATTTTGTAGGACAAATAATGGTTATTTATGATTTTTTTATAGCAAAATTCCTTATTTTCCCTAGTTAACCATCATATATTGTGTTGAAAAAAATAGATAAAAAAAGGTTAAACAGACACTCACTTAACCTAAAATCGGCATGTTTGGTTTGGTTCTGAGCCTAAAATCTTTGGTACAGGTGTGACCGGAGTTCAACCGGGGTTCAAATAGGCCCCTTACTAGAACCAAATGATTTGAGACCTGTAAGATATCTACATTTACTTGGTTTGGTTTGGTTCTGAGTATGTTTGGTTTGATTTGGTTTGACAACTATAAAGTCTCTCAAAATTCAAGCCAAAAATCAAATGGTCTAAATCTCACGTGATAAATCTTTTTGAGTTAAAAAAAAAAAAAAACAGAATCAAGCATGTTGAATTGTGTACCGGTTTCAGACGATTTACCAATTAAACTCCGATTTTAGAAGAAGAAAAAAATTGTCGGTTCTGTAAAAAAAAAAAAAAAAAGTCCAGTTGAAGTCAAATTGAACCAATTTTTTTTGGTAAGATTCGCTCCAACCGTCGATCCGGTCCGGTCCGGTCCGGTCCGGTTGGGTTGGATTCTGACAATACCGATGAACTCTCTTCAGGAGCTGACCAATCCAACCAGACCCTAAAGTTGAAAAAGAGATGAAAGATTAACAGATACGTAAAGTTGTCAACACAGCTTGTTATATGGTTTGTGCTGGCGACCGAGCATGCCGCCAAAAGTAAGATACCACCACATACATGATGATGGCTGCCACCCCCCGTACCCCCGGCAAATAATGCCCCTCGACAGATCCCTTTTATCTTTACATACATATAACCATTAGTAATGGATGCAGCCTTCCTCGAGCTCTCTGCATGCGTGGTCCTCCTCGCGCGCGCGCGGCGTGCATCGATGCAATGCCTGCTGCTGCCAATCCCCGACATAATCCCCATGGTTGCGTGGGAGCCGATTCCACAGTCAGGCAGGCGCGACAAGCAAGCAGCTGAACCCCACTCACAATGCTAATATTCAACTCTGTGCACGACATTATATATATATGTATGTGCGTGTCATCAATATTGATCAGCAGGTTAATTGATATATTTCAAATGGAACATGAGAAGAAGAGAAGCAGCAGCGGGGAGAGGAAGAAGAGAAGGGAGGAGGAAATAGTAGAGACGGCTCTGGCTGCAGCGGGAGCAGCTCTCTTCTTCTCCGCCGTCAAGAAGCTCCTTCCGTACGTTCTCCGCTGCCTCGCCTATGGGCCCAAGGCCGCTCTGGTGGCCGCGGTCACTCCGCCTCCGTTCCTCTTCCTGCTTCTCCACGTCGTAGTCGCGTCCATAGTGATCATCTCCACCCAGCAACCTTGCTACTGCTGGAGCCGTACTGGACAGATCAAGAACAAGAACAAGAACAAGAAGAAGAAGAAGATCAGGACGTCGACGACAACGTCGGATAGTACTAAGAGGAGAAGGAAGCAACCGAGCAGATGTTCAGAGCAGCAGGAGGAGAAGAAGAAATTGAATGATGATGGACAGAGCAAGGAGGAGGAGGAGGAGGAGGAGGAAGAAGAAGGTGATGCCGAGGAGCTGAACGCACGGGTTGAGGCTTTCATAGAGGCTTTTCGCCAGCAGCTTAAGCTGGATTCTTTTGCTTCCCGCAGCTAGCTAGCTAGCTAACTTCTCGTTGTCTATAATAATGCTTCTCTATTTCAACTTGGGGGATTATTTAAGGTTCTGTGTTTTCACTATTTTGATGCGCTTTGGGAAGGGAGCCAGAATTTTAGTTTATTTCAAACTAAAATTAAAATATACTAAAACTAATTAACAAAAAATTATTTTTTAGATTGCCATCGTAGTTCAAATGTGTGATTCAAATATCATTTTTCAGCTATTGAAACATTAACGGTAAATGTAAGATGTAGAAGTTCACGGTCTTGAAAAACAAAGCATGGAAAACAAAAATGCCGCATCATTTGAAATAGAGTACTCTAACCATGAAAATTTTATAAACCAACTCTGTTGAAATTGTCGGTTTTGAACTCAGGTTTTATGACTCACACTATACAGTCAAAATTATTCTAATGACATCCTAATTATAACGTCGGACATTTTTGATACATTAACTTTTCACAATTCGATTTTGGCTTTCCAATTTTGTAATTTTCTCTCTTGAAACCACCTAAGGTCAATTTTGAAATACATCGGAACCACTTCAAAAGAATATATAACAATATAAGTACTTAAATTGTGATTTTGTACCACAAAGATATATTTTTGAAGTGGTCTCGATGTGCTTCAAAATTGACGAAAGGTGTTTCAAAAGAGCAATTTATGAAGTCGGAGAGCTAAAATCGAGCAGTAGAAAATTAATGTGCCAAAAACGTCTGAGCACTATAATTGGAATGCCATTAGAATAATTTAGCCCAAACATCTACTAGAAAACTAAAAAATTAAGGTACCAAAAACGTCCGAGTACTATGTGTGATAGCCGCCAAATCATGTATTTAGATTTTGAAAGTAATTATTACCTACTTTCTAATTCCAAATTTAGGGTCCAACCAAACATATGATCGTATGAATTTGGCTCGTATCCTCTCTCTCTCTCTCTCTCTCTCTCTCTCTCTCTATATATATATATATATATATATATATATATAGTGTGTGTGTGTGTGTGTGCGCGTATCCCCATGTTTGCAACCGTTGGATCTTGGTTTAAGTCATCTAATCTTAACTATTGATTTGAATGGTTCAAATCAACGGTTAAGATTAGATGACTTAAACAAGATCCAACGATTGTAAACATGTGAATGAATAATAGGTGGAAATGTGGATCCCTCCTCGTATATATATATATATATATATATATATATATATATATATATATATATGAGACGAGATATTGTACCAAGCAATCTCAATATCATTTCATAAAGTTGTTGCCACGTCAGTATACTTTATAATCACACATTCAAAAAAAATTGTGGCTGAGATTGCTTGGTGCAATAAATGATACAATAAGTCTTGGTGCAATATCTCATCCATATATGATATATATATATATATATATATATATATATATATATATATATATATATATATATATATATATATATATATATACTTTACAGAGAGGCCCATTTTTAGTAAAAAAATAATATAATTATTTAATGTAAAAAGTTAATTATAAATAATGTAATTAATTATAATTAATGTTAATTAATTCAGCTGGTGTCATTGATGTTGTTCCAGTAAAATATTATAATTAATGTAACCAACCAATATTAAGAAAGCAAAAATATTTCCAAGGAGAACATTGGATTTTCCATTTGTACGGTGTTGAAAACTGATGCAACCCATATATTTTTTTAATTTTCAATACCAAATTTACTAAATATAAATAAAAATCCAAAATTCATTATGAAGACTCCAAAAATTTAAGGCTAATTCTAAATGCACTCCACATTTTACTTAAGATAACCCATTACTTCATGACAGTCCGAATTTTTAAATTTTTTACTCAGAACAGTCCAAATTTTACTCAGGATAGCCCAACACTAACCCCAACCGCCAGAGGAGGAGGAGGAGGAGTCAGGAGAAGGCGGTGGTGGAAGGCGGAGGAGGAGGAGGAGAGGGCACCCCTTGTCGATCGTCGCCCGCCCCCGCTGGTCCTGTTGCTGCTGACGCTGCCTCCGCTCGCCGGCCCGCTCTCGCCGCCTCCTGCCCCCGCACCTCGCCGCCTCCTGCCCCCGCACCCCGCCGCCCGCCCTCGCACCCCGCCGCCGCCGTCGTCCGCTCTCTCGCCCCTACTGCTTCTTCTTCTTCTATCCTCCTTCTTATGACTGTAAAAAAAATTGACAGTCCTAATTATTTAGGACTGTCACATTGTTGACAGTCCTTCTAATTGGAAGGACTGTCAATATTTTGGACAGTCCTAATAATTAGGACTATAAAAATATTGACAGTCTTTCCAATTGGAAGGACTGTCAACATTGTGACAGTCCTAGAAAAAAATTGGGTCTTTTTTTGAGAATGCTATGTCAGGTCTTGTATAATTTGCAAGATACATCAAAGCTCCAATAGCACTAAGGTATGGTACTTCTGGACCTAATAACTTTTTATTATCCTCTCGAGGACGAAATGGGTCTTTTTTTTTCATCTAACGATCGAACAACCATGGGGCTACTCAACGGATGAGTTTTATCCATATAAAACATTTTCAAAATCTTTTCTGCATAGGTAGATTGATGGATAAAAATTCTATTAGATAAATGCTCGATCTGCAGGCTGAGACAAAATTTTATTTTTCCAAGATTTTTGTATCTCAAATTCTTTCATCAGATAATTGATGGTTTTTGTGAGCTCTTCGGGAGTTCCTACAAGATTTAAGTCATCAACATATACTGCAATAATAAAAAATCCATTTTTAGACATTTTTATAAAAATACATGGACAAATTGGATTATTTATATATCCTTCTCTAACAAGGTATTCACTAAGACGGTTATACCACATTCTTCCAGATTATTTTAATCCGTATAGGGATCGTTGTAGTTTGACACTTTTGTTTATTTGCTTCAGGCAATTTGAATCCTTCTGAAATTTTCATATAAATGTCATTATCCAATGTCCCATATAAATATGTGGTAACAACATCCATAAGCCGCGTATCAAGTTTTTCTGTGACTGCTAAACTGATCAAGTATCGTAATGTGATTACGTCGATCACAGGGGAATATGTTTCGTCATAATCGATTCCAGGTCTCTGTAAAAAACCTTGTGCTACAAGTCGTGCCTTGTATCTCACAATTTTATTTTTTTCGTTGCGTTTTCTTACGAATACCCATTTGTATCCAATAGGTTTCATACCTTCAGGAGTTTGGACTATTGGTCCAAATACTTTACGACTTTCTAGGAATTTTAATTCAGCTTCTATCGCATCTTTCCATTTTGGCCAATCATTTCTATGTCGACATTGATCAATAGATTTTGGTTTAGGATTCTCATTAACAATATCAAATGCGACACTATAAGCAAAAACATTGTCTATAGTAATTTTTTTTCTATCCCAGCTTTCTCTTGTACTCATATAATTTAAAGAGATCTCTTCTGAAATTTGTTCATTGTCATGTGTCTCTTCAGGAGCTACTTTATACTTTAATCAGTTAAATTTTCTATAGCGCTTTCATGTTTTGAAACTATTTTCTCTTCAGGAGTAATTACTTGTACCATTTTCTTTCGAGGGTTCTTATATTTAGTGCCAACAGGGCGTCCACGTTTTATGCACGATTTTATTGTGCCATCATGTTGTCCTTCAGGGATATCAATCTGTGCTGATGTATTTATTGCCGGTATATGAGATTTAGTCCCTTTCTTAATATCAGTGAATGCATCTGGCAAAAGATTTGTGATATTTTGCAAATGAATGATCCTTTTTACTTCTTGCTCACATCTATTTGTGCATGGGTCAATAAAAGATGGTACATTTCATGTAATTTTATGCCATTCTATAGGAAGTGACATTTTATCTCCCCCTAACGGCGGGAAAACTGACTCATCAAAATGGCAATCAGCAAACCTTCCTTAAATAAATCGCCCATCAGTGGCTCAATGTATTTTATTATAGAAGGAAAATCAAAACCAACATAAATTTTAAGACATCTTTGTGGGCCCATCTTTGTACGTTTAGGTAGAAAAATGGGGACATAAATTGTACAACCAAAAACTTTTAAGTGAAAAATATCAGGCTGCTGGCAAGATACAAGTTGCCATGGTGAATACTGATGAAATGAACTTGGTCGAATATGAACCAATGCAGTTGCATGTAATATTGCATGTCCCCAAACATAAGTGGGTAAACTTGATCTTAAAAGTAAAGGTCTGGCAATCAATTGCAACCTTTTAATAAAAGACTCCGCAAGTCCATTTTGAGTATGCACATGTGCAACTGAATGTTCAACATTAATGAAAATTGACATGCAATAATCATTAAATGCTTGAGATGTATATTCACCGGCATTATCAAGACGAATAGTCTTAATGGAATAATCAGGGAATTGAGCCCTTAATCTTATAATCTGAGCAAGAGGTTTGGCAAAAGCAACCGTTCGTGTTGACAGTAGACTTACATGTGACCATCTAGATGATGCATCTATCAAGACCATAAAGTAACAAAATAGTCCACAAGGTGGGTCAATATGTCCAGAAATATCCTCTTGTATTCTTTGTAAAAACGTAGGGAACTCAAGATTAACTTTCATTGGAGATGGTCTTACAATTAATTTCTCTTGTGAGCATACAACACACACACACAATCACGAGGTAAAAGAATCTTCTGATTCTTTAGAGGATGCCCACGTGAGTTTCTAACTATTCGATGCATCATACTTGATCCAGGGTGGCCAAGTCGATCATGCCAAAGCATAAAAAGTTTTGGATCATTGAACTTCTGGTTTATCGCAGTGTTAGATTCTATAGCACTTATGTTTTCATAATACAATCTTGATGAGAAAACTAAGAGTTTTTCTTTCACATGCTTCTGGCATGAATCATTGGATGTAATACATAGGTATTTCATGTTCCCCTCATTCATAGTCTCTATATGGAAACCATTGAGACGTATGTCTTTGAAACTTAGCAAATTTATTTTTGACTTGCTAGAATACAAAGCCTCTTTTACCAAAATATTTGTTCCAACCGATAATATAATGTTCGCTCTTCTAGAGCCCTCAATTAGTTTTTTAGTACCAGAAATTGTACTAACATTTGCTTTTGCTAATTTTAAGTTCAAGAAGTATTTTCGATCCACTGTCAACCAGACATATATCTCCACCGTTGGAGTTGTTCACTGCATCATTATTTTTCATATTTCTAAAAAAAAAATTGAGTAAGAAATATTATAAACTTAATTTATTAATTCGAACTTATAACAACGAAGACTTAGAAACATGACAATACAAGCATTGAACTAAAATTAAACTTAGGAAAATAAAGTTCAAATAGTCTAAATCCCAACTCAATCATTTTTGTTTTTTCCATTGCCATCATTAGCATCATCACCCCAAAACTTAATCCCATTAATTTCTTCACTTGGCTCGTTTAAGAAATCATTAACATCCAAATGAGTAAATTCCATTGGATCATTTTCATCATCAATAATTTTTTTTGACTTTAGTCCCACTTAATAAGTGGTATTTAGACTTACATCCCACTTTTTAATTTTATTAGACTTTAGTCCCACTTTTGTCACGAAAAGTATTTATTTTGTCACGAAAAACCGTCGTCAAATATTTTTTGTGTCTTTTTTTTGACAAAAGTGGGACTAAAGTCTAATAAAATTAAAAAGTGGGATGTAAGTCTAAATACCACTTATTAAGTGGGACTAAAGTCAAAAAATCCCATAATTTTATTGAAATATGCAAAATTGATCTCTTTTTCTTTTTCTTTAACCTTGATAGATGTTTGGTGAAGATCAATAAGGTGCTTTGGTGTATGACAGGTACGAGACCAATGCCCTTTTGCTCCACACTATAGCAGGCTTCTTCATAATTCTTCGGAGAATCTATTTTCGCACCCTTTCCTTTTTTTTGTTTTCCGCCATTGTTGTTCCACTTCAAGTGGTATGGCCCAACCTTCTTGTTGAAGGCGTGATAATTAGGACCACCTTGGTATCGAGGTCTACCACGAATATAACCGCGACCATGACCACGGCCATAATTACGACCACGACCGCGACCACGTCCTTGTCTATAGTTACTTGCATTCGCTTCAGGGAATGGTTGTGATCCAGTAGGGTGGGAGTTATGGTTTTTCATTAAGAGCTCATTATTTTGTTCAGCAAAAAGTAGGCATGAGATCAATTGAGAATATTTTTTAAAACCTTTTTCTCGGTACTGCTGCTACAGAAGCATGTTCATGGCATGGAATGTAGTGAATGTCTTTTCCAACATGTCTTCTTCTGTAACATTATCTTCTTACATTCTCATCTGAGACACGATTTTGAACATTGCAGAGTTATATTCATTCACCGTTTTAAAATCTTGCAACCTCATGTGCATCCAATCATAGCGAGCCTTTGGGAGTATCACACTCTTTTGATGATCATAACGTTCCTCCAAGTTTTTCCATAAAACAGCTGGGTCTTTCGCTAAGATATTCGAATTTCAGCCCTTCATGGAGGTAATGTCGAATGAAAATCATTGCCTTGGCTTTGTCTTGTTCGCTTGCCTCATTTTTCTCTTTGATGGCATGTCCTAAGTTCTTTGCACTCAGATGGATCTCAGCATCAAGAACCCAAGTTAAATAATTTCTTCCGAAAATATCAAGAGCAGCAAACTCAAGTTTGGTGATGTTTGCCATATGACTGAATACAAAAAAAAAGTATTACTTTAGAATATAATACAAATACTCAAATCTACAAATTTGAGTTTTATTAATTAGGTTTTATACCTAAGATATTCTATTTTGGCTTCAAGCCTTATATTCAATCTATATTTCTGGCCGAACATTTTCTTTCAAATGCATATGCAGTAATGATATATCAGAACAATGCAGAATAAAAATATTTGAAAGAATGCATGACAATTCTAAACAAGTGCAGTCATTAGAGAAATAGAGCATTTAGCAAAAGAGAAAAAAAAATAGTTACTATGAACTGAGTATGTAGGTGTTATGTAACTGATGCAAACCAGATGCATGATTGAAATGACAAATAGTTACTTGTGGACATTAAACATACCCTACAGAGCTAGACGAAAACAATTATGCGTGAACATTAAAACATTATGGTAGAAGTATCCAACATGATAGCCAGATATACATGGAAAGTTAGGACTTCTTACTGTGAAAAGCTATGTAACTATTTTTACCAATTAAATGGATGTAAAATAAGATACACTGACAAATATGTTCTGGAAGTTAAAACACATCCAAGGTTCTAAGCCCACATAATTTCATTGACAATTAAGCTAAAAGGAATATAAAGCATTCAAACCAAAAAGATCAAATAAAATGCAAGGTGTATTCTGACTTACAATTTTTCTAGAGCAATTTTGTGCTGATAACGTGTTATAGAATAGAGAAGAACAAGATAGAAAATGTAAGGAGAATAATTTTTTTTTCATTTTCAACACTCAACTAGAATGGTCCTTTTATAGGCTTACAATAGAATGCCAAAGGCCATAGGTTATAGAAGCCAAAGGCCATAAGCTAGATTATATAAACCAAAGGCCATAAGTTACATAAGTTATGGAAAATCTTTGGACATCCATATTTACAACAGTTCGGACATTTTTGACACCTTAATTTTTTACTACTTGATTTTGGCAATCCAACTTCATAGATTGCTCTTTTGAAGCAACTTTTATCAATTTTGAAGCACATCGAGACTTCTTCAAAAACAAATCTTGTAGTACAAAAGCGCAATTTAAACACTTATATTGTCATATATTCTTTTAAAGTGATCCCGATGTGCTTCAAAATTGAAAAAATATGCTTTAAAAAAAAAGTTTAATTGGAGTGCCAAAATCGAGTAGTAAAAAATTAACATGCCAAAAACGTCTGAACGTTAGAGTTGGGATGTCATTATGATAATTTAGCCCTAGTATATATACGATCTTCCTTGCATTGGTACAAATACCACAGTTTAAACAAACCATACGCCATCTCAACAGATCAAACACTCATATTCATCATCCAAACCTAATTAATAAAGGAAAGACAAGCAAATTACGTAACCAACATGATTCAGAAACGACATTGGCGACTCCTCGGTACTCGGCTTCGGCGCTGGAACGAGAGAGAGTAGGTTGACGTTTTGTCACGCCCCAGTCCCAAAATACCGAGGGACCGGACGCGTGATAATGGCCAGCAGCACGCACCGATGGACAAACCCAATTTAATGGATCCATCGGGGCATACTTAAGCTGTATTACATCAGTCAGGGTTTTACTATTCTCATCCACAGAATAAAGATAATAAGATCAACAGCAATAAGAAAAGTAAATCAAACATCCAGTCTCAGCAAAGTAAATAAAATCGGGGAACAACCCGATATTAAGTCTGTTTACAAGAGTTTATTAAAGCAGGAATAAAGAGTTTATTGGCCAAATAAAACTGAGCATGGCGAAGCAGTTGTTCAGGAGAAGTCCTCAGCGATCACCTCGTCTTCAGGTCCCAGTACTGCTCCGAGAAGTGCACCTGTTCCGTATACATCTGGATAGATCTCGTCTTCTAACCCTGGGAACATAATCCGGATCCAGGTCCTCAGGGGACATAGCAAGGTACAAATAATACAAGCCAAAGTAAATAAAGCAGTGCAGCAATAAATGAAATAATAGGGTAAACTATATAACCAGGCTAAGTGAAAATGCAAGATGAGAGCAACATTAGAACTTAGGCTGAGACCACTACAAGCTCGGTGTCGGGGAGCCGGTAGCAGTAATATTACTAGTAGAGTGTCTAGCTCTAATATAGAGTCTGAGACCTCACAATAAATATAACACTAGTAGAGTGCCTAGCTCTAATATAGAGTCTAAGGCCTTACCATAATAATTATATATATAAATCAGCCTGAAGTCTGTGTGTCTCTCCCCACCCAATGTAATCACACGTCTCATGTCCATGACACGCAAGATCAAAAACTAATGCAGTAAGTCATCTAATCTCTATAAATATAATGTCTATGTCAATCCTACATCCTATACAGAATCACCATGAATATCTCAGGAAGATTCTGTCTCATGATCTGTGTCTGGTGTCCTGGGTATAATGTACTTGATATGGCAAGTACGAGAATGTAAAGGTTTACGGTATCCATCTCTAGTTGACGTTACACAACCCCGCGTACGGTGTTGGCATCCGACTATTAATCGGACGCTAAGTAAGTCAAACGGCCCTAGGTTGAGCATGTACAACAGTCACAGAAAATAAATCAGGAGAACAAAATGAATCATTATACTGCAATTATGGCAAGGTACACTTGCCTGGGTTTCCGGCTCCAATTGTAGCTCTGGCTTCTACTGGGATTTCAGGCAGTACTCCGGTTGCTGAAATAGACATCACCATCAGATCCAGAAAATATTAATCAGCTAGAAATGCCTGTCCTTGAGTCCAATTTGGACACAGGGGCGAAAACGATATTTCGGGTCAAAGCGGGGTCCACATGTAGGCCGCTTTGCACCGAAAAACGTGTCAGGGTCAAAGGTCTCCAAATCTGTCCAACTTAGTGTCAACAGGTCAGGAACGATGATACGAACCCAACTGAACTTCCAGAATTGGATTCCGATGAGCCGTTCTCAAAATCGCCCGTCTAGTGGAGCCTGTGGGGCCCACGACACGCGATTTTGTCAACGTTCTCAGAATCGAACCAAACTTGGCTCACAGGACCAGCGTATCGCTACGAGTCCGATGGCGCAAGTTTCGTCTCGATCCGACGTGTGTCCACTAAGTTACAGCGAGATTCAGAAAGGTCAAATACGGGGCGGTGTTCGCGGATACGCACTGATTTCGGTGTGCACGCACATCCGAATCAGCTTCTGCGAGATCCCGCACGTCCGTATCAACGACGCGCACGTATCTGTGAAGACCGCACGCGACCAAGTCGTCCCGTTTGGCGGGGCGTACTCGATTCCGGGGTGAAACATGGTCTGGTTTTTCTGTTTTTGGATCGCGGTGTGCGATCACCACAGGACGCGATGCCCCGAGCGGTTTGTCCGGGCACCGAGAGGGTCATACAGGCTACGCGATACAATTTACGGAATCGAATTCCGAGCTACGAGCAAGAAGTTATGAATACCTGAACTAGGCTTGAAAAACAGCGAATACTCGTGTCCGACACGACACTGAAATTAGGGTTTAGGGTTTACTGTGTCCGGCTTCTGTGTCAGTGTCCAGCCTGTGTCCGTGTCTGAGACTCACCGGAGTTGGCTGGGGCTCTCGGCGGCGAGTCGGGCGGAGAAGGAGGAAGAGGTGAGGGAGATGGCCGGAGGGTGGCACTCGGGGAGGCAGGCTTCGCCGGGGAGGAGAACCGCTGCGGGTGGCCGGAGGAGAGGAGGAGAGGATTCTGTAAGGTCGGCCGGCGCTGAGGGATGCTGCGGGAGGCGGCCGCTGGTGACGGAGATGGGCGGTGATCGGCTGTAGGTGGCGGAGGGGGTTAGGGCTGCGGCTTCGGGCGGCTTATATAGGAGAGATGGGGAGAGGGATCGGTGGCCGGCGAGGGGGAGCTGGAGCGGAGGGGACGCCGGTTGCGGGGAGAGGAAGAGGAGGCGACGGGAGGCCAGGGGGCGGCGTAACGGCCGGCCGGAGGGGAGGCCAACCGGTCGGGGAACGGTTTGGGGGAGATGAAGTTTAACGGGTCGGGTAGGATAGGCGGGTCGGGTCGGGTTCTAATGGATCCGGCCCGATCCGAAACTAAGGCGGGTCGGGTTCGGGTCGGTGCGGGTCGGGTAGGATAGGACCCGGATCCGACCCGATAAGGAATTTGGGTTTGGTTTAATGAACCCGGTTTGGTTCAACTTGGTTTGGTTTGGTTTATTTAATAAAAACCCGGTTTATTTTGGTTTAATAATTATTTAGTATTTAGGGATTTAAAAATCCATCCGGGGTCCAATAAATTCCCGAAAAATTACCCCATATCCGGTTTTTAATTTTACACTAGAAAATAAAATTTCCAGCACATTTTATTATTATTTATTATCATTTAAAAATCATTTAATAATTCAAACACCTGTATTTAATTTCAGAAAATTCCCAAAAATTCCAGAAAAATGTGAAAAATCCAAAAATTAAAAATTCTTGAAAATCAGGGGGATTACACGTTTGGAGGACCAAGATAGTAAATTTTTGCCAAGAAAAACACAATAACCGGATGTCGAGCGTCGAGTGTCAGGGCAGCCACCCCAGTCTGCATCGGTGTATGAAATGAGACTTGAAACTGATGATTTATAGAGTTGCAAGCCAAGGTCAAGTGTGCCTTTAATATACCGAAGCACCTGTCACGACCCGTACCCGGTTATTCGGGCACGAGTACGTGGGTACGTCCAGCCTACGCCGCAGTGTCGGCGGTAGTACGCTGTCTGGGTCATAATCACAGGTAAATAAATCTAGCTCATCCACAATAAAGTAAATAGACAAGGAAAATGACAGGGAAATAGAAATGATAAGATTTCATAAACTGAATGTGACAACAGATCCAGAGTTTATTACAGAATCAGAAATTAGATCGGGGACAAACCCGATTACTAAGATGAAAGGAAATAAATAAATACTGCTAACTACTCTGCAGGAGTAGTCTCCTGAGTGGGAACCGGCTCCTCAAAAGTATCACCTGCTGCCTCCTAGGGGCCATAATAAGTAGGGGCAAGGTCCTCATCATCGCCTAAACAACGGATCCAGTCAGGAAAGGAGCAAAGTACACAGTGCACAACAAAATTAAACTAAATATCTATGACAATTAAACTGAGTATTATATTGAGAAAATTGCATAAAGGAACCTTAATATTTCAGAGTTTAATGCTATAAACAGGAATATGAGAAAAGCAGGAAATAAATGAGACAGGGATGAAACTACACAGTCAGCAAGAAATATAACAAGACTAGAACTATGTGTGTGAACTTGTGTATTTAGAATACATAGTTGGCATGTAGGGGTTTATAAGGCTAATAAGGCCGTCATAGACGACTAGTGTCTGGAATAATCAAGTATAAGGCTGATGGTACAGTCGCGTACCAACAGCTAGTATCAGGACCTGGGGAAGGGTAAACTACATGCCTCCTAGTATTCTCCCACCCGACACGAAAAACAAGACATAAAATCCAGTATTCAAGACATGAAATACAGTATTCTAACACTACGTGAAATCAGCAAGGGTACTAGCAGAGCAGGAAATTAATTATCACAATATAAAGATTAACTTGAAGTGCAGGTACTTGCCTCTTGTTTGGATCCGATTAATTGTTCTCGGGGAATTTTCCAGAGATGAGTCCAAAAGCTGAAATAGACATTACCATCACGCTCAGAAGATATCAAATATCTAGAAACGCCTGTCCTTGGGTCCAATTTGGAGACAAGGACAAAAACGGCAGTTTCGGGTCAAAACGGGGTCCGCCGGTGGGCCCGCTTTGCACCGAAAAACGTGTCCGGGTCAAAGGTCTCCAAATTCATCAAACTTAGTGTCAACAGGTCAGGAACGCTGAGACGAACCCAACGGAACTTCCAGATTTGGATTCCGATGAGCCGAACACAAAATCGCCCGTCGAGCGGGGTGAAACAGGGTCTGGTTTTTCCTGTTTTTGGATCGCGGTGTGCGATCACCACAGGACGCGATGCCCCGAACAGTTTGTCCGGACACCGAGAGGGTCATACAGGCTTCACAACGCAATTTACGGAATTGAAAACGGAGCTACGAGGCGAAAGTTACACGTACCTGAACAGGGCTCGAGAAACAGGGAAACTTCGTGTCCGTGTCGTGTCCGACACGACACGACGAATTTGGGAATTAGGGTTAGGGCTTGCTTCTGTCGTGTCCTGGCTGGCCGGACTCGGGCGGCTGGACTCGGGGACACGCGACGGCCGGCTCTGGCACCGAGGGCGAGGGGTCAGGGCGGTCCCGGTCGTGGGGGAACGCCGGTCGAAGGCGGGCGGAGCTGCGGTGAGTTGGGGGCCCGACGTCGGCTGAAGGGGGAGGAGGAAGGAGGAGACGAGGGAGGAGGCTGGGGCGAAGTCGTCCGGCGGCGAGGCGGCCCACGGAGACGGCTGCGGTGGCGGTGGGTGTTTAGGGTTCCGGTAGGGGGGTTCGAGTTGGCCGGGGGGGGGTTCTCGGGGGCTTTTATAGGGTTGCGGGGGTTGAGGGGAGGCCGAGGGAGGCGGTGGAGTGGTCGACGTGGCGGGGCGGCCCGGGCGGAGCGGCGCCGGACTCGGGCTCAGGGTCGTGGGGGGAGAGATAGGGGCCCGGGTCGGGTTTGCGGGTCGGGCGGCGGTCAGACCCGACCCGACCCGGTGGGGAGCGGGCTGGGTTTGGGTTCGGGCTGGGCCCGGTGGGCCGGGCCCAGTGGGCTGGGTTTTATAATAATAATAATAATAATAATAATAATAATAATAATAATAATAATTATTAATAATTAAATAGATAAATAGTTTTTAGGCGTTTTAAAATAGGTCCGGGGTCCAATAAATTCCAGAAAAATTACCCTAAGTCCAGTTTTTCCATTTTACACCCAAAAATAATATTTTCACAATATTTTAATGTTGTTTATTATCAATTAAAAATTAGATAATAATTCAAAACCCTGATTTTAATTACAGGAAATTCCCAGAAAATTCCAGAAAATTGTGAAAAATCCCAATTTTAATATTTTTGAAAAATCAGGGGCTTACAGCACCCGCTTTAAAGCGTGCATATGCACGACTTTAGGATTGTGCATGTGTAAGCATACATGTTGAACTTCATAAGATATATCCGGCCGGGTGAATATGAGATATTGTAATGCACCTGCTAAACTCTGATAATGAGTCGGATCGTCGAAGGGGGTATCCGAATCATGAGTGAGTTTGGTTTTTGTGTCAACAGGTGTATTAGAAGAATTGCATGTCGTCATTCCCGCCCTGTCGAGAATCTCCTCCGCGTATTTTGATTGACTCAGAAAGAGTCCGGAAGAATTTCGTGTAACTGCAATTCCCAAAAAATAGCTAAGAGGTCACAAATCCTTCATAGCAAATTCTGAAGCCAGAAGAGACATAATAGACGTACGTAAGGCTGTGGATGATGTCGTCAAGATGATGTCATCAACATAAAGTAGAAGAAAGGCTAGGTCGGGTCCTTGTTTGTAAATGAACAGGGAGTGATCCGATTTGCTATGAACAAAACCAATGGTAGCGACAAACTCGGCAAACCGCTGATACCAGGCACGGGGTGCTTGTTTGAGACCGTAAAGCGACTTCTTCAATAGACATACGTAGTCAGGGTGTGTAGAATCCCGAAAACCCAGTGGTTGATGCATGTATACTGTTTCGTTAAGGTGGCCATGCAAAAACGCATTTGTGACATCCAATTGGTGAATCGGCCAAGAATGACACAAGGCGATGCTGAGAACAGTACGAATAGTAGCGGGCTTTACCACGGGGCTAAATGTTTCGTCACAATCCACGTCAACCTGCTGAGACCTGCCATCACCTACAAGTCGGACTTTTTGCCGCTCAAAAGAACCGTCAGAATTCTTTTTGTGACGAAAAATCCACATAGAACGAATGACATTCACATTAGATGGGCGTGGAACTAAATCCCACGTATTATTTTTAAGAAGAGCATTAAATTCGTCGTTCATGGCGGATTTCCAATTTAGGTCGGACAAGGCAGCTTTTGGGTTGCGGGGAAGAGGTGATGGTGTGATTGAGGAAGAAAGATTGAATTGGCGTTTGGGACGATAAATCCCATGCATACTCCGAGTGATAATAGTACGAGTGGGATTTAGTGGTAGGGATGGATGGCTGGTCGTAGCAGACTGCTTGGGAGTGGACGGGCCAAGGTATTTTGGAGGGGAGAAGTTTGGGCCGTTGGGAGCGGGCCAATGGAAGATGCCGGAGGCGGCTGGGTGGGCTCTGTGGGTGGTTGCGGCCCAAAGACAGGGGCAATGGGCGTGGAAAATTCGAAATGGGGTTGAATATTTGGATGCAAGGAATTATCCAAAAACGAGTATGACGAATTTGTGGAAGGATTGGTCTTAGCGAATGGGAAACGAGTTTCGTCAAAATGGACGTGTCGAGAGATGATAATTCGTTGGGAAGAAATATCATAACACTTGTATCCTCTATGATTTTGTGGATATCCTAAGAAAACGCACGGAGTGAAACGAGCTTGGAGTTTGTTAATTGTTTGGGAGGGAAATAACGGAAAACAAAGACAGCCAAAAACTCGAAGGTGATCGTAGGAAGGGGCTCTAGAGTAGAGGATATCCGTGGGAGAATGGTTCTGAAGATTTTTGTGAGAAATTATATTGAGAAGATATGTGGCCATTTGCAAGACGTGATGCCAGAGAGCGGATGGGACTGAAGAGTGGACAAGAAGAGTTCGCATGATGTTATTAATAGCGCGGATTTTGCGTTCGGCTTTTCCATTTTGGGAAGAAGTATAGGGACAAGAGAAACGGAATTCAAGACCATTTTGTTGACAAAAAGATTTGAAGGCGTTATTAGAAAATTCTGTCCCATTGTCACATTGGAATGTTTTTATGGGTTTGTGAAATTGGGTTTGTATAAATGTGCTAAAGGCCGAAAAAAGAGAAAAAATTTGTGATTTCTTGCCAATAGGAAAAGTCCACAAAAAATCACTATAGTTATCAAGAAAGAACACATAATACTTATGTCCTGCAGAGCTTAACACAGGGGATGTCCACACATCACTATGCACTATATCAAAAGATGACAAAGTGCAAGCATTAGAAGAATAAAAAGGTAGTTTCACATGTTTTCCAAAAACACAAGATTGACAAGTATTAGAATGAGAGATGGGCTTACAATCAATCTATGATAACTACCTAACTATAATTAGGTAGGCTAACAGCTAAGAGATATTCACAATCAATCTATGATAACTAACTAACTATAATTAGGTAGGCTAACAAAGACCAACTGAGCTGCCAACATGACATCATTCCTCTAAGCTAGACATGCCTACCGATTTATCATGCAGATTAAGCTTATGCAACCAAAGTATATCTTATAATATAAACATCGTTACCCTAAAATGAAATATCACACTTAAATTATATGAAAAATCCAATGATACCTTACCAATTTTCGAAGTTTATCTTCCACCTTGACTTCGAACTTTGGGAGGAGACAACGATTGCAACTGCACAGTATATAATATTACTGATAAGAACCCCAAATTGTGGTTTCAGGATTATACAGTGTACATTGGGGTATCAGAGCTCTGCAATAGCAGCAGTCTTAGCAGCAGACTTACAATCCTATAGCAGAATTCATTAGCAGACTCAGTCTGCATCTTAATGCAGCTTAATCACTAGCATTGGGTATCAGTCCCAAGTATCAGTTATCAATACAACTGAGGAAGATTGCATTGCATCGTATCAATCCATCTCTTGCTCCAGGTTTAGGGTCTGCTTGGCAATTGTAGGGGTAGCGGTTATGAAATGTTTTTAGAGTAGCGGTTATGAACGGTTATGAGGGATCCGATTTTGAGTAGTTTTAAGTAGCGGCTTTTAAACCAGTCCAATTCATGCTTGGTAATTCATTAACAAGCGGTTCTGAAAATTTTTTACACGAATAAAATTACTTATATATCCATATATAAACAAAATGGTCTCAAGCACGGGAACTGCCACCCAGTCCACGTCTCGATCAGAATAAAGTCTATATTTGATCAAAATAATAGAAACACATGAAAAAGTAGAAACAACTCTAGCTCCAGGTTTAGTCATCAAGGAGATCACATTGTTGTATCAGAGGGTATCAGACTCAAGCCCAATCAAGCCAGATTAATTGGAATTGAAGATTTGGGGACCAAGTTCCACAGTCAGCAAGATTAGTTAGTGAATGAGTGAGCTGTGAACATGTTTGTTAATGGACCTCTTAAAAACAGAAAATATCAGTGAGAGAGTGGGGAAGAATGATAATGCCATATCATTTCTTTCTGTTAAGTCTTTTTTTTTTCTTCGTGCAATGGGTGTAATGGCTTCTTCAATCTCTTTTCCTTTAATAAAACCCTAGATTTCCTTTTAGGTAAATTATATTAAAAATATATTTTTATGCACATGTTTATTGTATTTCAAAGTAGGACCGAAAGTGGACTAATTGTTAAATTATATTAAAGTTAAAAGTTAAAATTTAGATAAATTATATTAAATTATAAAAGTTGAACTTCAAAATACATACATAGGATTGTTGTTTTCAAAATGACACATTTTTATTTTATTTTTTTGATACGTCATTTCCATCAGATTAGAAACTAAGTTTTCAAGGAAGAATTCTATACACATTTTTAATTATACAATATGTACAGAATTAAAGATATTTACATAATTATACAAATTTTATTCAATTTTTTTGACCAAAATTGAAACCTAAATAAGATATCGAATATTTTTTTTAGTATTCTAAAACTAAATCGATTTTTTTTTTAAATCGAACCAAATAAAAGTTAAAGTTTGATTTTCTGTCAAAACCAAATAATGCTCATCCCTAGTCTAGTAGAGAATAAAAGTTAAAAGGGATGAGGGAAGATGTCGCCTGAGAGAAGATAAAAAAAAAAGAAAAATCATATGAATAATGATATTTATTCTTTTAAATTCTCTCTTCAAACTATTATTTCTTATGTGATAGTTGACATAATAAATTTTAAAATTTAAATTAAAAAATTGAATAATTAATTTTTTTGTTTAAAAGTTGGCATATAAACTGTCATGTTAGAGCATCCACAGTGGGAGAGGTTTCAATTACTACATTTTAACTTTAGTCAAATTTTGTAGCACTTGAAAGCTGCAATGGTCACTTGTACATACTTAAAAATTGCTAGAAAACTACAAGACACTTTAAGCGTGTCTTACCTCCTCTATATTAATTGTTGGGTCCACCAAAAATAACCAAATAGGAAATAAAAATAAAAAGAGAAAAAGAGAAGAAAAAAAATTACCAAATGGGAAAGCAAAATAAGGAGGAAAAAGAGGAAGAAAAAAGAGAAAATTAATTTGGATTATATCATTGTGTATCAATATCATGGGAACACTCCAAAAGTAGTAATTTGAACAATTTTTAATAATTTGAATTATGCGTTTGAAATATTCCTACTGTGGATGCTCTTAAACGCCACATAGTGCTATTTAACATGTCACATCAGCTGTCATATAAGAAAAAATGTTTTGGAGGAACAGTTTGAAGGAACAAATAGCATTACTCGATAGAAAATACGGACTAAACAAAATCCAATGAGCCAACATGATAAAAACAGGAACAATCACATAATATATAGTCAGATCAGGTACTGAGATAGAACATGATAATACTATAACAGATACACTTACGTGACATGGATACAATTACATATATCTCAATATTGCAATGACTTTCGGAGCTCATCCTTTACTTCGGTACCGAAACCAATTGCTTAACAATAATATATATATATATATATATAAACAGGGTTGAAATAACGAATACATGTATAACTTCGTATATTGGCGGGCAACTCCAGTAAAAGTAGTAGCAAACCTCTGCCAACTTCAATCCCTGATATGAATGAATCGGTTCTGGAACCCTTTTTTTTATTGATTCATTTGGTTGATAGCTTTCATGAGAACTGCAAGCTGCTGGAGAACGTCTGTCCGAAACTCCAGCCGGCTGGAGCGATGCTGGGGAACACGAGGGAGCTGCCGTCGGTGAGGGTGATCATGAAGGAGAGGGCCTGACCGTTCATATAGCCATTGGATTGCCAGTTTGCTCCCCAGTTCCTCGACATCGCAGTCCAGCCGGTCGAACTGGAGCCCCTGATGGACATCGACTTGATCGACCCCGCACCCCCGATGTTGGTTACTAGGACGAGCTGGAAGTAGTCCCGGCCGTTGACGGTGAACCGTACCCCACCGTGCTTCTTACACGGAACCCTGTGTCACACAGTTTCGTTAGATTGCACTGGATTTCGTGTTGATAAGACATCCTTGATTAAGAACAAAGTTTCGGCGAATACCGATTCGATACGGCCGATACTAATACGGTTGACATATTCTGATTCGATATCGACCGATATCCGATACCGATCGATACAGTCATTGGAGATCTCTTTTCAGTCAATTCGACAAAAAAAATTAAAAGAAAAAAAGACCAATTATCTATTGTGTAAAAGCATGTAAAATAAGAAAACTTATCAACCGTATGTAAACCAATCGGTAAAGGTGTTACTATTTAATTCAAATTCAAGACCATAGTTGCATAATTTGCCAACCCCCCCTACGTCTCACGAATTGGGACGAACGACTCCGAACGGAGTGCGTTCGCGACAAGTTCGTCAAATTTAGCGACCCGGATTTTGATGGCTTTGGTTATGAACTTATGATATTTGGTGTATGCTTCTATATAATTATATATGGTACAAAAGACGATCCAGAGAAAAACGAACGACGACCCCTAATAGCGTACCGAATAAGCCTACCTCTACCGCACCGCGTACTGGCTGAGGTAACGTACCGCATATCCGTACCATGTACCAAAGCGACCTACGATCCTGGTAACATTGTCCAAGACTACTAAAAAATAACAAATTATGTCTAAATGTATCAAATATATTTTTTTAAATATTAATAATTTATTGATAATTATTTTTTTTTGATACCAAAAAATTCGATACTTCGATCCGAAACCGTCGATACTGTCGATACTGATATTTATAAGAATAGTCCAATACTGATTTCGATATCGATGATTAAGAGATCTTGGCTCAAAGCCTACCTTTGGTACATAACAGGGATGATTCCTCCACGATAGATGCCGATCTTCTGCCACGCCGGCTGGGCCATGTCGAAATGCTGGCGAGGAGGGTTGCACCAACCTCCATTGTCGTTGGGGAGAGCGTAGTTCGGAGGACAGAAGTTGGTTGCAGTGATCGTAACGGACATTCCTCTGATGCAATACTTGGAATTCGACGTGGGGTCGCATATAATCTTGTAGCATTGTCCGCACGCAGCCCCATCATTGAACAGGGCTGTGCTTAGAGCTGCTGTCCGAGTGCCGTAGCCCGTCGAGTACAGGTTTCCGTACCCACAAGCCCCACCTGCACAATTACAGAGCTCAAGAGTTCATCAACAATGGTAGTAAAAAAATTCAACACAAAAGATTTGTTTGTACAAATTGAGCAACACACACATATATATATATATATATATATATATATATATATATATATATATAATGTACACTAATATTGTGCATGTAAAAGATTCAATTTTAACTCGTTTCCAAACCACCTTATATTAGTAGAGAGAAAGAGAAAGATGCGGCATACCCATGGTTCCAGAAGCATCCCCTCCACCGTAAAATGTCGCGCTGGCCTTGCTCCACCCGGAGGCCGAGAAGCCAGCGACGGCTGTGTACAAGTAGCTGCTAACTAAGAAGACGACCCACATGATTGACACGGCCATTGTTGCACCCATTTTCTCTCTCTCTCTCTCTCTCTCTCTCTCTCTCACTCTGTACTGTACTTCTTTCCCTCTCGGTAAGGAATGACTCGGGATGAGATGGTACACTCAGACTCGGCCCAGTGCTTAAATAGGGAGCGCATGCAACGCGCGAGGCTTGGGCGCAAGTTGGAAGTTTGTTGCACATGGGATTAGCTGCAGAGAATCCCCATGACTTGCGGCCTTCTCCAGTAGCTGCTTCTTTTTATTTTATTTATTTATTCTTCAGCTGACTTTACAATTTAACAAACACAGAACTGTCTTCTCACTAGTTCAGTCCATAGTTTACGGTATCGGGATACCGATCCGATACGACCAATATCGGGGGTCTTTTTTTCAATCAATTCGACAACAACAACAAAAATGAACGGAAAAACCAATCAGCAATGATTTAAAAATAATAATACTGTAAAAGCATGTAAAAAAGAAAACTTATCTATCGCAAGCAAACGTAACTAATATTTCATTCAATTTCAAAACTACTAAAAAAACAACACAAAAAATACTTAAAATTATACATAAAAGTATAAAATATTTTTTTTCCTAAATTTTAATAATTATTATCTTTCTGATACCAAAAAATTCAATACTTCCATCCGAAATTGTCGATATCGATACTCAGAGTCATAGAAAGGATCCGATACTGAAACTGGAAACCTTGGTTCAGTCACACACATTGCATGTTCTCCTATGATTATAAAAAAAAAAGGTTACCGATCCTGACTTTTGGTTTTGATATAATATATATAATGGCGTTGCGTCAGTTCTCATGAATTGCAACACATGATCATGTTAGGCATCTGCAGTGCACATGGCACAAGTAGAGCTCTCATTTTGTGTTTTCTTATTCGTAAGAAGCATGTGATAGATAGCTCTCCAGATGACTTCGAGCTTCCAACTGATATATTCAAATGGCTCTGAACCTGCTGCAACTGTTGATCAGTAGAGTTTGAAAGGGTTAACTATCATGTTACTTTGTTCTTCCTCCCGACGATGCTGTATTAAAAACTGTACAAAATATGACAAGTTGTGACCTCGTCATGGACCCCAATGATAGGAAGAGGAATGTGTTAACTTACGAGTGGAAATCTTCGTCCTAAGGCTAGTCCAGGCTCTCTTCTAGCATATGTGGTCCTGCAACTTTACAATAAGGAAATTTCAGGTGCAAGCATGTTAGGTACGGTTAGGCCGTTTGAAAAGTCAACAAGGGCGAGGACCCTTTACTAAGTTAATACCTACTACCGAACTCGAATGACCCTTGTGGTTACCGAAAAGAGGTATAAGATTCCGGCTGGGTGACAGAAGATCAATGGATCGAGCCACAGAGGCGTATTATTCCTTCCATTTATTAATGATGGGAGTTGGTGGGACAATGGACCCACGGGACATGCAACGCAGCATGCGCAAAGTCCCGTACGAAGTGTCGGTCCACATAAAAAAAGTTAACAGAAATTTTGCCTTACCCCTCACTTAATTTACCATAATTAAAAGTGCACCTCACAGTTTTTTCATAATGTACAAGACCTTCCCCCCCCCCCCCCCTCCCTTTTGACGGAATCCATCCAGAATTGACTGTTAATCCATTTGACAAAAAAAAAATGACGAAAATGTACATTTTCCTTATTTTTCCTCTTCCCCTTCCCTCTCACCCCCCTCCCCCCCACCCACCCCCACCGCAGCAACATCATCATCATCATCAGTCGAGCCGCGGGGAGCGGCTGCTGCTATTGATGTAGTTGATGCGGTGGCGGGAAGGGGGCGGCGACGGTGGTGGCGGGGAGAGGGAGGGGAGCGGAGGCGGGGGCGGGCTGCGGTGGCGGAGAGGGGGGGAGGAGGAGGTGGTGAGAAGGAAGAGGAGGAGGTAAATAAGAGAGGAACATTTTCGTCCAAATTTTTTGGTCAAATGGATTGACCGTCAATTCTGAACGAATTCCGTCAAAAATGGGAGGTTGCCATAAATTCCTCCGAAAAATCAGAAACTGATATTGTTCGGCCATACAATAGAATCAAAATTCTCGTCTTGTACATTATGAAAAAAATTGTAGGGTACATCATTAATTATGATAAATTAAGTGGGTGGGTAAGTCAAAATTTCTCAAAAGTTAATACTTACTTGGGTTAGAGAAGGAAATGGGGGTATGTGTACATAAGAGTCTTAGACAAATAAGATATGGATATTTATGTGACTAAACCTAAAAGAAATTTCTTTCCACAAAACTAGTTATGGGACAAATACACCAAGTGTTTTTAAAATCCTCAAGGTTATAGGATAAATAATGAATATTTCTGCAAAACTAGTTACGGAACACATACACCTAACTCAGTTGGCTCTTGTGGTCAGTGAGGAGAGGTATAATTTTATTGGCTAGGCAGACGGTCTCAGGATAGAACCGCGAAAAAGATGTAGGACAATGGATCCAAATGGCATACAACGCAGCATGCACAAAGTCCCATGCGTTACGTCGGACAACGCAAAAAAAAAGTATTCAGACATTTTCAAATTTACAGTGTAATTTGTGATCAAGGGCCAATTTTTACATAAATTAGCATATACATTGTCTTGGTGGCATTCAAATAGTGTCCAGAAACTCATTGTCCTCTCTTCATGTAGCTCATTCTCTTTCTTTCTTCCATGCAAACCCAAATCACCCTTCAGTCACTCGCACGAACGATGGTTAGGCGACGGATAGCCGGTCGGGACTTGTGATGAGGGAGTGGTAGGTGGGTGTGGGCGTGGGAGTGGGAGCAATGGAGGTTGCTAAGAAAGGAGGAGTGAAGAAAGTAAGAAGAAACAAAAAAAAAAAAAACTCATTTTTAAAAATAAATACAAAAGTTTTAAGGAAAAGTTACCAAAAGTTGCATTGTAATAAAAAAATAATTACATAATTACATTACAAAGAGTATAAAATATGCTTATTAACATCTGAATCCTGTAAACATGATTAACATGTTTGACAGAAAACATGTATGTGTTTTTTAATAAATGTTAAAAAAAATCATAACTTGTTTCAAAAACAGGTCTCGTAATCTGTAAACGTTATCAACATATGAAAAAAAAAATTTAATCTTGTAGGGGGTGTTTGTTTTTAGAGTTATTTATATTTACCCCATTACTAATACATAATTTTATTTTTTTTATTATTAACTTTACTACTACTACCTCAATTGTATCATTTTTTCAAGTATTATTTGTATTTAACCACCCTCCACTTAACACTTAAGAAATGGGGATAATGTTAATCACTAAGAGTGTGTTGGGAACTTTTTGGAAAAATGGAAAGAAAAATTTACAGTGTAGGAAATGAAGGAGAGTAAAATTAAGTTGAATTTTTTTTTTTTTTTTTGGCTTTCCTTGTTTGAATGGCCAAAAAAAATAGGAGAAGAAAAAGTGAAAAATATTTTTTTTTCTTTTTTGATGAATAAAGATATAATTACTATTTAGTACTTCTTTTTTGTCTTGGGATAAAGATATAATTATTATTTTTTATATTATAATTTATACTTACTTTTTTGAGAGGTAGTTGGATAAATTCTTCCAAAATTTCATCCTCTCTCTCCATTTTCTTTTATTTTTTGGGATTTTTTTTTAGTGGAGCCCACATGATTTTTCCCCTCAAATTATTCCCCCTCCCTCCCAATTTTTTCTCCCCTCCCCAAACACCATCACTTTTTATTTTATTTGTCTACTTTTTCTCTCAACTTTTTTCTTTCCCCCATTCTTCTCCCTTCCCAAATAGTATGTAATTTGTGAGATGTTGGCCCACAAAAATGCATTTTTTCTGTGCATCTAATTAGATGTAATTAGAGCTTGATGACTCGGCAGTAGTTTGTCGTTTTCTTTGCAACCCAACCTCTACTTGGAGATAAAAAGACCATTGTAACCCTAAAAACTTTAGTATTTTTCCTTTGTATCATTAACACTGGTGATACAAAATCTGAAAATAGAGGAACAAAAAAAATTACCAACAATTTATGCATAAATTGTGTGATTAAATTACGGCAGAATTATACACAAAATTTTGAAAAGTTTTATTACTTTTGATGTTGTAGGTATTGTGAGTGGTAAGAGACTTGTTTATGATATGTTCTGTAATTACTTTGACTTGCATAATATAGTTTAGGAGTGTGACATTTCATTTAAATTTTAATAAAGTTATTTTCATATAAATTAAAGTTGTCATGAATATTTTTTTGACATAGCATTAGATGTTTTATCTTTAGAATACTTTATAATAAGAGTACAAAAGTAAATCAATGTCTAATTTAGACATTGAAAAATAAACATATAACCATTAATTAATGGAAAAAAATAACAACTTTTCTAAACCACTAATTGGAGCTCTAGTGAGATGGACCCCCAACCTCTAAATAGTCACACCTCTAATTAATGTAAGAAAAAAAACACCCCTTAGTAGATAAAATTAATCTATAGTACTATATAATAAGAAAATTTTGAGAGTTCACCGTAAAAAAATTGTTCCAAAAATATTCTTACTTATATTTATTAATTAAAATTATTCATTAAATTTAACATCGGTAGATAGATAATTACATACAGAAAAAAAAAAAAAAGAAGATGATGTTTGCTTTTTCCAAGTAGTAAAAAAATTAAAAAATTGTTGTTTGTTAAACTTTCCACGCACGTATATATACTAGTAAAATAAAGACAGAAGAAAGTATCAATTGATTAGGAGATGGCGTTGCACTTGAATCCTCAAGTGTTAGTTTCATTTATGGACTTATGATGTGAACAAACTCTCTAATATAAGTTTAACTTTGTATTGTGTATTTGTAATTTATGCTCAAGAATAATGCTTTATTCTAATGAAAGAATTAATTTGATGACATGTTTAAGCTTTAGCTGTCGTGGATGTTGGAATGTTACAGGTTTATACTTATAGATGATAGAGGAAGGTAGATCAAGGATTCTAGTGACCGTCAGTTCATTGTCGAACATAATTTTCAGAGATGACTAGGGTATATAAACCAAAGATAATAGTGTCGTCCAGTTGGTTGTACACATACTTGTCACTGACTATTGGACTCTTTAACTTTTCAATGACAACTGGTGTTCACGTCCTGAAAACTATTTTAGTGACAAGTAATTGGTGTTCAATATTTTCTTTCATTTTTTTTACTTCTCTTTACAAAATTGAGATTATTTTCGGAATTTCACCCCAACTTCCAGAATCCAGACCCACTTCCGTCACTAACTAACAAGTACTAACCGGCTAAATGTGGCTTGAAAAAGATTCAAAATTGAGCCATCTAAGCTGCTTGTAAATAATCTATTAATTATTTAAAAAAATTAACTAATTCTTTAACTACCTAATATGATTTACTTATAAGTAAATAATTCTAACTCAGATGGTTAAGGTGAAAGACATTTTTCTTGGTTGTCATCGTTCAATTCTTAGGGACGACAATATTTATAATAAATTCATATTTAATTTTTTTTTTCAATAATTTTTTTATGCCCATGCAATGAACGTTCACGTTACTAGTCATACATAAGAACTCACAAGAAGACTTAGTTATAAACTTTTCAAACTCTACGGTTTATGTTTAGATAGAATTTCATAAATTTTGATTTTAAAACAATTTTTTAAAAGAAGTTATAAAATTGTTTTATAGTTTTATAAATTTTGACTTTGCGTTTTGTTACTTACATCTAAAAAAGTTTTAAGAAACAAAAATTAGATTCCGTTTGGTAAAATATTTTTAGAAAATAATTTTTAAAATGAAATTTTGTATGGTCTTTCTAGTTCTACGGAGAGAATTAGAAAATTGGTTTTAGGAAACATTTGTAGTTGTGTGCAAAAAAAAATGTCCAATTTTATGAAACATTTGTCAAAAAAGACGCTGAGAAACGAGATTTTTTTAAATTTTTCAAAGCTAAGTTTAAACACATGTATTTTTGAAAAAAAAAGAGTACATTTTTAGTTTTAAGCATCCAAATAATATTTACGTCAAATTTTACGTTTAAAAAGATTGTTCTTTTGCTAGAAACTAAAAATAAATAAAAAGTACATCAATACGATGATATGTAACTATCAAAATAATGTAAACATGGACTACCTTAAGTACTTCTCCTCACGTTTCCAAATTAAAAAAAAAACATATAAAAACAGTATTAGATGTTGCCCTTCTACCTTCCCAAACTTAAATACTTTCTGGTAAAGAAACATTATTTTGAATTGAAACCCACTCTTTCTTATCGGACAAAAGAAACTAAAGTTACTAGATCTACAGCTTATTTATAGCACTATATAATGGAAAAAAAAAATCAGATTTTCATTGAAAATTTTCTTTCCAAATATATCATTGCATATGTTTATCAATTAATATTATTTATTAAATTAATTAGGACAGTTAGGTAATTACATGAGCTATTTTTTAGTCTTCCTAAGTAGTTTTAATAAAATTTAGAATAACTACAACAATTCTCTTTTAGTCTTTCTAATAATAATCTATAAAATACGTGAAACACGAAACACGTGTACATATATATACTAGTTTATATATAATAGTTGCTCTAAAATAATAAGACCCAAATATGAGGCTCGATGCTTACGTTATATTGAATCTTGGTCATCCAAAATAATTTCTGCAAGTTGAATATTTCCTTGGAGTGACGAAGCTTTCCACGGTGGAATGAAAGAGAAGCCATCCAAAAGTTTTGTACATCTCAATCTCCACTTCACCATCATAAACTCAATGAGATGGTGACCGCTGCAGATCAAAATCATTACAGTCAGTGAGAGTACCTCATGTTTCCTTATGTCCATGTTAAATATCAAAGCACTAGTAGGTGAAAAAAAATTGAGACCTTCGATTATGGTATGTAGTAATAAACACCGATCCAGGGGAATTCTGCAGGAAGAAAGCAACCATTGCGAAGAGATCGTCGAAATCTTAACAAAGCACATTGAGTTCAGTCATTTATTAGCTAAAGGTAAGAAATGAAGGTAGATTCCATCAGATTCAGATGCTAATAATCCCACCAGTCGTGTCATATAGTACGTCTGCTCCTAGCAGAACCCGAGGGCGCAAATCAAACATAGAAGCATCCCACTCTCCCCAAGTGAGGCCTAATATCTGCAAATAAAAGAATTTCGTTTATAGATGACATTTAGTGAATTTTAGTGAGACATTGTAACATTGGATTAGTCAGTGAAAAGTGAACTTGTAGTGATAAAGAGGAACTTGAGAGCATAGTTTGCAATATCGACCGATACTGATACGATTTGGAATTTCCGATCCGATATCAACCGATACCCAATACTGACTGATACGGACAGTGGGGGTCTCTTTTATGGTCAATTCGACAAAAAAAAACGAAAAAGACCAAAGACCAACCAGCAAGGATGTAAAAACATAGTAAGATTGTAAAAGCATATAAAAGAAGAAAATTTATCTATCACATGCAGATCAATCGGCAAAGATGACTAATATTTCATTCATTTTCAAAACTACTAAGAAACGACACTGAAAATATTTAAAATTATGCCTAATGTATAAAATATATTTTCTAAGTTATTAATAATTTATTAATCATTATTTGTTTTCCGATACCAAAAAAAACCGATACTCCGATCCGAAACAACCGGTACCGTTGATCCCGATACTCATAGGAATTGTCTAATACCGATTCCGATACCAATAGTGTGAACCTTGCTTGAGATTCTAGGTTCAAACCATGGGTTGAGGATGTAAACACATCTAGGAGAGGAGATTTACCCTGCAGTGGAGGTTGTTTAGGTTGCAAATTTCTCTCATGTTGTCCAGCACCTGTTGGTCCACAAATACAGAAGAAAGATATCAAGACCTCAACTGGGACCAAATGAGCTATTTGGCTCTTAATGCAGGACAAAACAATTAGTTGAAATGAAATAATAAAAAGTATATACCATGCGAGCGGAGGAACAGCTGTAGTATCTCAATGTACAAAAAGACCATTTCTGAGTATATTTCCGAAAAGAGTTGCAATACAGAATTCAATGATTTAAAAAAACAGATATATAATGGAAATATATCTTTCATATTCTTTGCACATGTTCTAGTGAATGATTCTTTTGAACATGAGCATAAATGCCAATGAGATTGCTGCTGCTGCATCAAGTTTTGGAGTAAAGAATACAATATAGATGGATCTACCTCTCTTCTATCCAAGTTGTCTGTCAATACGACATTTGATCCCAGTTTTGCAGCTACCAAGCCAGGTAAGGAAGTCCCAGAACCTAGCTGCTCTCCAAGCAAGGAGAAAACAAAAGGTT
Organism: Iris macrosiphon; assembly: GCA_036927795.1. Classification (NCBI taxonomy): domain Eukaryota; kingdom Viridiplantae; phylum Streptophyta; class Magnoliopsida; order Asparagales; family Iridaceae; genus Iris; species Iris macrosiphon. The sequence goes on along the minus strand of JAYESA010000017.1, from coordinate 130,815,715 downwards.
AAGTTTAGATATGTGACTAATAACAAGTAATATCTGCAGTATCTGCAGATTCTACCACACATTATGAAACCAACTAAATCCTTGTAGTTTATGTTGTTTCTTACCTCTAAAAATATGAAAAACAGATGGCTTTATAATTAAGGAAACAATAAATTTATTAATTGGGAATTAAAAATTTATTCTTTCTCATTAGTAAGGCAATATGGCTTTATAAATCGAGTATAGTAGGCAGCAAAATCCCAAATCAGATGGACTTTTAGTTGCCTTCTTCAGATAGTTTGTCTACCTTCATTAAATTACTTGTCACAAAGATTGATAAGGCATGGACCAAGCTACCAGGCTTATGTTTTTATCTGATTCCTTAAATTATAAGGAGTCGTATTGCAATTTAACATGTTGTCATCTAAACGTTTACAGGGGATTTAACTACCGGTTCTCGAAACGTTTACAAGTGGCTGATTCAATGGCCTAATCCAGGAATATTCTCTAAAAAGACAAAAGAGAGCCTGAGACTAAATAGTTGAAAGATACACGCCTATGCATGAAATAGAAAAACAGAGTGACAGATGAATATATTGGACAAAAGAAATGATTCATAAATTTATATGCTACTCTCAAAAAATATACTTATATGCACCCAAAGGTGCCATATTGAACTTGAACTAAATCTTAGGTACATTTATCAAGTGACTGTCACCATTATATTGTTACTAGCAAATAGCTTCGTGTTTAGTTGAATCTTCCAAATCATTTCCTTAGTAGGTCTAACCAACTTATTGTTTCTTGATTGACGCAGGAGCATGCTGTGAAAGGAGTGGGCGAAGTTAAATTGGTACCGGTCAACTGCACAGTCAATTGCAGTGCCAAAGGCAAAATAAGGAGGGAACAAAAAGTTCCAGCATTCTTTCTGCAGTCTACACTGCAGTCAAAACTTTTCACTCAACTGATTCAGCGACAGATTGCAGAAAATCATATCCGAACTTTATCAATATTAGGGTTTTTTTTCCTTCTATTTGCTTTCTTATTTTGAAATGTATTAAGAAATAGGTGCAACACACGCGCATATATACTAGTATATAAATATAGTAATAACTAGGTACCAAGAAGTTTTAGAATGAAGCATTTGTTAAAAAAAAAAAAAAATTTGCTAAACTATTTGTTTGGCCCGTAGAGTCATATGTATCTCTTTTTTATTTTAGTCCTACAACTATAACGTATGAATACAAATCCAAAAAGCAAATTATATCATCTAAACTCCTTCTCTGGACTCTTTACAGTCTATTGGAACTTTGGAAGTTGGAAGGCCAATTCATTTATGGATTTTTCATCTGCTCCATAGCCCACTCTATTTCAATGGGATAAGGCTTGGATGATGCTGGTGATTGGCTAAGTTAGCTTTCATATAAGATGCTATATCACTTAGCTCTTAGAAAAATATATTATTACAGAGAAATGAGATGTCCATAATTTCGCCTTTATTTATGCTCAAAATGTCGTCTTATTTGAAAAATATTATGGATAAGTTATCATGTGGACTCTTCATTAGTTTCATATAAAATGATAAATAATACATGCTCGTCAGTTTCAAGTTTTCAATGTTTTCATGATTTCCTTTAGTCGTATGATTTACTATTACAATTAAAGATTCAAAAGCAACATCCGCTAACAAAATTCAAAATAAAGAATATAAGAACAATTGACAAAGGAATGTACCAACATGTAATACAGATTAGTCTCTCGAGCATCAACTAACCTACCTGCATCGCGTAGTTTCTCACCACACACGAAATCTCACCTTCCTCTCCCAACACAATGTTTTTTTGTTAGACATTTCACCTTTCACCATTCCATTGTTCAACAATATTTAGTTATGAGATATAGTTCAAAATAGTTACACTCATCCAAATATCTACTACGAGGAACCAACTTGCAACCACAGAACTAGTGCATAGAGAAAAAATGAAAAAGAAACATCATAATGACGCTTGATAACTCAAATGCTGATCACAAATCATGTAAGAGGTAAATACTTGCAAGAAAGAGCTAAATAAAAACAATGAAGGCTAATTGGCAGGTAGTAGATGTTAAAAAATATCGAATAATCATCCTAAATAGCACCTTACATGGCATAATTTGTCATCACATAAGTTCCTAGATGCATGAATTAATATATCAGGATATAGGAAAGGTCAGGTAGATATTGGCATGGAGTTGGAGTATGAATTGTGATGCAGAACCAATATAAAAAAATCCGTTGAGCTACTCAATTGCTCAACAATCAACACAAACTGACATAGAAGATCACAAATCACACAAAAATGAAAAAAGATTGTTGTCCATCTCCTCAAAATAAGTCGAAGGCTTCAAGCCATAGCAAAAATAATCCAATAAAATTATTCTCCTGAACCCTAATAACCTTCATAAAAATCAGAGTCCTAAATAGTTTAAAGTATCGGCCGATACCGATCCGATACGGCCGATACCGATACAGTTTGGCATGTCCCGATCCGATACCAACCGATACCCGATACTGACCGATACCGACATTAGAGGTCTCTTTTCCAGTCAATTCGGCAAAAAATTTGAATTAAAAAGACCAATTAGAAAGGATGTAAAAGCATAGTAAGTTTGTAAAAACATATAAAAGAGGAAAACTTATCTATCGCATATAAATCAATCGACAAGGATGACTACTATTTCATTCAATATCAAAAATACTAAGAAACAATACTGAAAATACTTTAAATTATGCATAAATGTATAAAATATATTCTCTAAAATGTTAATAATTTACTAATAGTTGTTTGCTTTCCGATACCAAAAAATCCGATACTCCGATCCGAAACCGCCGATACTACCGATACCGCCGATCCCGATACTCGTAGGAATGGTCCGATACCGATACTTTGAACCTTACAAGCAAAATAAGGAAACTTTATCAAGTCTCTAAATAAAAGTAGCTTGAAATTTCATATAAATTGACTATGGAGTGAAGTGGTACATTGAGAGGGTTAAGACCTGGATATCTCAAATTTAGAACAGGTTGTACAACAGTCAAGTGTAAACTCAAGCAGTCTGCAGTTGAGTTGAATGTATTCAGTTTCGTATGTACTAGCTCCTTCATCAGATACCCTTGATAGGGAAACTTCAAGAGATGTGAAGCGTCTAATTCTGTGATATAAAGTGTGTCATCTTCGAGAATCTATACTTTATACAATACAGTGTTTTATGTTTTCCTTTTGATAAGATGGCATGTCTAGCGTCGCTCTGTGACTAATCACATAACCAACTACTTCAGTCACATGAATTCTTTTCCATCAAAGCCTACAATACTCTGCTATAATTTTCTTGAATGATGGACGGAACAAAGCTTTGGGAACATGGTCGGCTTCTTTTAAACAATAACCCATTGTGAAGTTTAAAAACTTCCGCTTATGAAGAACCTGAATCATGACAAAGTTCCACATCAGTTTGCATAGTTCTTCCTATAGCTCGAAGAATATCACCTAGAACTGCAATGTTGCTAGGCTATGTTGCACGGAGACACGGATATGAAACGACACAGTAAGGACACGGTGACACAAACAAAGCACCTATTTTGGAGTATCCTGGCATATTTTTGAGTGTCTGAGTTGTGCCCGATTCATGTCCGACATGACACAGGCTCACATTTTCAGAGCGTCCGTGCTTCCTTTTTGATAGGTTTTGCTATTCGCGTATATGCTAGTTTGTTTTAATCACTGAAATTCAGTAGGAATACTCTTAATGTCACAACTGGCAATGCAAAGCCTCTGTTCTGAAAATTAGGTTTTCCCCAATTTTTCGGGAATGAATTTAATTAGTAACTATAGAGCATAAATTAATAATTAGATAAATGGAATTATCAAAAAAAATATTAAAGCATAAAATGTTTAAATACATAAGTATTGATCAAATAAAGCAAATGACCAAAAATAGTTAGAGAGTGAACAACCTAGTTGATTAAATTAGGTAGCTAAATGAAGGTATGCCAATAGGCTAATAAGAATATTACATTAAACTAATCAGATAAAAGGGAAACATTATATATCCATATCTTACTATATAATAAACTTATTAAATATATAGTTCACAAAATCTTAAACTCAATAGGAATTACTATGCATATCTAACTGATTATATATATATATATATATATATATATATATATATATATATATATATATATATATAACCAGAGGATAACTCCGAAACTATAAAATATAACCCTAAATAATCTCCATGTTCTCCCTCGTATATATCCCTCATATATATCTGTCCAGGGCTGCCTGTAGACCCTCCTACCACCATCCCAATGACTCGTGCATCACCAACCCTCTTTTATTGTCGATTGTCACATGCACCCGGAACCCCAGTCACTGCAATCCATAACCACCGCACTTGTTGATGCCGCAAGAGCCTGCATGCGTGTCCGCTTGCTCCTGTGCTCGATCGCATGAGAGTCACCTCGACAATACCACCCACTGGAGATCTAGCCTCCCATAGTTCCCCGGCCAACTTCCATCATGCTGAGCCTATACACACCTTGCCGGCAACGAAGCCACAAATCTCCCACTACTTTTTTTTAAAACCTGTTAAGTGATTCCCTATACAAAATAAGAAGAGAAGAAGAATTGCTGCAGTCCTCTTTAAAAGGAACTTTGCATATGGGACCCTAATAAAACAGGTAATGGCACACTCACCTTTTAAAAACTTAGTTCATATATTTTAAGTTGTTAATAAAGGAAACTGATTAGGTTCCTTAGACTCTTCAAAGACTCCTTGGATATTCTTCATACCCTCAATTGCGGATCTGATCAACAAGCCAGGCAAGTATACTTACCATTTTGTTTGCTATTTCATGCCTTAATATTATTTGTGGTTATTTCGATATTTGTATTTATTGCGTTTAGTTATTAACTTGTTCTCTAGTTATATATTGTATTCCCTGTTGACACAACTTTAGACACGACACAGTTGCATGCATGATAGTACACGTATTGAGATTGCAGTTACTTGTACTTGTAGAGAGGTGGTTCTTACGACGGTACTCGACTCATTTTTATAGATACCTCACGATTAGTTTTGCTATGGATTTTTTCGACTAGCCACGAGTACTTGACTGACACATTTAGTATTATTGGGTGGGGAAGATGGTCACTAGGCGCTTGGGCTATATTGCACGTGTCATGTTTATGTTGATAGTGTCTCGTGATGAGCACTACCCAATGACTATTTGATAGTGTCTCATGTTAAGCACTCCCGATGTGTCTTTGATAGCGACTCACTTGAGCGCTACCCGTGTACCGGGACTCGGTTAGCCCAAATGTTGAACATTGTCCTCGATTGCATGAGCATGTAGAACGGATTAGCAGTAGTATACCCTTATTTATTCTTCTGTCTATTATAGTGTACATAGTGACTTGCATATTATGTATCTTGATATGTCCCCTGAGGACTTGGTTTCCTCCTAGGTTAGTTAAGTCGATTTCACGAAGTATCTTTCATGGTTATTGATGATTATCTTCTCGAGGTATAGATATTGTTATTTAAATACGTGTATCATTTTTTCCATAGCTATTTATTTCATTCCGTAATATTACTATGCTTGATAACCTAGTATACATAGATCCATGTCCTTATATTGGGTCTATTCGAGCATGTATGTTATTGGACAGCCGACCTTAACACTTATTGTTCATTCTTAATATTTATTCTTCAATGTGGATTGAGATATAGTACTAGATAGATTCATAGCTAGAATATCCATTCATGGACAACGTATATGATATGTAGCCGGTCATTGCCATGCATCATAATCCTACGTATATTGGGACTGCGTGACAGGCAAATAGTGCTCCAAATCCAACTTGACCTATTTCCTATAACTATACATCATAAATAGAGCTTTCTTGTGTTTGTTTGACTTTCGATGAAGAAAGCTACCGGCCTCCCTACTTCCCCAATTCCCGAGTATCACAAGCAATATAACGGTAACTGCTACATTGGTACAATTTTTTCAATGGAGAAACCAAACAACCTATAGAGGGGGGGGGGGGGGGGGGGGGGGGGGGGGCGACAGGGAATAGCTACCTCCAGCACAGTAATGCCGGCGGAGAAGCGCGACCTCTGCTGCCACACGTACTCGGCGAGAACGACGCCGCACGGCCACACGAACATGCCATATTCCTCGTCCAAGTTCTGCAAACACACATTTGTTAACAGTAAAAAAAAAAGTATTTGGTGCAAATTTGTGACAACATGGGATGGATACCTCTATTATGTCGATGTGGAAAGAAACCTTGGAGGAATCGTCGCCGAAGTGATGGCGAGACACCGTTCTCGCCGGAGGAGCAGCGGGAGGCGGACGGCCTGCGCTCGCGCCGGTCTTCGTCGGTGGCGGCGATGTGGAGCGCCGCGTCTCGCCCTCCATTTGGTGCTCGGCGAATTGTATTTGGGAACGGTGTTTTCTCGTCTTTGAAGAAAACCAATGTTTTTTGGGTGCGGGGTTTTGGTAGTCAAGGATCCGTTTGGGATTGGAAATTTATAAGGGCACTACAAAGTTTACGAAAGGCTAGTCCATTGAAAATTTACAAAAAAATTATAAGTTTGTCATCCTAAAAGTTACTTGGGGCTAGTCCAAATTTTTATCATTGGTAATTACAAGTTTGTCACTCCCAAATTCGAAACTGTTATAATCAGGACTGTCAAAATTTTGACAGTCCTCATTTTAACCCACTGAAAATTTTATATAAAACTAGGACTGTCAGGATTTTGACAGTCCCACAAAAAATGTGACAGTCCTCATTTTAATTGTCAAATTTTTTTTTTTTTTTTTTCTATTTAGTTAGTTTTGGATTTTGATTTTTTTTTATTTAGTTTAACATCCAAAATAAAATATGTTATCATTGAACCCAAAAAAGGAAAAAAAAAAATCTACCGTACGAATATTACGTCTGCCGTCGATCAGACTTCGAACGGCCATAACTCTTTGTTTCAAATCGTTTTTCGTCACACAATTGGTCGATTTGTATGTTTTCGACGAGAGTAACACAATTCGTGTAGAGAGAATTTTCATCCGAAGTAAGACGTATATATTACAGGCAAAAGTATAAAATATAAAACTTTAAAGTATCATAACTTTTGACTGGGAGATCGAAACAAGGTCCAGTTTGTGCAAAAATGACCGTATGGAAAAGTACTTCGGGATAAACTGTTTCACCGTTTGACGGACTTCCAAATTTTTAGAATCGCAAAAAAAACGATGTTTCGACCTCCAAATTTTACTTTTGGTAATTTTTTATTTTTTTATTTTACAAAATATTTAATGTACCAATAATAAATTTACTATTTTAAATAACAGAATACTTTAACAAATTTTAAGGATAGAAATTTGGGATATTTTGAAATTTTGATACATATCGACAACTGAGTTAATTTATTTTAATTTTTTGTTAATTTTGAAATTTCGATACAGTAAATTTACTGTTAATTTATTTTAATTTTATTTCGTTAAAATATATTTTCTTAAATAAAATATAAAATTAACAAAATAAATTGGCCCCCCCACAAATTAACAAAATAAATTAACAGAAAATAAATTTTAGGACTGTCAAAATTTTGACAGTCCTAAAAATTCAACATATATTTTTAGTACTGTCAAAATTTTGACAGTCCTTCCAATTGGTAGGACTGTCAAAAGTTTGATAGTTCTAAAAATATATGTTGGATTTTTAGGACTGTCAAAATTTTGACAGTCCTAAAAACCAATATATATGTCAAATTTTGACAGTTCTTCTATTTTTTTTTTTCCTGTGTGCTGTTATTTTTCTTTGTCATTGTGTTATTATTCATGTCTTCCGGCGGCGGAGTGGAGGACCTGGTGGTAGCGACGGAGGAAGGAGGGGAGGGAGGAGCGGCGGACGGGTGCCGAGGTAGTCGAGCACCGAAAGGGGGTACGAGATGGAGGAACGGGAGAGGAAGGAGGCGGCGGGAGGTGGGGGAGGAGGCAGAGACGGCGACGGGAGGCGGCGGTGGAGGCGGAGGAGGAGGGCTCCGACAAGGAGGAGGAGGACGAACTCGAGGAGAAGGGCTCCGGCGGAAGGGGGGAGGGCTCCGGTGGCTTTGGGCTAGTGTGGGCTAGTGTGAGTAAAAAATGGGCTAGTGTGAGTAAACTTTGTTCATTAATGGACTAATCCTTTGTAGTGCCCTTATAAATTGCCTAAAATAAACATAGCTTCTTATCCTAAAAACCCCAACTGCTACTTCTCTCAATTTCTCCTCCTCCTCCTCCCATGGCTTCGTTCGCCAACTTTCTTTCACCATTGCCCTCTCCTGCAGCATCGATCGGAATTGAACGCCGCTCCGTCCACCTTCCGTCGTTCCTTGTTCCTCGGCAGGAACAATCCAAGCACGTCCGAGAGAAACAACACATGAGAGGTATTCCCCCCCCCCCCCCCCACTCGGCCGAAGTAACTGATCTATCCGTCCGTGTTTTCACTACCATTTCTGATACCTTGTTGTCCTATATATACTTGCTCTGAACGTGCTAATGCCATCTCGATAGAATTGTCCAGATTTAGGCAGAGCCGGCTCTATCAAAAAATGGGGCCTAGGCGATCCTGAGAATGGCGGCTCTTATGTAAATTTTAGGACCTTTGTAAATTTTAGAGGGTTTGTAAATTTTAGGATTAATTAGACTTTGGGTCCCAAAAATATTCTAAAATTAGCGTCCTGAAAGTGTTTTGGCTCCCGAGATGACAGTTGACCCGTGTTGACCATCCCGCCGGTATCCAGACGGTACACCGGTCTGATGGGTAAATTATCATTTTGGATGTATCCTAGCACGGGTTTATGACAATGCCAATGGGTATGGGTAGTCTGATTCATAATTATCTTGGTATAAAATCAGTAACCCAAATAGAGTTGCATAAGTCAGTTAATAAGTTTATTCCAGTCAATTACTCTACAGACGATCTGTCTGCACGACTCGAACTATCAAAGAAAACCAACAACATGGTACATGAACTCACTAATGGATACTGATATTTCGCACCACGTGCAGGATATTGTATCGATACGCGATACATGAATACGAAAACACATGATACAGGAGCAAGTACACGTACAAATACGTATAACGGGAACGGGGAGTGACAAAGGGAACAAGTACCTGTGTTGACCATCCAAAAATTGTTAATAAATATTTAGGATTTTAGACTTGGGAACTCAGAAATATTCCCTTTTTGAGTTTTGATTCAATTTATTTATTAACATATTTTGGACGCTCAACATGGGTAACCGTTATTTCAGGACCCTTATCCTAAGTTGGACATCTTCGGTACCAAAATGCTAATTTTCAAATGTTTCTGGACCCAAAGTACATTTTAAAATTTTTGGGGCCTTTGTAAAATTTAGGAGAATAAATGTGATGCTATATTTGGGTGGGCTTTTATGATGTTATAATCTATCTATGGTTAAGAGGTGTCTCTGTGCATCTCCAGCTAAGGCAGAGCAACAGGTATCTGGTGGAAGTTTAGCTGCAGATGCTTTTTCAAGTGTCAAGCATGTTCTTCTTCCGATTACCGACCAAAATGCTTATCTCTCTGAAGGAACAAGACAGGTGTGTACTCTCCTGTATCCAATTCTATATCCATTCTTAATTAGACAAATGCTATAATCATGATTATGGATCGAGGAGCTGTTAGTATTTGGTTTTAACCTTAGAGAATCTGTTAGCGTTTTGCTTGAACCTTGATGTGAGAATTTTTAGTACAAGATAAATCTCTTCTAAATTAAGCATAAAGAAATTGTATCGGTGTTTGAAATTCTCATTTGGAATGCATTCTCGGAATAGAGTGCAATTAGTGTTGCTGCATTTGTCAAATTCTTCATGCTAGTCCTGTTGTTGCTAATAAGCTCTCAGACTATTTAGCATAAACTATGCTTGACCATTATTGTAGAGTACAATTGCATCTCTGGTCTTCAGCATTTCTTCGATTTCGCCTAGCACCACATTGTTAAACGTAATTCACATTCCGACACTTTTCTGTTATTCTGCTCTTTTAGAGAACTATATTCTATGATCTGATAAGTTGCAGAATGAGAATTTGAGTCAAATATGATTCTTTGGTCGTTCGTGATAGTTAAGATGTTGCTTAAATTACTAATTTATATCACAATATATGGGCAATTAATCACAAGGACAATTACGGAGGAGAAATTGCATCCTCGATGTCAATACCAGGTTCTACTTGCCATATTTATTGCTACAACTATGAATGAACACATGAAATAATTTATCCCACTTGTTGGGTCCGACTATAGCTATGCCAGCAGTGACAAATATAACACAACATGAAAATTTAGGCTAAATTAGTGCAACTACGATGACACCACACATCTGTATATGATGACACCACACATCTGTATATAAATGCAGCTCGTGGCTCTTGAACTTCTCTAACTCGAGCGTTGGCAGAGTTCTTTCCTTGATGGTCTTAATATATAACTGTAAACTGAATTTTGATAACCCAATGGTGCAGTAAAGAAGAGAGTTGACAAATAAATAGTTATAATGTAACATAATGCAGTCACAACTACAGACCGATTTTCTTTTGTGATTTTATGAGAAATCTTAGCAGGACAGGGTTACGAGTAAACACATCCTATGCTAGAGCAGTTAAAGGTATGTGGAGAGTAAGAGACTTCCAAACTAAAGGAAATTTATCCTGGTTCAGCTACTTGTTAGCTTACCCTGTATGGGTAGCCTTGCTGACCTTAATCCACTGTTTTAGAGGCCTTTTAATATGGAATCCCCGCCTTCCTGATGTTTACAAGACACTTGGACCCACATCTCTCAGCGTCAAGGTTTTCTTGGCCACTGACCCGAGGCCATCAGTGATCAGTCCCTTATCTGCATTGTTTATGGCCACGTGCACCTAGCTTGAAGAGTTACAATTGGAGGATGAGCGGTTCTCATACAGTTAGACAAGCTCACTTTGAATAGGATTTACACACTAATAGCTCATTTTTTATCCTGGATGTTTAGGTTTCCTTCTGTGAATTTTCTCTTCCATTTCCTAGGCAAATTGAAGTCACAAGGTCGCTATGAAATGGCCCAGAATAAGCCTAAACAGACTACGTATTAAAAGGTAGCCGTAAGGAACAAAAAACAAGTGACGAAGTAATGCCAGTTCAAGTCACCCAACAAATCCTTAACCTTGGTGTGTCATGCTTGGTCGATGTCTTGTATTCGGGTTGGGACAGATTGCATTCAGGACAGACTGTACAGTTAGCCCCAAGATGAAGTTTCAAGCAACATTTTGAGTATCCACTGACATTGAAACAGATACCAAAACCCTCGAAATGACCAAAACTATATAAAGCAACCCATTAAAAACAACTGAAATTCCGGGAACTGCCAAAACCGGCACTGCTAACCTTGGTTCAAAGTTTGTGTACTTATAGGAGTGGCAGTTTTGTGGTTTCTTAGAAGTTAGGGGATAATTCAATAATTATATCAGGTATATGAAGGGCTTGTGAATTGAGGACGAATGACAAGTCATTGAAACATAGGATTAGAAATGAGTTTATTAGTTGGAAGTTGGAGGTGCCGGCAATTTAGGATAACTTGAGGGAATATCATCTCTGTTGTTTGGATTGAGGTTGTGAAAAAGATTTTTTTTTGTTTTTTTGTTTTTTGTTTTGTTAATGTTACATTGGACTCGGACCTTAAAAGAGCCAAGTGGAAGAAAAAGACAAATAGCCTGACCCAAAATTTGAGATTAAGGTCTTTATTTTTGCTGTTTGTAGGAAGGAGTGTGACTTGGGTTTGGGATATGTAAGAAGTTGCATCAATGAGGTTCAGAGTTTTCCCCATGGAGTGTCTTCAACTCTAATATTATAAGGTTTGAAAATATCTTGTTGTTTATAAGGACTGCAAATTAGGTTTGGGGTACATAAAAGTTGTATCAGTGAGGTTGAAAGGTTCTCCCACGGAGAGTTGTCTTGCAACTCTTGTATGATAAGGTAAGAAAATTTTCTGTCTTCTGCCGTGGATGTAGGCACAATGGTGAATCACGTGTTTTTTTTTTGTTATCATGCAAAAGCATGATTTTGGCGACATACTTTTCTGACAAGATTAAGACAAGCAACCAACTTCACCACTGCCAAACATTTAGCTCGTTGTAGGTCCTGAAAATATAGCGAGAGGGGAAAATGTTATTGAGCAATTAAGATCTTTTGTAAGGCTATTTACCAAAACAAGGTTAGTAGACAATTTGGGAATGCGAAGAATATAGTTGAGAACTAGCTTGCCTACTTGGAGAGTCGTTAGCAATCTTTTCTTCTTCTTTTTTCTTATCCAGTATCGAGCAAATGAATTTCACCATGGATCATAGATTATGGAGTTAGTGACCACATGACTAGCTCTTAAAAGAAGGAAATACCAGATCAAGTAATAGATCTGGATAAGAAAAGCATGAGGCAAGGAAGGAAATACCAGATCAAGTAATAGAAGTGGAGGCAGTGGAACTGGAAGCATGATCGACCCTTTGAACAAATCAGCATCATCTCAAGATCTGATTTACAGAGCAAATCAGCAGTACATGGATTAGGAGGTTGTCCATGTGAAGGAGCCCCAGGGTTCGGCTGAGATAAAGCAATATTCCCCTTTAGCTAAGGGTTCTTCTCTTCTCTTTTTGAGTGCGACATGCTTTAGATAGGAAGTTATCCTAGCCCTTGGATTCCACGTGTCCAGGTTTCTGTAGTGAGATTACTCAGCAACAAGCTCCCCATCCCTACCTCTTCTTCTTCTTGCTGTTTTTCCTCCTTTGGAATTAGTAATATGGCTAAGTGTTGTCCTCTGACTGCTTGCTTGTTAGGAATCGGAGATGATTCATCTTCCGTCTCATTCTTTCTTGGTTCATAGACATTACACAATATAGGGAGCTTAGAATCTAAATCCCTGTCCCTATGTGCCTAAAAAGATTGACGGTCTGCCTTTAGGGAAGGGAGATTAGGGTTGACATCAGCTGGGAATTCAAATACTAAGCTGTCCTTCAACTTAATATAAACATTCCTGATTGGGAAATTGAAAATCAGGCATACCCACAAGGAGCAATGATTATATAGTATTATTTTTGTGAATAATATGATCAAGGGTGGAACTTATTGGCATGAACAACATCTTGCCAATGTTGAAGGTGATGTTTAATGTTTAAATATTTTTTCAATTACTTGTCTCTCTCATTTCGGAGAAAACTTACTAGCTTCCCTGGTTCCCAGTTGGTCAACCTAACTGCCTAGTTGGCCTAGATGTTTAGTAGTCAATACTGACTTGGACTGCCTGGCCACCTTGAAAACATTGGATCCATTTCTCTTGCTCTGCTACTTATTTGGTTCTGATATTTTAGTTTCTACAATGTGAAAAATTAAGAGAGTATATTTTCTTCACTGAAACATTCAGATTTTTTTTTCCCACTCAGTTAAGTAGCAGATATCCATTCAATGGACCTATGCATCAAACAATACTTTCATGGACTAACAGAAAGTTGGAAGCATCCTCGGATCAGATGATTCAATTTATCATTTATGTTTCCGATTGCACAAGTTTAATTCATACAAAAGGGAACTGCCTTATTACTGCTCTATGATGTAGTTCCTACAACACACAGAAGCATAATTCTTTTTTTAATTTTCTAGTAGGCTGCAGCTACTACTTCAGCACTGGCAAAAAAGTATGGAGCAGACATTACTGTTGTTGGTATGTTCATTAAACCTTGGATCATAACTCAATTATACATAAAGTCATAAACTATAGTTAACTGGTTTGGAGACAGAGAGACCTTTAAGTGCGGAACTTTATATGGAACCTCATCTTGTTACAGTTATTGATGATAAGCCCAAAGAGTCAAACCCAGAACATGATGCCCAACTATCCAGTATAAGGTGGCACCTTTCTGAAGGTTAGTTTTCTGTTGGTTACTAATTTCCAAAAGTTCAGTATTGATTTTTAGTTGCTTCTGGTTTATATAGGTGGGTTTAAGGAATTTGGATTGATCGAGCGGCTCGGGGAGGGAAAGAAACCGACAGTCATCATAGGCGAGGTTGCTGATGACTTGAATTTGGACCTGGTAGTCTTGAGCATGGAAGCAATCCACTCCAAACATGTCGATGGGAATCTGCTGGCCGAGTTCATCCCTTGCCCTGTGCTGCTTCTGCCGCTGTAACATCCTCGGACAGTGGCATTCGATAGTACTTTTAACCTGAGTTTCGCTCAGTGGCTTTCCCTACTTTCTGGATTTCACTTCTGCAGAATCTTAGAGCTCTTATTAGGAATATGTTGTATATACTATGTTTGCATGTTATGACTCGTGATTTCATGTAAGGTGTTCAACATTAGAATGTAGACTATTGTATATGGATAATGGATTTATGGTCATAATTTGTTTGTCCACATTGCTAGAAGCACCTCCAGCCTCCACCCAGATTACTTGAGATTACTTGTGCTTATCGACTGGCAGGTTGGGTGATGGTCCAGGGTAAAAGGACACCAACATGGATGTATCTAAGGATGTACTATGGGCTACCATTAATTCAAAAGATTTGTGGTGTAGTAGTTATTATATTAGACTTAAAATGGTTCAAGTTTTGAAGGTCTGAGAATAAGTTTTAGATTTTTTATCCATGTTTGATATATCTAGGATTGGAAATTATGGGGGAATAGAAAGGGTTTCATATTTCCATTGTTGTTGAAAAGTAATTCCTAAGGCACCCCTTGGGAATAATTTTTCTTTCCTAGGAATGTTGTTTGAATATTTTGTTTGGACAATAACCACCTCATTTTATTTTCAAAATTTTAACTTATATTTCAAACATGTAAATTTAGGTAATAGAAGCAAGAAAGGGTATTTATAGAAAACTAAATAAATTAAGATTTTTTTTTTTAATATTTTTAACCAAACATGGGTATTATAGAATTTATTTTCCACAGAAAAGAAATAAAAAATAAATTTTTAGAAATATAAATTTTTTATCCAAACGACCCCTAGAGGCCCTTAGTTCAAATCGAGCAAGGAAGTTGTTGCATAAGCACGATCGGCCTTACAATTGTGGTGGGGCTGAGATGAACTCTCGAAATGACCCGTATACATAATATGTTTTGTGCACTCCCAAAATGGTTTTCACTTAAGATTTGCCACATGGCTCCTCCCGATTGGGGGGTGAACAAATACCATGGTATTGGTGTGTGAACAAAAATGGACTCATATGAAAAATAAGTAACTAAAAATAAAAGTAAATATAACAACATGCCGTGTAACAGGGATTCAGTTGGTTTGGAATCAATTTGTACCCGGCCAATACCCGAACCCTTGCCCCATGGGCTGGCTATGGGTTCAAATTCTTGCGTTGGGTATAATCTTGGCATGACTGGATCCCAATGTTTCTCTTGATCCACCGAAAATCAGATCAACAACAATACATTTTAGGGTTATTTATTTTAGGGTCCCGTATTATATTAAAAAATTGAGTTTATATTTTCATAGAGCTTTTGGGTCTTGTTCTTACAGTTGACTTGGATTGGCCGTCAAAAATGGAGACAAAAATAAAAAATTTGAGTATTATACAAGATCCTAAAACTAAATGGAAATATGTGAGGGTTGTATGATTTGGATTATTTAGTTTTTTTTTTTTTTCATGACCAATCAAGAATGAGACATGTGTTACTGTTTTTTGCTTCAATCATGATCTCGACAAACAACCCTCCAGGGCTCTTGAGTTGCAAGCATTCAATAATGCGTCTATTGACGAGAGAGATCTGATGATACACGATGTCCATGAAATCGTCTCCATATAAACTGTCGTCAATAGGGTTGCGTGGATGCTGAGATCAGAATATAAGCAAACAAAAGTACCACAAGTCTCATTCTCGATTAGCAAATAAAAGTATCACGAGTCTTATTCTCGATTGGTCATGAAAAAATTAAATTGGCTAAATTTTACTTTGATACCCTCAACTATTCTAAATGTTCAACTTGATACCCTAAACTTTCAAAATGAACAACTTAATATCCATTTTTTTTTTTCCAAAATGCCCTTCCTCTCTTCCCTTCCCCAGCCACTATCCCACCCACCCCGGCCCTCCCTCTCTTCCCTTCCCCAGCTACTATCCCACCCCCCGGCCCCCTTCCTCCTCCCGTCGTTGACCCCCCTCCAGCCTTCCCCCCCCTCCTCCCGTCGTTGACCACCCCACGCTCCCCCCCCAACCCCCCTACGAGTTTTCCGCGCAGCAACAGCGGCAGTAGCAGAGCCTCGCGCACTACGTCCGCGCACGCCGCCCGTCGGCGATCGGCCTGCTCCTGTGCTCGCCGGCCCCCGTGTGCGCGCCGCCCGACAGAGAGGGAAGCGGTCGGCCGGAGAGGGAGGGGGGAGAGAAAGGGGGGGGAAAGGAGGTCGGCCAGTGAGGGAGGGTGGAAGGGGGGAGGGAGGGGGAGGGGTAGTTTAGGAATTTTTTTATTTTTGGGTATTAAGTTAAAAACTTTTAATAGTTGAGGGTATTAAGTTATTGAGTAAAAAAGTTTAGAGTATCATGTTGAACATCTAGAATAGTTGAGGGCATTAAAGTAAATTTTAGCCAATTAAATAATCCAAGTCAAACAACCTCCACCATGCAAAACTAAAAAACTAAGTCACACAACCCTCACATATTTGAGTTTAATTTTAGGAATTGTATAATATTAAACAATTACGTTTAGGACCAAAACCATCTTCTGGACAAATACAATTACCTACATTTTAACATCTAAATAATCATACATTTTAACATACGAAGATAGTTGGCGTCCCCCCCCCCCCCCCCCCCCCCATTGTAGGAACTTAAAGGGAGGGGGAACCCCAAATGTACGAACTTTGACCAAGGGCTCTGCCGTTATGCTTATTGTCCTCTTTACTGTGTACGAAAAAATAGTTGGCGTCCTGCGCACACAAAAAGAATGGGAACTTCACTACATAATCTGCTTATAGAGCTATACATGACAATAAACTGACTTCCCAAACTCTCCATATTCAATCCGTGTTCACCAAATGGAATATGCTTCGGAAACTCCACCACATTTATCCTAGAGTTCTCATGTTCATATTGCGTGCTCTCTCAGACTCTCTACTGGGGACATCATTCATAGATGACTGCAACACATTAGTTCGATATGCCAATTATGTCAGGTACATTCTAAAATTGTTGACCACCTTCTCTTTCTTTGTCCTATTTCATATTCTGTTTGGAGTGAATCACAAGTTTCGCAACTACACTCGCTACATGAAGTCTCCGTTAAAGGTTTAGTCCAAAACATTCTAATAGAAGGCGATCAAGACAAAATATCAAACTGCTTCTACCTGATGTGGTCCTTATGGAAAGCGGGGAACGCCTACATCTTTCAAAATAGATCTATTAGTTCAGCCAACATCATCCGGGAAACATACTGTCTTCTTCTCGAATTCGAACTGGCAAACCAAGATCAAGGGTGCACGATCAATCCACATCAAGCTGCTATTCTGGAAGAGAACTGGTCTCCACCTTCTCCTGGATTTTGGAAAGTGAAATTTGATGGTGCTTACGTTGAAGACTGTATGAGTGGAGCTGCAGTTCTTAGAGATAACGAGGATCGCTTCCAAGGTGCAATTTCGTCTCGACAAGAAGGAGGTTCCTCTCTGGAAGCTGGAAGCTTGAAGCTTGGCGCTAAGGTTAACAATCAAACTGGGCAAGAGCAAAAGAAACTACAATGTACTTATTGAAGGTGACTGTAAAGTTTTGCTTGACGCCATCAATAATTCCAACATCGACATCTTATGACGAGAAGGTCGAGAACTCCTCACCTCAAGCATGGGTTTGTATTCAACGATGTAAGGCTACACACACTCTAGCAACTCATGCTTTGGTTTATAATCATGATTTAGCTGCCTGTTTTCTATGTAGAGGAACCCCAATGTATTCAATACCATATCACTCATGAGATTAGATACATTTCTTCCCAAGTAATTTAATCAATAATGCTAAGTTTACAACCAAAGGTTTACAACCTTTCTCTCTCCCACCCCTTACACATGGGTCCCATCGGGTCCCACTTCCCCTCTCACCCCCTGCTACATGGGCTCCATCCGACCTCACAACTTTTTTCCACCTTCAATCGAATTCCGACATGTGGCCGCCATGTTAGTGGTTGTAAACATTGGTTGTAGTTATAGCATTACTGTAATTTAATACATCCTCGCGGTTGTAAGATGGTTGTAAACATTGGCAGGAACGCCACGTGGCAACCGTTTATTGGGAGGAAAGGTGGAACCGGATGTGGCCCATATAGCATGGGGAGAGAGGGTTGTAAGCATTTGGTAGTAAGCTTAGCATTATTGTTTAATACATCCTCTCTTTTTTAGATTTTTTTTTTTTTATGAAAATTATAATTTTCCAAAACTTTCTACAAATATTTATTTAATTGTTTTTTGATTTTTCTTTTCGTAGTCTGACTCGCACTATCAAACGGACCTAATCCGCAAGACGATGCAGGCTCTTGTTCCCTCCGCTGCTTATTGCTCCCCCTTCTCCACTTCTTCCTCCTCCCTCAGAAAGCTCTTAACTCGACAGAGCTCCCGCTGCAGAACTCCACAGACCCTCTGCCACTCCACGGAGCGGGACCCGCAACCCGTTAGGGCTAACCATGCCGGAGTGAAACTGGAAGAGAGCGTCAGCGGCTCGGAGAAGACCAGGATCGACTCCTGGATCTCTTCTCGGATGCGGGGCGTAAGCCGCGCCCGGATCCAGTCCAGCATCCGCTCCGGCCTCGTCGCCGTCAATGGCCGCACTGTAGACAAGGTCATGACGAACCACTAGCAGCTACTTTCTTGTTTCATTGCTTTGGAAATCCTTCACTTTGTTCTTTATGCAAATCCACTATTAGTAACCTAGAGTTCGAGGTGGGAATTCTTTAATCATCTCCAAGTGACCGATACCACTGCTTTATCCAGGGGCGGACACAGAAATTCAAAAGAGGGTGGTCAAAATTAATTATAAAGAAAGTCCAATTTTTTTGTCAAATGAAGTTCGCTACATCAAAATGTTGGTGTTCCTTCACCATGTCTTCTCTCTAAAAATGGGTCATATCGGGAAAAAAGAATAAGGAAAAAAATGGTTATAAGTTGGAAATACCGGAATTTTGTGCTTGGAGAATGAAAAATATGAAAGAAAAAGTAAAATCTGAAGTAAATATGCATATGGAAATTGGTTATTACAAATTTTGGAGGGAACAAAATATAAAATTGATGAAGAAAATTTAAAAAGAACATGAATATCTAATTCAGAAGCAAAAATTAAGTGGGAGCAACTGCCCCACTCGTCCCCATGTAGGTCTACCCCTGGCTTTATCCTTGCTTCCTTCGATGATCCTTTCGCAATGTTGGAGTGTTTTGTATGCGTGCACGTATTCTGGGGTGGGGAGGGGGGTGGGGTGTTGGACCCCAAGACTAAAATTTGGGGGTTTGGAGTAGGTAATTTAAGACAAGCTTATAGTTTATGACCGGGACATTGTGTTGTGGTTTCCTCCAAATTTGTAGGATAAACATATAATTAAACCTATAAGTATCGCATGCAAATCTTGTTGTGCATGTTGTGTATTTAAGTTCGAGATTTCAACATCGACCGAATGAAGTGTTCAATCAAGAAGTGAATACTAAGATACTTGCCGGCTCTTGACAGTGGATGTCAGAGTCGAAGATAAGATTGACGTGTTAGGGCATACACCAAACAGAAGGGTCTCGAGAGGGCAAAGGGAAAAATACTTGTTCCTTTTGTAATCTTTAATATTTGTATTAGATTATTAGTAATTTCTATACCTATCTCTATAACTTTTAAGTTATTGGGCATAGGTCACTTTCCAAATTCAAAACCTGATTGGTCTGGGTCGGATCTTAGTTAAGTCGAGACGTTTTGTCCGCCTAAGTTGTTGAGCAGCTAGATGGGCGCCTTTAATAACACCGTTGGTAAGTTATACTTGACAATACTCCACTAAACTCAAAATGCACCCATAGGTAGTATTTAGAACATATGCACAATATTAATTAGCGGCGGAACTATCTGAACTGCTTAAGCAAGCTCACCTAAGTGACAACGGGCCTCTAGTAGACATCCACTTTAGAAAAGACCGTGCATATATATATATATATATATATATATATATATATATATATATATATATAATGTCTTTTGTTGTATCCGTATCCTAGTTTTTTGAAATTTTATGTATCATATTTGTGTCTAGGTCTCATAACTGTTCGACAAGGGTAGCAACCATATATACGGCTGGTTATAGCATATTGTATGTTGCTTTCCCTTCATTTGCTCGTTGTTTCCTCCAAACCTTTCAAATCCTTCATATATACCTTTTTCTACCTCTACAATTTGCCAATTTTTGGTCCTAGACTAGATCGTCTAGTTGCACATTTTCAGGGAGGAATACTACTCTATCCAAGAAGAATCAACTACACCATGCTTTGCCTCTACATGAATATCATCTCACCCTCTCGAATCCTCTCCATGTATTCCCTTCCGTCACTATTAGTGTAGCAAAACCCTATATTTTCTTCTAACTTGGTCTTGATTCTTTGAATTACTTGTGCTCTTTGGCGTGTTTCTTGGATTTTATAAATAGTTATCTGTGAATTTATAGTAATTTATAATCTTCACTGACAAGTATCAGAGAACCACAACAAAGTAAGAAAAATGAGAAGATGAAGGGTTTTGCTCATAGCTATCTTGGGTAGGATTTTGGTACAAGCTCTCATATTGACAACAGGTTGAGCCACTTATAAACCTTTCAATTCTTTTGTGGAGCATTCTCCTGCTCCATAGCTGTTACCCATTTTTATGGGAGAATATGTGCATGATGACGACGGCAATGCTGATGATTTGAGTTGAAGTTTATGATTGAGAGCATTAGGCAAAGAGTTTTATTAAGTTAAATTCTTTTGGCTTGTTCAGTTCTTGTTTACTTAAATGTGTTTTTTAATAGTGTTGCTATTGTTAATCATATCCTCACATTGAATCCAAACATTGCCAAGCTTGAATCCTAGCATTTCACTACCAGTATCTTAATTGCTGGTACTTTTGTAGGTTTCACATGTTATTAAAGGTGGGGACAAGGTTAGTTGCACTGTTTGTGAATTGCATCCTTTGAGGGCAGTACCAGAAGATATACCTTTGGATATAGTTTATGAAGATGCACATGTTCTTGTCGTAAATAAACCTTCGGACATGGTAATTCCTCTTTATTTGAATATTCCATCATTGCTAAATAAGAACTTGATAGAAATTTTCTTCCTTGAGAGTTGAGATAGTCAGTTAACCTTGTCATGCTCATATTCAACATTATCTACAGATCTGGACTACAGTGAATTTGGTTGAATTTTCTTTGCTTGGATGGGAAAAATTTAGGCTTGCTTTTTGTACTAACAAAGAAATAAGTTAAGTAGCTAGCTGACTGTTGAAGGAGCCATCTAATTTGAGCATTGCTGTTGTAATTGTATATCAAAGCAACTGTAGTATCCTTGATTTATCAATAATTGTTTTATGACAAATAAAAATTGTATCTTTTCTTGTAAGAAACTATATTTGACATTTCAAAGGGAATTGGATCGAGAGAACTTCCCAAATGGTTAGGTTTGAGACAACTTGCAAATTGAAGGAGCAAAGAAAGACTTTTAGATAGGAACTTTAGTAGTGAAAGATATGCACTTGTTGAAGGTGGAGAAGCACTTAAAATTAAGAGGAGATTGAAGAATAAAATTAGTTCAACATAATTGACATGGGTGGTCTTCAGGGCCCAAATGAGGTGTACTAACAAGGCCCGTGTGGCCAAAGCCGCCAAACTGCCTTTTTGTGCTTGGTCTATGGTTGACTAGTTTTATGCCATGAGAAAAATGACGACTACACCCCATGATGTCCTTTTCTGTAGGTTGGCTATTATATACTAGGTACCTTAAAATGATAAAATTTTGCTCATTACTGCCAGTACTTACTGACCTCTGCAGGCTCGAAACTGACTCAAGCATAGTAATGGTTTAGCTTCGATCACCAGTCCTGCACTTTACTGTGAGCAGCCCACTTTACTGTATGTCCAGGCATCGGTCTTTAACCTATGGCTCACCTGTAGATCCCCTTTTCGGGACATCACCTTTACAAGCTCTTTTTCCTGCAAGTCCAGGCATTGATCTCCACCTATACCTCTATAAGCCCATCTCAGAAAGGCCGTTCCTAGGAGGAGCGGCCCAGGTTGTGACTAGGCCACCGTTGGTCACAGGTGCTAATAAATTGGTCGTATATGGAGAATCATTCTTTAGTTCCTGTGTTGCACGGAGTCACAGACACGGGAAAATGGTGTCCATATCTGTATCGTTAACATAGATGATTACACCATACATATTTGAAAATGTCCGTATCCACTTGTATCGTGTCCTTATCCGTATCCGTGTCCGTACTTGTGCAACATAGTTAGTTCCCTCTTCTTTCAAATTTTCTTTGCCCAAATGGCTCCCCAAAATCTGCTTGGAACAACTCTACTAATGTTCATATAACCTATCCAAGGGAGCATGACCAGGGGAGCTGCCCTCGTCGGAAGTTGATCAAGTTATATTGTGATGGCACGGGCATCCTGAAGGGTCAAGAAGGGGCCACATAACTCGGCATACGCTGCGCCTCCCATCTTCAATGTGTGATTGACTGCCAACAACCATTGCAGTCCATGCCCCTCCTGCTTAACTTAATAATGTTCTTTTATATAAGGGTGCTGCTTGGCTCTTTCATCCTAGAAGATGCGGGTTCCAGTCATGGAAATACTGTCCATTCATTGAGGGTGCGGCTGCATACATCTTGACCCCTGCATCAACGGGAGCCTCGTGGTACTAAGACACCTTTTTTAATGCTAAATTTTCTATTCTTGGTTCGTTTGGGCACTCTTAATTTTTGTTCCACTTCATGTAATATGTTTACGTATGGAGTAGTTTAATTGGCATCAAATAATCATGGTGTGCTTATCTTGCTAGGGTTTGATTTATGGGGCATTACCTGTAATTGTAGATACTGTAAATTTCTCATTTGGTCATTCCTGGATCCGTATTTCCATATTCATCCATCATATCATCCTCTTCTTCCCTGAGCTACATGTTGCTTGTGACTTATAGGTTGTTCACCCAGCTCCTGGAAATCCTAATGGCACACTGGTGAATGCTATACTTCACCATTGTAGGCTTCCAACAGTTGTATGCACTTTCAACAGTAGAAGATCCTCAAAAACTGAGGGATGTACATCTGATGATGAGATAGATGACTTCTATGGTGACCGATCCCTTGTGGAAGAGTCCAAGTCAGAAAATACTGAAGCTCTTGTGCGTCCTGGCATAGTGCACAGGTTGGATAAAGGAACAAGTGGGCTACTTGTTGTAGCCAAGGTTAGTGGAACTTTTGTTCTCAATCCTTGGAATTCCTCTCATATGTCAAAATTTATGTCCTGTTAACTATGAAATGAAGCTGCTGTACACTAATAAGCTATTTATATTGGACACTTTGGTAAGAAATACTTAACCCTGGTTATTACTATTATTAAATATACAATCGTTTTTAGTTGATCAAAGTTTTCCATTTACCTTATGTTTCACTAGAATATCAATCCCTTAAAGAAGACGTAAGATGATAATGTTTTCTAAGGGTAAGCACATTCATCTCTATAGCATCAGCCAAAGAGCTAATTGTATCACATTACCCAAGATTTTTGTGCAATATATCCCTCCAGATAGACATTGAATTAGTTGGTGGCATACTTGTTACTTAAATATCATTTTTGTTCCATTTAAGATTATTGTGTAAATAATTTTTAATGAAAAGTGAAAAAATCCATAAATATTCAGACTAATTTAGATAATGTTATACTTCAATTATCCAGCTCTTAATATACTTATTATTATTGTTGTTACTTACAAGATTATCTCGAATGTAATCATTTTTAGCCATTTCTTGACATTTTATTCTGCTACTAATACTATCACAATGTTGCTTCTTGAATGTATCTTATTTACTTTACACATTGCAAGTGAAGTGCCAAAGTATGTGTCTCAGGGGTTTGCATCATCTTCTCAATGACAGGATGAACATTCTCATGCCCATTTAGCTGAACAATTCAAGCAACATACAATCCATCGAGTGTATATCAGTATTACTTCTGGAGTCCCTTCTCCTAGTTCTGGGCGGATTGAAATCCCAATTGCTCGTGATCCTAATAATAGGATACGTATGATTTCTGCTCCTGGGTTAAACAGTAGTAGAGACGCTCGCTATGCTGCTAGTAGGTGATTCATCCTCCTTTTATTCATGCATATATCACATTGTATATTACATATTGTGTAAGTCAATGAGAAAGGTGCTTTCCATTTGATTCTGCAAAATCTGAAAGCTTTGTCCCATATGTGGGAGAGAGAGAGAGGGGGTGGGGGTGTTCAATGGAAAAAGTCAATTACATATTGCTAATTATTACCCTTAATATTCAAAAAATATAAACTGTTAAACAGACTGTATATATAAATAATGCAACTTGTTAATAAGAGGCTTCAGTTTCCTGAGGGAATCTTCCTTTGAACAATTTACTAAAGCAGAAATTGCATGTATTCCTTGCGCTGTTTATACTTGGGATGAGTCAATAGAATTAGATTTCTTTTCTAGGTCACATGTACATATGCTGGCATTGGTAGATAGGAATATAATGAAGCAAACACTTACAGTTTATTATTATTCTTATTTTATTTTTAGTGTCTTCATAATACTCGGTTTAGTATAAGATCCAACACCAAGGATGTTAGAACTTTGTTAGCCACCTTACTATCTATTGAATTTATCCTTCTTCTCATATATTCTGGTACTTTGGCTTGTACTAGTGTGGCTTAGCAATCATGCATTCATTTTAGAGTTTGATTCCTAGTATCCTACATGGAGGTTGCACTCCATCCTATACCTGAACCTTTGGGTAGATAATTCAAACTTTCTTCTACAGATTCAGAAGATTCCCAAAAGCCTGCTAAGCTACATTATAATCATAGATAGTTACTCTTCATTTATGTACCTTTTTTTGAATCTCAGAGAAGATCCAGTAACTATTATTATTATACCGTTTTATGTTTCTTCACCCCCATTAATCTATCGGTATGGCTCTTCTCCCCATTAGCATGCTTGTTGGGTGGTCTGATAGAAATAACGACATTTCTTCATCTTCCCTCTTTGATGGAAAGGGGATCCTGCCATTACTGACATAGTCCTCTTCTCCATGGGCACACCTTCATTGGTCGACTAGTTTTGGATGGTAGAAAAGGAAAGCAAAAGAGAAGGAAATCCAATCTCTGGTGCAATCACTTCTCCTCTAACATATGCCACCTGCCAGTCTTATACACTCTCTCATGAATTCCCTCATTCAGAAAAAGTGACATTATCTTTCACCGCATATCTTCCTCTTTCACATCCCTAGATATGCTGGAGGGCCAACAGAAACAGTGTTATAAACTTATAACGCCTTTATAAACTGATTCTGTCCAGGAGGAACTACTGTTGGAGGATGCTGAAGAAGAGCTTAAAGACTCAATAAATTGCAGATACATAACCATTTCTGTTTGAAGAGAGTCATGAGAGCTTTCTGCTACCAATTCCTCATGAGGATCATTATCCCTAATAATCCACGGGACCTCTTTAGTTCTCGCTGCCATCCCCAAATCCCTCTCGACACTATCTAGTTTTTCCTGCACGTCCTGTGAGGCTCCTTGCCTTTACTTGGCCAACACAGATTTTGAAGTAATCAAATTCCCTTAAACTAATATACGATACTCAACAACATACATTTCTCTGCACACGATCAGTTGCTGATGGTTGTCCATTTTTCACTTGATCTATGTAAAAACAAGATGGTAAAAAAAGAAGCAGCAGAAGAAGACTGAAACAATTCATCACAATGAGATGGATCATGGGATATAGGACAGTTGATCACAAGATTTATATTCAGATACAAGAAGTAAATTGGCGACTTGTAACGAAACTGAAAAGAAAATTGAGACCAGAAGCAAACTGGTGATATTAAGAAGAGATATAACCAAGGTACAACAATTCATTACAAATGAGATATATCCAAATAGGTTATTTCAAGGCTTCAGACAGAGCCAGGACTATGTAGGGACAACTGTCATGGAACTTCAAGCTAAATGGGGCAACCTACACTTAAGTAGGGTAAAAATGTGGAAACACTAAGGAAAATCTATGATTTTTTTTACTGACAGTTGTCACCCCATTCCCCTGTCTCGTGGAGAAAATTGATTGATAGGAGAGCATCAAATGTCATAACAACTGACATCAAATTCCGGAAATTAAGAATTTAACATTAAACCAGCAAGGTCTGTAAGAGGCCAGAAACATATTTTAACTTAATATAGTCAACGTGTACTTTGAAATTATCACTTGACCTTCTTAGTAAAAACCAATAGATGATAAATCTTTTATCTAGCTGATCCTGTAAACACTTATCGTATCAAAAACTTCGTATCAAAAACTTAGAAGCCAGTAACTCCTAGGAGGTCAACGAATCTCACTAAGAACCTTCGATTCGGCAGTTCTTACTTGGGAGCTCGTTTGGAACCCGTTTCTCCGATGACAGGAGCTCGTTTCTCCGAGGATGGGAGCGCGTTTTCCCGGCGACATAAACGTTTTCCATAATATGACCATAATTTTAAAAGAGGACATAATTTTTTTTTTTTTTTTGGGGGGGGGGGTGGGGGGGAGGGGGTTAGAAAAAATTAATACACGTTTATTAAAGTACAAAAAAATAAAAGATTACTTACCTTGACATCATAAAAAAATCTCGCTTTTGGCTTCTAAGATCAAAAATCTAAAACAACAAAGGATTTTCCAATAATAGAAATGACCTCAATTCAAATAAAACAACCAAACGTATACTAGTTGAGTACACATTTTTTTTCTTCCCTTTATGTTCTCTTTTTCATTTCTTCTTCATTATGTGGTAGAGCCCCACTTACCTATACCTAGGAGTCTTTTAATCCATCTCAGGAGAAAACTTCTGCAAGGAGTCCCGCTTATTCGGGAAACTTTTAATTCCTTAAAAGAAGAAGCCCCAATAGGGGGTCTTTGTTTTTGCCACTTATAAGTGGCAACCACCTGTAAGTAACGGATTTTAGAAGTAACAACAAATAAGCGTGTTTGTTTTTTGCCACTTATAAGTGGCAACCACTTGTAATTGGCTCAAATTTTAGAAGTGACATTTTGCAACTTCAAAAACAAATAAGTACTTATAAAATGTAAAAAGTCTACTTCTGGTCTATTTTTTAAAATAACTAAAATACGCTCGAGCTTATAAGAAGAAAATAAACCCCAATCCATCTTTCCACAACTTATTTCCTCTTCTCCTTTTTTTTTAAATGACTGAACTTTTCCAAATTGATGTATTATTAATTCTTCAAACTTACGTTTTTAAACTTTAAAGGCTCTTAAAAAAATTGTGTATGTTTAACAATTTAAATTTTAATATTTCCTTGGTATCAATAATCCATGTGAATAAATTTGATGACATAGTATGCACATAAAATAACTTTGTTTAGATAAGGAGCTATACCAATTATATAAATGGTTTGAACACAAGGGTGTATTGGTAAACTTTTTAAATTATATCAAACATCTGAATCACTTATAAGTGGCAAAATAAAAAATAAAAAAATCATTTTGAACCACTTTTAACTAAGTGGTGCCACTTATAAGTGAAAAAAACACACCCCCTTGTGGATCTTGGATATGCCATGAGATCTATTAAATCAAGTCATCATATATATCAGAGAATCTTAAATGAGTTATAGATAAAGATAGATGCAACTGTTTTGGCTAAAGAACTGGGAATCCCGACATTTGAATAGAAACAAATGGTTTTGCAAAAGAATGAAATTGAGAAAAAATGCCATACTCAAGAAAGATTGAAGATATATATATATATATATATATATATATATATATATATATATATATATATATGATTTAGAAGGATCTATTAAGAAAAATCTAAAATTTCCATCAGGAATGAAGGGAAAAGGTACACGCAACTGATATTGAGAAGTAATAACAAGTCATCATAAGCCAAAGATGAATATAGGAGCAATGATATTTATCTCAAGAGATGAGGCAAACTTGTAGAAAATGATCAAATGGCCCTTTGAGCAAGAGATTGAAGTCCTTATTACCTTTAAACATATTATTGAAGTATTGGAGTTTAGGCAACGAGCAAAGTTATTTAGTTTATATAGCTGCCATATATTTCTTTCCTTCCAAATTCACCAACACGATTATAAGAAGAATATATCCCAAAGACAGACATTTAACAACATTCTTTTTATTGAGATTGAGGTAGCCTCTAGATAGAACCCCCCCTGTTAGCAATCACCCGAATAAAATGCGTATAATACGCGATTTTTTTCTTATCTTTCAGAAACGTCTAATACTTGCGTACTTTTGAAAGATTCTGAATAATACGCGAATTTTAAGACTGTGACGTTTTAAACACGTACCGTACGAATACGTATAATACTTACGTACTTTTGAAAGAAAAATTCTCACATACAACCCATTTAATTAACAAGAAAGAAATTCAACAGGCTTGTTGCTTGCATCAATGATCATTTTGTGAGATGAGGTGGAAATGTGGATTTATGAATTTGTGTTTAATGAGTTGTTTGCTTGTTAATTTATTAGGGATAAAGAAAAAATATGTCGAATTTTTAGTACCGAATTTGTTCATATGAAACGTACTAAACACGAATTAAATCTAACCCGAATGTTTCTCGTTTGACAAATATTTGATCGAATTTTTTGACGTATTTTACTTGTACTGTGCTGATTTATACTCGTACTTTTGCCATCCCGGTTGTTTTTCGTTTGACGAATTGCTAACAAGGGATAGAACAGGAAAAAGAAAAGGAACCCAAAAGCTTCATAAAAGAGCACCAAACTTTCTTGGCAAATTCGAAAAGATGATTTTGATATTTCATCGTAGTTGTAGTATGTTTTCCCAAATACTCGAGGGACTGTGGTGGCACAACTTAGGCGGACCCAACATTTCAAGTGAAAGGCGGGGACAAGATTCTAACGTGCAATCTTAGGTCATGAGCCGGACGAGTCGACCAATATTTCATCACAAAAATAATACAAGATGCATGACCAAACCAATTTCTTTAAGAAGCTTGAATTTAGTCACGCAACTTTTCAAATTTCAATTGGTCTGATTTGGTAATTTCGGACCCTCCAATTCCGATCCAAACATGCACATGTTTTTCGCTATACGAAAATATTGTGGGGTCTTATCCAAGAGTCGTGCATATATATTGACTTGTTCATGATGTTAGGTACAAACTGCATATATATTGACTTATTAACGATGTTAGGTACAAAGTACTTGAGGTTTTTGCTGGCGGTGGATCAGCATTGGTGAGGTGGAGATTGGAAACAGGGCGCACTCATCAGGTACCTATATTTTATTAAAACCTGTATTCTAAGAGAAGTCCAAGCATGACAAGTATTTTCTTTATTAGCCTTTGACATTTGATTTTAGTTTACATGTCTCTTGGTACACAGTCTTAACTGAACTGATATATTAGTTCAGAACAGAGTTAACTGGAGTTGGACCTCTAGTATAAAACGTATTCAACTGATTGACGTCCCTTGTGTTGCTGGTAATGCTTGGTCTTGCATCATGGAGGATGCAGGTTTAAGTCTCAGAAAGAGCCTCTCCACAAATGGGAATTATGATGCATACATCTTGACCCTCCCTTACCCTGCATTAAGTGGAGTTTAGTGGCATTTGGAGACTGATGTATGATGGCTTCATAAAATAATATCTGCTAGTGCTCATTTAGGATTAATAAGTAAGTCTTATAAGATTTCTGAGTAGAGTTTGATGATGTGGTGCAAGTTCTCCAGATTCTTTAAAGAGTTTAATAGGCCATAAAGTTAACTTCAGAATTCAGATGAGAGTTACTTGGAATACCTTATATCAGATGCACAATAAGTACATGTTTCTGCTTTGGACGACGGGTTTGTGAAGGTGAGATTCATCTGATCTTATTAACATGGACCAGCTTTTGGGCCTCGTGTATTCACTGCAATTTTTCTTTTAGACAAGGTTCTAAACGGCGGTAGACGGGTGTGCGGCGGAAAGAGTCCGCCTAGCCTAGGCGGTTGATACATTTTAGACATTTTTTAATATTTTATCACAATTTTTTGTATTATATACATATATTAAATATGTTTCATGCATAACTATGTTGTAGAACAAAGATTTATTAAGTTTTAGTATTGTAAAAGTGAACCATAGGCCCATAATGCTTGCAAAACCGTTTGACCAAAACATCTTGTTAGGTATTGCTCCACCTAGACGCCCACCTACGGCGCCAAAGTTCCGTTGGCTGCCTACTCCACTGTCTACCGAAAAACGGTGTGGAGAGAGACCGCCTACCGCCTAGGCGGTCGAGGCGGCTGCCATTTAGAACACTTAGTTTTAGAGAAATCTGGGAACTGATAATGAGAATTTTGTTGGTTGTTTTGGAAAATTTTTCTGGGAAATCAGATTTGGGCAGTTTGGATTATATATAAGTGGTACTTGTAGTAGGCAAAGGTGATAATTAATTGCTCAGCCTTGCGACTACCAGTTTATTTGTTCCTGCAAAGCATTAAAAAAACCATGGCCAATAGATTCAGGAAATATGATAAAGATATTTTATTATCTTAGTTTCTAGATGAGTAATCCCTATATTATGGTTTATCTTCTCATATACATGTCATCTTTGTACAATAAGATCGTCCATCCTGGTAATTGTTTATTAGATAGGATGTCATTTAGAAGTAGAACATTAAAGATTATTGCATATAAATAATTTTAATAGCTATTATACATTCAATTCAACACGTTATTAGTCACAAGATACGGTTATTAACCCTAGATTCATTTGACCTTCTAATAAATGTTAATTAACTATTGTTGTCATAGGGCATAATATTTTGATAGAGAACTCACAACTTGCATAACTGTGCTCCAAGGCTGTTAGAATGTTTTTTTAACACTGTGTGCTTCTGTGCCAGTAGATCCGAGCTCATTCAAAATATCTAGGGACTCCTCTGTTAGGCGATGAAGTGTATGGTGGTACCAAAAACTTGGCAATGTCACTTCTAAAACCAAGAATTTCTTCCAGTAACCTCAGCCAACTTTCTGGCATGATATCGAAACTACAGAGACCGTGCTTACATGCGCTATCACTCAGGTTAGCACTTTTCAACTTCAACCTTTTCAATTTTGGTATCATGATGGGCAACAGCCAGGTTAAACAACTATATGCATACTGATCTTTGCAGATTTAAGCATCCACACACAGGAGAGTATCTACAGTTCTCATGCCCTCCGCCGCATGATTTCTCTGAGGTATGGAGTCAACTGCGAAGTGTATCAGACCCAAGTGCAAGCAACTATGAGATGGAAGATGAAATGTAGTTGATGCAGGAATGCAGGTCTGTTTGGATCCTCCAATTTCTAATGCTCTCAGGTTTATTTCCAAATACATGTTTATGGTATATATTTCTGAACTTCGAACAAAATGTGAATAAATATCTTTTGTTCTTTTAGCAGAATGAATAATTTAGTGATATGACTTGTTCCCCTGGGCCATGAAGAAGGATGTGTTTTATGTAAATGTTACAGAGGGGATGGTCATCAACAGAGCTAAGTGAGAAAAAAAAGAAAAAAGGATTCAGATAGCTGTCCCCAAAAAAGTTAGGATACAGGTTTTGTTGTTGTGGTCATCCTAGGCTCCTGTGAACTTTACCCCGACTTTTTGTACGATTTGTATTTCATTTCCTAGGAGAAAACATCTCCGAGGATTATTAGTTTCCTAACCTTTGTGCAATAATAAATTCATTAATTTAACAGAAAATTTTATATAATGAAATAAACTTTATAAAATAGGCGGAGGAGAAAGGAGTGTGAATATTCAAACTCACAAAACATTCTGCCAGTCCGTCTGACGGAATTCAAACAAATTCTAAAATTGAATGCATGGACGAGGAGAATCTGTGCATGCACATATATTGAAATGTTCTTTAGAACTTGCTTGAATTCTGCAAGATTGACTGACGGAATGTTTTGCGAGTTCCAATATTTGTACTCCTTTCTCCTCCACCTATTTCTATAAAGTTTATTTGGTCAAATAAAATTTTCTGTTAATTTAATGCTCTACGAACGTTTTTCTCTTCCAATTTTGTTTGTGTTGTTCAGGATCCCCTAAGTGCTCTTCTTTCTATGTAGGGGACTACCCTGCCAAGCATCCCTCTCTGTGGAAGCCGAACCGTTCCGAATTCACAAAACGAGTTTGCCTCATGGAAGGAAAAGAACAGGTGAACAAGGACTCTGACTTTGACTTTTCCACTGAACTGGATGACCTCGGGAGGACTGCACTTCCAAGTCGGAGATTCCCGAGTTTGTACAATCTAAATACATAATACATGAAGTCTAGTTTCTTCTCTGGTTATTTTTCATTGTCTTTTTTTTTTTTTAAATATCCCAAAGTTGCAAGGACTGAGTTATTTTTTTATTGCCAATGTCCCAAAGTTGCAAGCAAATTGCTTTATCAGCATCAGCTATGCCAAAGAAGTTCATCCGGTGGAAACATCTGGTGTTGGGAATCCAAATTCATAAAATATCATATCATTGTGATTTTTCTTGAGATTTTGCCATCTATGAACAATTGGTGATTCCATTTTTGTACTTTCTTATGTATGCGATAATCTTTCAGAAATGGCTTCTGTCTAAATTGTGGGGTTAATTATAATTGGGTATGAACAAATTTCTGGGAGTTTTTTAATCTTCTATCTTGTGGATTTAAAATTCTCCGGTGCACTGGAGTTGAAAGTATCAAATACAACTTAATGCACTTTGATGGCAACATACTTCCAGTCGCTCGCAGCGAGACTCAGTGTCGAGATTTTAGATTTTGAGATACGAGAGAAACTCTAAAAGTGTTGCACTCACAGCTTAATATTCGTATATATATTTTTTCATCGTCGATGATATAATAATATTATCAACACAAAATTTTAAAAATAAAACAATAAACAAAATATAATATCCAAAATAATGTCATAATGAAATACTAATAAAATTGAAGTTGTTCAAAAAAAAAATTACTTGTTCTATTGTTCAAGTATCCAAGAAAAAAACACACACACACAGAGAGAGAGAGAGAGGGGGCAGAGCTTTTGATTTTTCATGTTGTCAAACAGTTGAACAATGAAAATAGATGGCGAGTGTCTTATCGCAATTTGATTGAGTATTTTGTGATGGTAAACTGACCTAGCAGTACCCGGCGGTGTGGTGGACCAACCATTCTTCTTAATTAGGTTCAGGATCTGCCTTCTCCAATCCAGAATAGATGGTTTTAATATCAGTCGGTTCGGACCTCCACTTAGTTTCACCCAAGCTTCATCCTGGTCATGGATAGATCACCCAGGTTCGGCCAATCAGGTAATTTCAGTAGCTTCTCATTTGGTCATATACTAAGAACTATAGATCCTCCTTCAGATGGCACAAACTTTTGTGGCACCAAAAAATGCCTCCGTGGGTCTTGGCTTGGAGACTTCTGATTAATTTGATTATACGGCGAAAAAAAGAAGATGGATAGAAAAACTTATTAGATAACACCGATTCCGGTAGCTAATAAGTTCTACGTTACCTACTATTGGATTTGAACCAATGAGTATGTGTGCGGGGGTGGGTTTGGATGGGTTGGGAAGCAAGACTTTCAAAAGCTTTTATAAATTTGAAGAAATGCAAAGCACATCTTGTTGGGCCTTGCACTTTTTTACACCTGATGAGCTTGTTGGCAATAATCATTCAAAAGGCCCAGAGGCAAAAAGTTCGGTGGGTGATTTCTTTCTTTCTCAGCCTCCCTCCTCTCCTGCTTGCTTGCTTCTTCTTCTTCTCTCTCTGTGATCCATATATATTAACAAATCTATTTATTATTCCTCTTCCCTTTTTTTCTCCTGAGATTTCGGGGAGCTCCTCCTTCTTCCCCCACCGCCTCACGATCGGACCCCATCGCCGGACTCCCTACTCCCACCGCCAGGTCTCTCTCTCTCTCTCTCTCTCTCTCTGATTGATTGATTGATTGAAATGAATGAATGAATGAATGAACAGTAGTCATATTTGTTTCAGCTGGAAAACAAAGATTGATTAGGTCTCGATTCAACCTCTGATTCTTATGCTTCGATTATTTTTTTTTGGGGGGGAATTCTAGTGGGATTTTAATATCTTGAGCCAAATATTGGCAACGCTATATTTGATTCTTGTTTCCTAATGAGCTAGCTAAATGTAAAGTCTCTCTCTATATGGAAAGGGGGAATGGGCGGCTAGGGTTACGAAAGTGTGTGTGTTTGGTGGTGGTGGGTGGGTTGGGGGGGGGGGGGGGGGGGTGGGGGGGTGGGTGGGTGGGTGGTAGGGGGTGCGCGGAAGGTTGAAGATGAGGGTAAAAAAAAGGGTCCGTAAAAGCGCATGTGCTGTTAAAGGAGGGGAAAATTGATTCTTATTTTTTTGGTTTATACGAATGGCCTTATCTTGGGTAATCTTGTTTGTTTGTTTGTAATGAGATTGCAAGTTGCAAATTGGGGAAAGTTCTGGGTATTTAGTTGCAAGTAGCTATTTAGGTCCGATATCAATAACCAATGTCATGGATTGAAAACATCACCGTGACTCGGCTAGCTCTATCATGACTTGCTGCGAAATCAGATGATAAAGAGAGAATACCAATGTTATCACTTAATCTTAAAGTAGACATGAGTAGCTCCTGATATTATTATACCATGGAAGCTATTAATCACACAGTTACACCAACAAAATATAGTTCTGTATAGAAGAGTGTAGATACAGAAAAACGTTATTTACCCCCTGAACTACACCAAGTTATACCCACTTTTATGTCGCAAAGAGTAAATACTAAATAGGAGTTTTTTCATTCTGCCTAGGCGATCCACCTACAAGCCACTTGAGACCTTCAAGGGACTAGGTGGCTGTGATGGGGAGGATAGTAAGAAGTATCTGCAGGCATAACCCTTCTTAAGTCCTAATGATGAGGTGTGCTATATCCAAGTTTCTTTATGTCTACCTTTTGGCGGTAACCACCGCATGACGAGTCTTTAGAACCGTTAAATGTGCCTATGGACTTATGATTTCACTAGATCAAGCAAGTTATCTTTCGGTTTCAATCACTGAGTCACAAATCAAAGCACATGGGCACAGCACCCTCTTGTTCTATAAGGTATAGACTAACCTCAAATAATACATAGTGCTTCGGCTTCCCATAGCACATCGCCCATATGATTATGGTCTGTATATGGCCTATGGGAGTCGTCTCCTCCAAAATTTGATTCCAGTTTCATAAGGAGGGATTTCAAACATTATCGATATTTTGATGTGCAGCTAACAGTGACAATTTTAGAACTGGCCTTATAACTTGCCCTGCCAACCCTCTCCACCTTCAACACTAACGATAGCTTGGCTTGACTGAAAGAAGGGAACTTGTTTAATAATGATGTTAGACCTTTGTCATTAATGATGTGAGTCAGGTGCGGAATAGGTATGAGTAAAATCCATTTGGGGGGAACATTCATCCAGGCCGGGTTGCTATTAGTAAGACAGATCTCTCTCTCTCTCTCTCTATGCTTCAGTGAGCACTCAACGACATGCATACATTTAACCTCTTATTTGGGATATGGAGCATGGTTTGCATGCTGGAAAGCACTAGTGGAAAGAGAAAGTTTCTGTGTGCATGTATGGATATGTTCCCCTATGCACATACAGGAATGCATGCATGAATATGTTCATTTATATGTTTTGAAGTTGATGACAGATGTTATATCTAATTAAGCTATTATTCTTCTATGTAGGTATGTTCCTACATACCCATGAAAACACTAATAAAGAGAGTACTAAAGCTATCATGTTAAGCATGTTATCTTTCTTGCAGTTTCAACCTAATGAAAATATTAGATGTTTCTATTCTCCAGACTAAGGTAATTCCCAAACACATACACGTCCTATACCTTCATATTAGCTTAAGAACCAATCATATTGAGAATCAGATACTTCACCCACAGTTAGATCATCAAATATGCTTTCACTATATTTGTTCTTAGAGTTTTGCTGCCTGCTACCTGTAATGTTACATCTTTATGTTCAAATGCCTTATAAAATATAGCACATTTATAGTATAGATTAAACCATTTGCCACTTTGTTTGTTAGGACGAATCATACTTGGAGAGTTACATCAGCAAAATCGATCATAGAGAGAATGAATAAACTTTATGAGAATACAATAACTTTCGATGATGCGAAAAATAAGAAATTGGGGCAATGGTTTTACCAACAAAATAACAAATATTGACCGTTCGTTGAAGAAACTGGCTATACCAACATAAGAAATAATAAAGTATCGTGATTATACATCAAGTTAGACTTGTTTTCAATTAATTTTGTACTAACAAATTTTTGATTCAAAATGTATAACTGAAGTCACATACTTGAAGTTAAATGATTAATTAACTCATTAAATCTCAAATAATAATAACTGATCAAGGGTGCCTTGTTAAATAGTATTTAGTTTCCCCTTAAATCTATTGTATTTGAATTCTTTGGACTTCAGAATTGTCAAGACATGTATGTTGAGTGGAATCTCTCTCTCTTTATTGTCAAGACATGGAGAGAGAGAGAGAGAGAGAGAGAGAGAGAGAGAGAGAGAGAGTTGTCCAATAACAATACCATTTATTTCACAGAAGTAACCTGGGGGGATCCATTAAATTACCCTTATCTAAATGGAAACTTTGCCCATCTTTCCGACCAATGACTAAGATAGGTGGATGCTTGTGATCCATTCTGAGATCAACATTTGCTATTTTTTCTTCTTCAATCGTGATACTCAAGAAATGTAAATTCTTTATTACTTTTGTTGTACTCAAAAGTTGTCTTCCCAAGTGGAAAGTGAAAATACTTAGATAAGGAACACTATTGATTTTAGTTGGAAGAACTTAATGAAAGCACCCTAGAGGGGGTGGGTGAATAGGGTTAACAAAAATTAAGCACAATTAAAGAATGCAAAAAGACAACTTAAAGAAGTGCTAGAAATAAGGCAATAACACAAACACCCGATGTATCTTGGTATCCTCCCTAAAGCACTTAATTATGGAATTCTCTCCAGCTTTAATCTACTAATATTTATACTTACGAGCTTTGATTCGAAAGACTCGTCAACTTCATACACACGAGCTTTGATTCGAAGGACTTGCTGACTTCCACAAAAGCTTTGATCCGAAGGTTTGCAAACTTCAACCCCCTTCAAGAAGGGTTGATGTTATTCTAACAATAAGATCTAAATTCACAACTCAATTTTACTCTATCTCAAATAGATAATGAAAAGTGAAAGCTTTTGAATGTGGAGAGGTTTGGAGTTATAAAGTTTTTAAGTATAGGCTAGTGCCGGTATAGTGTTGTACAATAACAGCCATTGTAATCTAGTTGTTACAAACCGTTGCAGGATTTGCAGAGGAAAGTTCAAGGCAGTTGTATACATACAATATAATGTCAGTATCGTGTTAGTATACCGATGAATAAAAAGTTTAACCTCTAAATTTTTGTGTGAGAACAGTAAACTGACATATAGTGGTAGTGTATTGCTGAGGATTTCTGAGTCAAAATCAGGATGTCAATATACTGCGAGTGTACTGTCCAAATGGACAAGTGCTAGTTATCAGCTTGGTTTTGAATGGTGAAAGAATTGGATGGTTATGACAGGGTACATGATAAATTCTAGGGTTTCCCTAAGGTTATGTTAGAGCTTTCAATTTGCCTTACCTACTCGAGTTACATCATTTACCTAGGATAACTCAACTTACACTATAATAGAGAAAAAAAAAATACAAAATTGACTTGAGTATCTTGATCCTTCAAATAGCTTGGGTTCTTCAAGTTTGTCCATCTTTGATAAGAGCTTTGGCTTTTGATTAGGGCTCTTGCATCTCCATAGCTTTCCATCTCCAAGTTGACTTTGATATGACTCGAGGCCGTGTATCTTCGTAACTTTTCAATCTTCAAGTTAACTTTAGGTGCAACATGAGTATCTTTGGCCCAACATGTTTTCTTCATTTGTATAAGTCTATGACTAATCTTGTTTCAAATTATCCTAATTGTTTTTCTACAAATAAACGTTAGACAAACAAAGATAATAACCATAGTAGCAGATTAATATCCGTATCATACCTAACACTAATACAGATATCGTAAAATACATTTGTGGATGATAATAATAGTGAAAAGCATATAATGCGATATGTGTACTTGCATATCCATATCATATCCAATATTAATAGAGATAACGTGAATGCAAGCGTGGATGATAAGAAGTGACAAAGACTTTGTCAAAGTTAAGTATTAATAATATAGTGATTACACGTTAGTGATTTTATAACAAGAAATTTAATCGATTACCCATAATCAAAATACTCAAACTAATCATTGGTCTAATAGACTAATAGTTAAACCCCGTATTCTTCTTAGTACTAAAAAGCATTTAAAGGGCCATTAATTGGACGATTAATGTGTTTTGGCACAATTCTGCACAAGAATTGATGTAAAAGAGTTGGTTAATCTATTTGGCTTAGTAATTTGACTAATTCGATTAGGCTAATTTGCACTTAAATACCATGAACCATCATATTTTGACATTTTAATACCCTAAGTTTTTTTTTGGGCACTTAAATACCCTGAACTTTTAAGTTTTGGTACCTACATTAGCTGGCTGGCAAATTAACAGTCAACGTGCAAAACACATTATCAATTTTGGCTTCCCCCCTAATGTCGAGAGAATTTACTCTCTATATAGTAGTAGTAGTAATAATAATAATAAGAAGAAAATATAATTAAAAAACAACTGAATTAAAAAAGTCAAAACCCTAACCACCCTTCCCGTTCATTTCACAAATATAACATTTGGGTGTTTTGGGGGGTGTCCATTAAATTACCCTTATCTCAATGGAAACTTTGCCCACCTTTCCAACCAGGTGGATGCATGTGGTTTCATGTGAGATTGACATTTGCTATTTTATTTTTTCTTCTAAGATCATGTTACTCAAGTAAGGTAAAAACTTATTGTTTTTTTCTTGTACTCAAAAGTTGTCCTCCCACATAGAAAGTGAAAATGTTAGGGTAAGGAATGTTATTGATTTTAGTTGGAATAAGTTAAACACCGTACTTCTTGTTAGTGTAAAAAAAGCATTTAAAGTGTGATTAATTGGACGGTTAATGGGTTAGTCACAATTCTGCTCAAGAATTGATGTAAAAGAATTGGTTAATCTATCTGGCTGAGTAATTTGACCAGTTCGATTGACCAGGCCTATTCTTGTAAAACAAACTGGTTAATCTTTACCTATGTTGCACAGACATGGAAA
The DNA here is from genome assembly GCA_036927795.1 of Iris macrosiphon. NCBI lineage: Eukaryota > Viridiplantae > Streptophyta > Magnoliopsida > Asparagales > Iridaceae > Iris > Iris macrosiphon. The sequence goes on along the minus strand of JAYESA010000017.1, from coordinate 130,776,092 downwards.
AATGGTGTCCATATCCGTATCCACATTTGTAACTACACTGTACCTATATGAAAATACTTGTATCTTGTATCCATATCTTGTCCTTATCCGTATATGTGTCCATATTCAAGCGACATAAATCTTACAATCCAATAACCCCATGCATAACGAAACCTTTCCTTAACTCTTTTCCCACTCTATTCCCCTCCACTTGTAACTAAACTATTATCCCCTAACTCTAATCAGATTACACCTACAATTCTGTTGCTTCTTCAATATGTATGTAATCTTATCTTTTCAGTAGTGTTCTACTGTGGAGCACTACATTATTTAGAAGAGAATCAGTTGAACCATGTAAAGTCTAACTTGATCATTTTCTTTTATTTCAATATCAATATATTGGTAGATCTAATATTAATGACTGGTGTTCCTGTCTAGCAAAAAGTAGTGGTGGATAGCCTCTAGGGCAAAATATCTACTAACTTATGCTCCGTGGTTAGACTCCGTGGTTAGATTTTTTGTTGATTTCATTTTCATATACAACCTACATGGAGCCTGGAAGCAATACTGATAAATGGAAATGCTTAGTTGCAATAAATTTGCAATTTATTATGAGAAAATGATCTATACATTTTTAACATAATTTCACCAATTTCAGATGGAGCATGACCTTTATTCTTCTGAAGACACCCCTCCTGAGAATGCTAACGTTCGGAAAGAGAACGCTGTGGTGAACCTCATGGAACCTACAAGGGACGACTATGGTTCTGGAACGAAAGAAAGTATGGAAAGTGGGCAGGCAATGATTCCTCGGGTACATTCTGCAAGTATATCCAGCGATGTATTTGTTTACAGACAAGATGTTGTCGGATGCAGCAAGTATGAAGGTTTGCTTGGAGTCGTTATGGAGGTTGCAGGTGATTCAGATTCTGAAGGGAGCATTAGGGATGACAGTGACAGTGAGGATGATCGAGATAGGAATGTTGTTGTTGGTGGTGGTGATAACGTCAATGTTGGTGATGAAAGCAATAATCATGATGGTGATGAAGACGATGATTCTCTTCAAGATGGTCAGGTTAGAATAATATGGACTGATGGCTCCGAGACAACCGACAAAGTTAGCGACGTCACAATTGTAGATAGGAGTTTCTTTCATGGTGATATAGTTGCTTCTGTTTCAAATCCAACTGGTCATTTGGGTCTTGTTGTCGATGTTAAAATCATGGTTGACTTACTAGCTCCCAATGGGGAAGTGATAAAACAAATATCATCTAAAGATTTGAAACGCATACGAGAATTTTCTATAGGGGATTATGTGGTTCGTGGACCATGGCTTGGTCGAGTGGATGATGTTTTTGACAATGTGACTATCTTGTTTGATGATGGATCAGTTTGCAAAGTTGTAAAAGCAGATCCATTGCGACTCCAGCCTGTTTTGAAACCTGTAATTGATGATGCGGATTGTCCATACCACCCTGGTCAGCGGGTCCGGGCTGTGTCTTCTTCAGTTTTCAAAAGTTCAAGGTGGCTTTCTGGCTTATGGAAAGCTAATCGTCTCGAAGGTACTGTCATTAAAGTTCAGACGGCATCTGTTATGGTATATTGGATAGCTTCAGCTCACCTTGGTGTTGGGACTAATTCATCTGCTGTTCCCTCTGAAGAACAGAACCCGAAGGACTTAACTCTGTTACATTGTTTTTCGTATGCAAATTGGCAATTGGGTGATTGGTGTCTCTTTCCATCTTCATCTGACGCTGATGGGACTTCGGAAAGCAGTAGTCTTAAGGCAACTGTTGGTGGTTCTCCTACCAGTCATTCTAAGGATTGCACACTTCTTGATCATACTTATTCTCATGTAAACCGTGGTATAAAAAGTTCTGGACAGGATTCGGACAGTCCTGAATCAGTCGACAAAGGCCTTCAATCATCGGAGACAAAAAAACCTATAACTGCCGTTGTAGATGAAACTCTCAACCACACCGCTACAACTATTTCCGGGGTCAATGATTTGCAATTAGTTTCTGGACAAATCAGTAGCAGCGATGGTGGAAGTGATGCTACATCCAACGGTTTAGATGGAAATTTCCAGTCTGAAAATAGAGATTCTATGGGTATAGATAAAACTGTTAAACTAGGCGAAAGCAGTAGAACTGGCTTAAATGACATATCACAGGAAGATGGCTGCTGTGATAGTTCATTGGTTACAAAGGAGGCAGCCCATGAAAGCTGGCCTTCTTACCGCAGAAAGCTTCGCAAAGTCTTGTTTAAGAGAGACAAAAAAGCCCGTAGAAGAGATGAGACTTTTGAAAGGGCTCTTTTCATTATAAATACTATGACAAAGGTTGATGTGGCATGGCAAGATGGTACAAAACAGTATGAAGTAGACTCGAAATCTCTCCTTCCAATTCAGAGTCCAAGTGACCATGAATTCTTTCCGGAACAGTATGTGGTGGAGAAAGTCTCAAGTGAATGCGATGATTCTTTGGACACAAAGCAGGTGGGGATTGTAAGAAGTGTAAATTCTAAAGATAGAACTGTATGTGTGAGGTGGTTGAAGCCGGTTTCCAGGCCAGAAGACTTGCGGGAGTTTGATTGTGATGAAGTGGTCAGTGCATATGAGCTTGATGTACATCCAGATTATGATTATTGTTATGGAGATGTAGTAGTGCGGCTGTCACCAGTTTCAGTTCCTTCTACCACAGCCAATTTGGAGAGTACTACTGGGGAACCTGCAGAGCAGCTTGATCAGTTTGAAGCAGATGCTGATGCACTAAAAAATCCTTCAAACTATGATCAGGCTGAGCTGTTACTAAAGGACGAAGATTGTACAGATTTCACATCTTTATCATGGGTGGGAAATATAACTGGCCTTCAAGATGGTGATATTGAAGTTACATGGGCAGATGGGATGGTGTCAAAGGTATATTTACTGCTCAAATTTGGGCAACCGGAGTAGTAGTGATTTTGACTAAGTCTAGTTTATATAACATGAATGGTTTTGTTTTGTTTTGTACACTGCTAGGTTGTTCTATTCTATCATCTTTGTTAATGCCTTTATAAATATGATTATTCATTCTCATCATGTCGTCTTAGGTTGGCCCTCAAGCAATTTATGTTGTTGGTCGTGATGATGATGGAGATTCATTTGGGGGTGGAAGTGAAGTTAGTGATACAGGTGCTAGCTGGGAAACAGTTGATGGTAATGAAACCGATATGCTCATAACTATTGAAAAGGTTAGTTACTCATATTATCCAAGTTGGTTGATATCTTTAATGCTTATATTGGCAGTATATCTGACAAGATGATTGTGTTCAGGAAGGTGATTTACAAAGTCCTTCTGACAACAGTCCTGATATGGAAGGTACAAGCACAGTTCCTGTAGAAGATAGCAATATTGGACGAAGTGGGCCACTCTCGGTGCCTCTTGCAGCTCTTGGTTTTGTCACTAGATTGGCTACAGGGTTGTTCTCGCTGGGTAGAAAAGAACAAGATATAGATGATACAGTTGCAGATGGAAATGAGTCACAGGACAATTTAGAGGATTTAGACAATAGAGCTGCCGATGGTGGAAGTATCCCTTTAAACAATGCCTTGGATAGTCACAGTACGCAGGATGGGCTTCAGAATGCTGATGACAATCATGTTGCAGTTACAAAAGATAATGAAGTGCTAGACATGGATGATCTAGACAACTCAGTGCCTATTGGAATGCATGATTGCAGCTCAGGAGCAGATAATAAGGATGACCATTGTAACTTTAAACACTTTGATGTAGCTGAGAGCCCTTTGGACCATTATTTCCTTGGATCCAATGCTCAGGTAACATTAAATACTCTGTAACTGCCTCATATAGTTGCAGTGACCCCTGCCTCTATCTTTATCGAAGACTAATGCTGTTGCACTAAAAAAATTGCTTTCAGTTAGTTATAACTCGATGAAATATCTTTTAAATGCAATAGTCCTGGCCTACGCTAATACACAATCAAATTGCAGAGTAATGGCGGAAGGAAATGGGCGAAAAAAGTTCAGCAGGAATGGAGTATCCTTGAGAAGAATCTGCCTGGTAATGGATTATGTTAATTACTCAATCAAAAATCGTTTGAGAAGATTTTAGTAGCAAGTGAACACCATGTTTGTTTTAACTTTAGATTATTTATTCTTGATTGCAGATGCTATTTATGTCAGAGTGTTCGAGGATCGTATGGATCTCTTAAGGGCTGTGATAGTTGGAGCATGTGGAACACCTTACCAAGATGGCCTTTTCTTCTTTGACTTCCACCTTCCGCCAGAATACCCTCAAGTACCACCGGTAATGTGACAGCTTTTATTTTCACTAGATTCCATTGTTCATTTTGCTGATAGGTTAGCTTTCCACCAGGTAATCACAAGGCTGACCATCCAGTATTTAAAGTGCTTTTTATTTCTTTTAATTCTTCATTCTGTATCTGCAGACAGCATACTATCATTCAGGTGGCTTGCGCATAAATCCTAATTTATATGTAGATGGAAAAGTATGCTTAAGCCTTTTGAATACATGGACTGGTAAAGGAAACGAAGTTTGGGAACCATCAACGTCTAGTATCCTTCAAGTCCTAGTCTCCCTCCAGGGTCTGGTCCTCAATTCTAAGCCATATTTCAATGAAGCTGGGTACGAGAAGCAGGTTGGGACTATTGAAGGAGAGAAGAATTGTATACCTTACAATGAGAATACATACCTATTAAATTTGAAGTCAATGATGTATCTTCTGCGAAGGCCTCCTATGGTAAAACCAATCATTTCCTTGCTACTTTCTTTTCGTATAATCTATTATTTGATCTGTTGTATGAAAATGAACTGTTCTTATAAGTTTAGTTAATTATTTATTTATAGTGCCTGTTTATAAGATTATTTGTTGCAGATTTCTTTCTCTGTTGTTGATTGCTATTTATCCTGTCTAGTATTAATGCTTTCTTGGAGAATTGCTATTTATGATCTACTTCGTAGGAGATCCTAGTAGTTCTTTATTCTAACTATTGCAATTGGGTTTATTAATTCATGTTTCTCTTCAAGCAAAAGTCTAAGCCGAACCTTATTCCTGTTACATATTGCATTTTTCTTGCATCTTGGGTCTGTGTAGCCTGTAGGTAACAGAGCTCCTTCCTGTGACACTCATTATACACAATAATTTACAAGCACAATGTTCTTCATCATTGTTGACTAGTTCCGAGCAGAAATTGATGCGCTAAAGTATTTAAACTTGCTATTTATGTCTTAGTAATCCAACTAACTGCATGATACTTGATCGTACTTTTTTTCTTTTCTTTAGAATGCTACCATAATCTTATTGTCTGAGGATAGAGTATGATGCCAGATGAAACTTTTGATGCTTCGTGTATTTACATTTGTTTGTGGCTACAGCATTTTGAGAGCTTCGTCAAGGACCACTTTCGGAATCGAGGCCATTACATTCTCAAAGCATGTGAGGCTTATATGAGTGGCTGTTTGATTGGTTCACTTACGAAGGATGCTTGTATGACTGAGAAGAGCAAGGACCATACCACTTCTGTTGGTTTCAAGCTGATGCTAGCAAAACTATTGCCTAGGTTAATTGCAGTACTCACTGAAGTCGGAGTTGATTGCAAGGAATTTGAGAACATACATAGTTCATAAAAGGTCCCGAGAATCTGAACTGCTGCAACATGTCATTTGTTATTGTTTGCACCAAGCTAGTACTGTGATTGTTACAAATGTTCTCCCTACAACAGATCTCATTTAGTTCTGCATCCAGGAAACCAATTTCCTGTAGATTGACTGCCAATTCCATCATCTTTGCAAAACCGCTGTACCAAGCTTTGTGGAATTAGGTTAAAGCAACATGAATTTGTTCATTTATTTGTGTTTCAGTATGGAAGTTGTACCGGAAATATTACTTAGGTATGGAATGTTATGTGCCTGTTATAGAACTAATTCGTCCTCATCATATACAAATTCTGATGAGATAATGTCGCGATATTTGCAATGCTAGAATTTGTAATTTTCTCAAACAAGCTGGTGGAATAAGAATTGTGATATAATCTGATTCGACTTGATCATCTTATGATGCAATGAAAAAATCGGGTTCAAGGAAATGGATATGAGGTCCTGAGGCTAGTGATGTAACCAATTTCACAATCCGATACATCACACATTGCACAATATTCGGATCAATGGCGCCCATGATTTGTGTGCAATCGGCCAAGGGTTTGATCTTTTGAGTAACATCCATACGTTCGGCCATTGGTGAACATTAGGATGTATAGTGTGTAGGGGTGACCATTATTCGGTTTTGGACAGAAAATCGAAATGGACTGAATAAGAGGTTCGGTTCGGTTTTAAAAATACTAAAAAAATTTATTGGATTTCGATTTCGGTCCAAAACCAAAAATCGAATAAGATTTATATAATTATGTAAATATTCTTAATTTTATACATATTTTATAATTAAAATTGTGTATATTTTTTTCTATATTTTGAAAACAAAAATTCAAAGTATTTGTTTTGAAGTCCAATTTTGATAATTTAACCATTAGATAACCTTGGACACAATTTTAAAATACAATAAATATATGTATATATGTACAAAAAATTACAATTTTTATTATAATTAAGAAACATCACAACTTTGGGTCCGGTCAATCCTATTAGTGTGAATCGCTCCACTATGTCACGGACTTAGTGATTTTTTCTTCACTTCGACCCATGCGGCGCACAAACTTCTTTTTCGAAGACCTGTGCAAGCCTTCTCCCAAACACTTAGCTAGATCGCTAAGGCAAATATGAGAAAAAGTGGAGCAAATGAGAGAAATTGGAATATTGAAATATTTATTACTAGAGAGAGTTTACAACTTTTGGGTGGTGAGTAGCAAATGAGCCTCCCACTTATTTATAGGCTCTTAAGAGCCTCACAAGAAACTTCTGGAATAGGAATATTCCAGGAATTATTCTATGCTTTATTTTAAATGCTAGATTTGTACAAAGAACCCTCTAGAAAGTAGGAACCCTCTAGAAAATGGGACAAAGAAAGTGGGCCAAAAATATTTTGCTTGACATTCTCTCCCACATGTTTCGTCGACGCCCTCGTTGACGGGTGCATTAAGTCTACGAACGACTTCCACTCCCGCAGCCATGGTCGTCACGTGTCGTTCCGTCGTTCCTTCTTTTTCTTTCCCGTGCGGCCTTCTCCAGACTTGACCATCTTCTCCACAAGATCGAAAGCAAACTGGTTCACCGTATCACCTTTTTTCATGGTCTGTACCCTCCTTGGCACATAAAGAGGCTTAAATAGTCGATCTGGTCGCAGATCCACCTTATCTCGTGGGCGCACATAGTCCTCAATACCTCCACGCATGCGAGTCCTATTGCAATTCAGTTGACCCGAATGTCCACCACGATTCTCGAACGACTCCTTGCACAAGCCACTCTACTTTCGTACACATATCTTTGTCGCACCTGCCTTATCGCAGTTCACGACATGCTTCTCCTGACCTTTGTCCAGCTTGGTAGCAAGATCCACCTCCCTCCACGGAAGTGACTTATCGGGATTGTCCCTTGCAACCTCATTAGTCTCGTTTAGAAGATCTTCCTCCTCGAAGTTCTCCTTCATCTCTAGCACCGCTAAATAGGCCATCTCCCTTTTGCTACACTCCTTGAGCTGAATGGCAGAGACAACTTTTTTCCTTTGATGATTCACCTCGTGCAACACTCACCATGCATGAAGATCCCTCCTACATAAAGCTGACGACTCCCAAGTGTGGCATTGGAACCGCCTTCGCCGTGATTAGGAAATTCATGCCAAGTATCATCTTAAGTCGTCCAATTATGTACCAGTAAAATTGGCAACACCTGACCAATGTCCCACCTTTATGCGAACTCCCTTGGCTACCCCTTGCACGGGGTGAGCCGCTGAGTTGACCGCCTTAATCTTACTTGAATCTTTTTTCAACGCTAGACCTAAGCGATAGACCTCTGCGTCCGAGATGAAGTTATGAGTAGCGCCCGTATAAACCAACGCCCGTGTGCTCATGTCGTTGATCCTCACGTCAACATACATGAGCTCCCTGCTCGGAGTCTCTAACACAACGAACTTGGCCTTAACGGCGTTGAGTAAGCACAACGCTCCCATGTGCGCTCCCACTTCGTACTCCTCTTCCTCCACCTCCTCGCTTTGGACGACATTGACACGCTTGCTCCTGTTCTGGCAATCCCGAGCATAGTGATTTTTTTCACATATGAAGTACAAAACTATCCGCTTGGGTTGGGCCTACGCTTCTTTCTCTCGAACGGACCTTCTTTAGGAGAGATCTCATTCTCCCCCCACCATTCTCTTTGGCGGTCTTTGGCTTGTCCTTGACATCGTTGTCGTTCCACCTTCCTCGATGGACTTCAACCTTTTCACGCTTCTCCATGGCGGCGTTCAAGTCTTGCACCCTCTATCGCTGCAATTCTTGAGCCGCCACGGTTGAAGTCCATCGAGGAAGAAGAATAAGCGATCCTCCTCGCCCATGCTAGATATCACGAGCATCAAGCGTGTGAACTGTGCAACGTACTCTTTGACTGTCCTCGTGTGTTTGAGTTGCCGCAAGCACCGCCTCGCCGCAAACTCCACATTCTCCGGCTAGAACTGGGACTTGATCTCCTTCTTGATATCCTCCCAAGTCTCAATTGAGCACAAATCCTTCTCTATTTTTATGCACCTACGACGCCACCACAACATAGCATCATCGATAAAATATAGTGAAGCAATGTTTACCTTCTCAGCCTCATCCATGATATGCAACACCTTGAAGTATCGCTCCACATTCTACAAGAAGTTCTCCACCTCTTTGGCATCTTGTACCCCACCGAAGAATTTTGGCTCGGGGATCTTTCTTCTCGGTGCCTCCCTACTCGAAGGTCCACCATTCGCAACGGCCTTCTCCAAAATGGCAACTTTGGTCTTGAGTTCTCCGTAACTCTCCACCACGGTCTTTAGCTCCTCGTAGCTTTGGACCTTCCCACGCAAGTCCTCAATCTCCGCATGATGTGCCTTGAGCTCCTCCTCACTTGGATTTGCTCCCGAAATATTGCCATGGACGAAGCGACGTCACTCTCCAGCCCATTGAAGAACTCTTCTAGCCTTGCGTTGTTTTGCTCCACGGGGCCCATGCATATCCCTATGTCCCTCGAACCCGTCTCCAAGCTCTTGAGGCATTCTGTAAGATCGATAAGGGTACACTCTGCCGTAGGCTCCTTGCCCTTGCCCCTCTTGTTGGTCTTGGTGTCACGTTCCAGTCCCAAAATACGTAGGACTAGGAACACGTAAGCATGTCAGCCGTATGTATATGGCAACTCCAATATATGGATACCATAATACACACGTACGCTGTAATATGAATAATAACTCACATGTGGTATATATATTGTCACAAGTCACAGAAATACTAATCTCATCCACACAACAAGTCATAGAAAAGAAATACTAAACTAGAATCATGAGTCTGAATAATCCAAAAATAATAGTTGGGTGGAGACAAATCCACTACCAAAGACTATATCCAAAACTAAAATGAGAGAGGAGTATAAAACCTCCAATATAAAATAAGATGATGATAGAAGTGTATCAGCTAAGAAGATCCATCACTAGAGATAATCAATGATGCTCAGAAGGTAAGACCTCCTTGGTAGAAAATAATGCGTCAGGTCCAGGCCCGTACTCCTGCGGATACTCCTGATCGTCTATACCTGGCAAGGGACCAGGTCCTTAGAGGGACGTAACAAGATACATATAAGCATGCCAATTGAATACAGTAAACATGCAATATAGACAGAAAATATATAAGTACGTTGTACAAGACAATCTATATGAAATGCATAATGAGGATAACTTTTCGACGTATGGGCATGGGTAGGGTACTCGATCTAAATCTCACAACTCACACACACGTCAGGGATATCAGAAATTGACATACCGCGGGGGTAGTGACCAGCGCGACTCCAGAAATCGGCATACCGCGGGGGCAGCGACCAGCGCGACACACTACCGTAGTCGTGCTAGATACTACGGTTTACCAGAGTGGTTATAGCCCATACGCCTACTGATTGTCCTCCCCTCTCATGATACTATGTGTCAAGTGTGTGTCAATATATATATATATATATATATATATATATATATAGCATATACTTATGACTGAAAGAAAACACACATACAATGAATATACAGAAATATAATAAGCATACAAAGTACTGTAAGCAATTTGACAAGGTATACTTGCCTGGCAAGAAAGCTGCAAAGTGTAAACGTTAAGGCGTCAAGCACACAAGAGTAAAAACTACGACCTCAGAATAAACGTCTCCGGATGCTGAAATAAATATCACCAACGTTCCCAGAATAAGCGAGATAGCTAGAAAATACTACCCTTTCGTCCAATTTGGACACAGGGGCAAAACGGTAATTTTGGGTCAAAGCGGGGTCCACATGTGGCCCATTTTACACCGAAAAGCGTGCCAGGGGTAAAGGTCTCTAAATGGGATAAATTATAACCAATTCTAAATGTCAATACGAACTCAACGGTACGTCCAATTTTGGATTCCGGTGAGCCGAACACAAATTCGTCCAAAAAGTCAACCGTAGGGCCCGTAAATAGGCAGCTTGGTCAACTATCTCAGAATTGCGTGAAACTTGGGTCACAGGACAAGCGTGATACCATGAATCCAATGGCGCAAGTTTCGTCGCGTTCTGACGAGCGTACACTAAATGGTGCGATATTTTGTAAAAGTTGCGATATAGGGCCGTTACACGGATACATGGTGATTCCGACGCGCACACACGTCCAAATCAGTTTCCATAAAAGCTCACACGTCTGGACATACCATACGCGCCTTTCGGTGCAATTGGTACGCGACGGGGCGGTCCCGTTTGGCGGGGCGCACTCCGTATCACAAATTTTTGTGTTTCGAAAACATATTTTTATGAGTTTTCAACCTAATTTATTTCTGTATTTAACACCAAATAAAATAATATAATTAACAGAAAATAATCTCGGTTATATGGTCTTCCCATAGCAAGAAGAATTTCTAAGTTTGGATCTCTGTGGTGGGAGATACGAGTCCTTGAACATGAGTCATCGCAACAGATTATAGTGGTTTAAAAATATGGTTTTTCCTAAAGTTGGCGTCGATTTTTACCTAGTTTTTAATGCTGCACGATGGAAACTAATCTACGGGATTTAGAGAGGGATATGTGGGGATCATACCGGCGAAGACGAATCGAAATTTGGTTGAGCGAGGAGGCGAGAATCTACGCGGGAAGGGAGGTTCGTCGCTGTGATCTGCTGGGGTGCGCACGGTCGGGGTTGACGGCGGCGGGCGGCTTCCGGCGGGGGCGCGGTGGTGTCGTGGCTGGGCTGCGGCGCTGGGTCGAGGTGGTCGAGAGGTTTGAAGTTAGGGTTAGGGTTTATATAAATATTATATATATAGTGAGAACAGGGAAAGGGGCAGGTGAGCGGGGCCTGGCCGCGCGCGGGTGTAGGGGAATAGCAGCGGGGGGAGGTTGGTTTAGACTTAGGGTTAGTTAATTAGTGGGATGTGGGTTTATTAAGTTGTAGGCATTAAGAGTTTATTTAAGGGTTTATAAGATTAAGGTTTTTTTTTCCATTCTTTTCTTTTCATTTCTTTTATTATTTAATTACATTATTATTATTACTACTATATATTATTTATATATATATTTAAGGTATATATAAAAATACATTTGTACCCAAATAAATTCTAAAAAAAATCGATCCCTCATCTGCAAATATTCCTAAAATAAAATAATAGGACTTTGTGCAATAATTCTAAATGATTGATTAATTAAATCAATAATATATATTATCTAATTAACTACAAAATAATATAAATAAATTCAATAACTAATTAATTAAATAATATTTAAAAATATGGGGTTTTACATTCTACCCAACTTACAAAAATTTTGTCCTCGAAATTGACACTAACCCATACTCATAATAATCACTATAGCTATTACACTACATTGCTATCTAGCAGTGCTTCCTAAAAGTCATGGTTTGTCATTCTAACACTTCTTATTTATTTTTCATACGCTATTCTATTATCCTCTAACTCGTCTACACTACCCAACTTACAAGAATTCTACTAGTAGTCAAAGTCTCTTGAAGCTATTGTCTAGGTTCTAGGACGAATTTATTCATTGGGTCGAGAATCTTGGAATACCTGTCTGGAATCTCATAACTATAATTTTTCCCCATAATCGTCAAGTATCGTAGTCTAATACTGCCACGCCACCTGGCCAGTATGACTGCAAGTAATTCGACTACTCTACCATAATCGTCTAGCTACAGCTGTCGCTACCTCGCCAGCGATTTGTCATAGTCATCAGTCCGTAACAAGTGCCTTCAATTCTTTCCTAAGCATAGTCTAAGTTTTAGGGCAACACTTTAGGTCTTGACTAACTTTATAACTATTAGGAGTATGAACTATTTCAAACAATCTACCTAATTCCTGTTAGACTAAGGGATGCTATTCATGGTTTAAAATAATAAGGGGATATAGATATTGCTATAGTGCATATACATAAGGGTTATCATTATTAACTCATCCTTTAGTTATCAATCATTACTAACACATTTATGTTTTAACTAACAAAATAAGGGTAAAGTTGAAGTAAATCAAACAATTTCTAATGGCACGAAAAGATGCAACTACGATAGGAAGAATTAAGCACGAGATAAGGAATGAAGATGGAAGAGAAGATGAGCCACCCAAGGGTGTGAGATGGTGATAGGAAGAGAATACTACTACTGCTACTCGCGTCATCCATTAGCATCGCGTGTATGCCATCAGGGTAACATATCCTCATAATTGCTAAACTACCATATATATAATTCTATATCTATTTGTACATCTAAGATCTTGTGTCATAATAGGGTTATGAGTATGCAATGACAAATATAACTAAAAGGTCGTACCTGTATCTACGGCTTCCTGTGCCTGCGCTCCCTTATTTGTCATCATGAGTGCTTGGCCTTGTCCTTGGTCATTCAGCTGGGGTCTAGCCTCCTCCATTTGTGCAGACTGTAGAAGCAGTGGTGGATCCCTTTGGTCTCCTATACTTGAGGGTATATGCGGTGTTCCTGATTCTAATGCCATAGACCTCTGGTTCTGCTGAGAACATTCTCGGGCTTGATGGTGACTTGATCCACATACCATGCACAACCCCAATCGATGATGACAATCTCTATGAATATGACCTATCTTACCACAAATGTGACAAGTACGGGGGTCCTTGGTTGGATATGGTGCGACACTATCTGGTTGCTGGCGTGTCAAAGGGTGTCTAATGGGTCCTCCTTGCTGTGTCCTTACTGGTCCTTGGTGACTTCTCTGTTGATTTCCGTTTCCCTTGCTGATGGCCTCCTGGATCCTGGCCTCTGTCAATAACTCGGCATAAGAGATCCGGGACTGTGAGCTAGTATAGTACTGGAGCTCCTGAGTCAGCCCATGGTGAAACCTCTTAGCCTTCTCCAAGTCACTAGGTATTAGGGCAGTGTCATACTTACTGAGGCGGCTAAACTCTGCATCATACTCATCAACTGTCTTGTTTCCCTGCTCCAGATGGGGGAACTGATCGTACAACGCATCGCTTACAGTGTCCGGGAAGTACTTTCTCTTAAATCACTCCAAGAATTGTTCCCAAGTCTGATGCGTACCCAACTGGCGCTCCACTGATTCCCACCAGTGATGAGCGTTACCCTCTAGCTGGGTCCTTACGCCTATCATCCATAGATCTGTAGGTAGTTGAGATGCCTCTAACAACTTCTTGGTGTTGGCAATCCAGTTCGTGGTCTCCTCTAGACTCTCATTGCCTTTATATGGCTTGGGGCCCATCTGCACAAAGTCCTTGACTGAACCAACCCGAGCTTGCGGTACTAAAACTAGTGCCTGGGATGGGGCAGGGGCTAGGACAGCCATTCTCTCAAGTGCTGCCAGAAATTCTAGCCTCTGCTCTGCCACTTGTTGCCTCTGCTCTGCAGCCTGCGCGGCTGTCTGCTGACTCTGTTCCTGGATTATCATCTGGAAGAATTGGAACAACTGTGTCTGGATATCCTGCGGTGCTAGTGGAGCTGGAAGAGTCCCATTAGGCACCGTGGAAGGAACTGATGGAATTGGATTGTTAGTCAGTCCATCCGATCCCGGAAGAAGAGGAGTTGTTGAGGCCTCTCCTGGTGATTTGTCGTTAACTCCTGGAGACGCGTTGTCCCCGGTGGCGGCATACCCGTTACGCAAATTAATCTCTCTGCAAGAGATGGACGGAGGATTAGGAAAAGTACATGAATCAACCAGGATGCAAGCACTTAAGTAGGACATGTTGGAAGGAAGGTAAGTTATAGTCAAGTGTGGATGGGACCTAAAATTTTAATCCTAGGTGCATGCCCGCTCGGTACAGTTACGTAACCGAAATGGCTAACTAGACCTGCATGGGCCACCACAAAAATATGTCACGCCCCTGCCCCAAAATACATAGGACTAGGAACACGTAAGCATGCCAGCCGTATGTATATGGCAACTCCAATATATGGATACCATAATACACACGTACGCTGTAATATGAATAATAACTCACATGTGGTATATATATTGTCATAAGTCACAGAAATACTAATCTCATCCACACAATAAGTCATAGAAAAGAAATACTAAACTAGAATCATGAGTCTGAATAATCCAAAAAATAATAGTCGGGTGGAGACAAATCCACTACCAAAGGCTATATCCAAAACTAAAATGAGAGAGGAGTATAAAACCTCCAATATAAAATAAGATGATGATAGAAGTGTATCAGCTAAGAAGATCCATCACTAGAGATAATCAATGATGCTTAGAAGGTAAGACCTCCTTGGTAGAAAATAATGCGTCAGGTCCAGGCCCGTACTCCTGCGGATACTCCTGATCGTCTATACCTGGCAAGGGACCAGGTCCTCAGAGGGACATAACAAGATACATAGAAGCATGCCAATTGAATACAGTAAACATGCAATATAGACAAAAAATATATAAGTACGCTGTACAAGACAATCTATATGAAATGCATAATGAGGACAACTTTTTAACGTATGGGCATGGGTAGGCTACTCGATCTAAATCTCACAACTCACATACACGTCAGGACATCAAAAATTGACATACCGCGGGGGTAGCGACCAGCGCGACTCCAGAAATCGACATACCGCAGGGGTAGCGACCAGCGCGACACACTACCGTAGTCGTGCTAGATACTACGGTTTACCAGAGTGGTTATAGCCCTTACGCCTACTGATTGTCCTCCCCTCCCATGATACTATGTGTCAAGTGTGTGTCAACATATATATATATATATATATATATATATATATATATATAGCATATACTTATGACTGAAAAAAATACACATGCAATGAATATATAGAAATATAATAAGCATACAAAGTACTCTAAGCAATTTGGCAAGGTATACTTGTCTGGCAAAAAAGCTGCAAAGTGTAAACGTCCAGGTGTCAAGCACACAGGAGTAGAAACTACGGCCTCAGAATAAACGTCTCCGGATGCTGAAATAAACATCACCAACGTTCTCAGAATAAGCGAGTTAGCTAGAAAATACTACCCTTTCATCCAATTTGGACACAGGGGCAAAACGGTAATTTTGGATCAAAGCGGGGTCCACATGTGGCCTACTTTGCACCGAAAAGTGTGCCAGGGATAAAGATCTCTAAATGGGAAAAATTATAGGTCAAACTAATTCTAAATGTTAATTCGAACTCAATGGTACGTCCAATTTTGGATTTCGGTGAGCCGAACACAAATTTGTCCAAAAAGTCAACCGTGGGGCCCGCAAATAGGCGGATTGGTCAACTATCTCATAATCGCATGAAACTTGGGTCACATGACCAGCGTGATACCATGAATCCAATGGGCAAGTTTTGTCGCGTTCTGACGAGCGTACACTAAATGGTGCGGTATTTTACAAAATTTGCGATACAGGGCCTTTTCACGGATACGGGGTAATTCCGACGCGCACACACGTCCAAATTAGTTTTTGCAAAAGTCCACACGTCTGGATATACTATACACGCCTTTCGGTGTAATTGGTATACGACGGAACGGTCCCGTTTGGCGGGGCGCGCTCCGTATCACAAATTTTTGTGTTTCGAAAACATGTTTTTATGGGTTTTTAACCTAATTTATTTCTGTATTTAACACCAAATAAAATAATATAATTGACAAAAAATAATCTCGATTATATGGTCTTCCCATAGCAAACAGAATTTCTAAGTTTGGATCTCTGTGGTGGGAGATACGAGTCCTTGAACATGGGTCATCGCAACAGATTATAGTGGTTTAAAAACGTGGTTTTTCCTGAAGTTTGCGTCAATTTTTATCTAGTATTTAACACTGCACGATGGAAACTAATCTACGGGATCTATAGAGGGATTGGTGGGGATCATACCAGCGAAGACGAATCAAAATTTGGTTGAGCGAGGAGGCGTGAATCTACGCGGGAAGGGAGGTTCGTCGTTGTGATCTGCTGGGGTGCGCGCGGTCGGGGTTGACGGCGGCGGGCGGCTTCCGGCGGCGGCGCGGTGGTGTCGTGGCTGGGCCACGGCTGTAAAATCCCTAATTCTAAAAATCGTATTAATCTATTTTAATTAATTAATAATTGAATTATAGTAATTATGAGCTAATTAGAGGAAATAGAATTTTTTTAATTTTTATTTTTAGGTGTTTGTGCAATAAGGGATTTATGGACCAATTATGAATTTTCCTTAATTAATTCCAAGTAGGAGAACCTTTGGACAGTTGCTAGCTTAATGGTATACACTATTATAATTTCTAGGAATTTCTATGTATATATATATATACATATGTAGTTTAAATAGAAAAGCATAGGGATAAGAATTGAATAAGAAAGAAAGGAAAAAGAAAAAGGAAAAAAAAGAGTTAATGGATCTTAATCTAACCCAAACCCGACCCTAATATACCCCAACCCGCTTCACCCGCCAACTTAAGAAACAACAGCAGTTGGCCACAGCTAACCCCTGCGTGGAAACAATCCGACCCCCCCGCTCTCTACTAATATATATATATATATATATATATATATATATATATATATATATATATATATTAGAATAGCCACAAAACCCCAAACCCTAACCCTAACCCTAATCTTCTTCTTCCCCCTGACCCGACGCCGACCTAACGTTGACCGCCGCCGCAGATCCACCGCACCGCGTCCGCCGTCCGCGACTAACCCACCGCACGCTGCGACAGGAAATACACAGCGAAGTACCTATGTTCAAGCCTTGTTTCCCGTCTCCTCGCTCGACCAAACTCGATCCCGTCTTCACTTGTACGTTCACGACTTAACACCCTTCCATATCTGTATGTTAGTTGACCTCGAACAACGCGTAACCTTAGGCGAAAATAGCGACCAAGTTGACAAAAAACGATAACTTTTGGGTATCGTAGAAAACTGCGGTAACTACTTATGTTCACGGACTCGTATCTCCCACCACAGAGATCCGAATTTGATTTTTCTTATTGGTATGCGAAGACCACCTAACCTAGTTTATTTCCTGTCAAATATAATAATTTATTAATTACTGTGTCTAGAATTAAATTAGATGGAAAACCCCAAAAATATATTTTTTTCCAAATTCTAGACATTGTGATACGGAGCACGCCCCGCCAAATGGGACCGCCCCGTCGTGTACCAAGTGTACCAAAAGGTGCGCGCGGTATACCCAGACATGTTGGCTTTCGCGGAAACTAATTTGGACGCGTGTGCGCGTCGGAATCAGCCCGTATCCGCAGAAATTCTTCGTATCGTAACTTTTGCAAAAGTCCCGCGCATTTAGTGCACGCTCGTCAGAATGCGACGAAACTTGTGCCACTGGACTCGTGGTATCGCGCTGGTCCTGTGATCGAATTTTCACGCATTTCTGAGACAGTTGACCAAATCGCCTATTGGCGGGCCCCTTAGTTGACTTTTTGGGCAAAATTGTGTTCGGCTCACCGAAATCCATATTTGGACATACCGTTGAGTTCGTACTGACATTTAGAGTTTGTTTGACCTATAATTTGTCCTATTTAGAGACCGTTACCCTTGGCACGCTTTTTGGTGCAAAGTGGCCCACATGCTTAGCCTGCTTTGACCCGAAATTACTGTTTTGCCCCTGTGTTCAAATTGGACGAAAGGGTAGTGATTCTAGATATTTTGCTTATTCTGGGAACGTTGATGATGTTTATTTCAGCATCCGGAGACGTTTGTTCTGCGACCGTAGCTTCTGATCCTGTGTGTTTGATATCTGGACGTTACATTTTGCAGCTTCTTGCCAGGCAAGTATACCTTGCGATTGTACTGTTAGTCATATTTAATATGTTGCATGCATCTTTATTTTCTGTCATTAGTTCATATATTTTAATTGTTATATAAAATGCGCGTCCAAGAAAACTTGGGTGCAGCGACGGTGTCGTCGTGATTTATTTTTATTATGTATATGCATTGACCTTGTTTATGAGACCTCCCTATTATCATGAAGCATCATTAGGTTTCATTGGCCGTGACACAGTTGTTACACAAGTTGTGAGTCTCATATAGATCACAGACTTGCGTGCAGGGTTTGGCCTCCTGTACGTATGGCCGTGCGTTAGGGATAACTGCTGTTAGAAACTTGGCATGCTAGAAGACTTAGCAGTTATTAGTAGTCCAGGGACATAGCCTATTGTAGTACGGTGGTCCAATCCTTGTCCTTGTTTTGTTGCAGGGTTGGGCTATTATACTAAAGATAGGCTATGAATCAAATCGTGTCATGGATGTGACATGCTTAGAGCATGGGGTGGGGAGAACAACAAGTACCGCATTTGGGCTCCTTTGCACTTTCCTTTTTATGTAATCCGTACTCTCCACCGGAGATACGCGGTCGTGATGACCCCTATACTACTTGGCGGCCTCTGTCGTTCAAAAGACGACATGCTTTGTAGGCCCCTGATTCTTCGAGAGAATCATGCCAATCCCATTTTATGGCCAGATAGCCCACTTGTTAGAAAGTTGTTCTCAATCTGCATTCACATAGATGGTTAGGCGACCCATTGGATATTTATTTCAGTACTTTATTGTCATGCTTCTATGTATCTTGCTATGTCCCTCTGAGGACCTGGTCCCTTTTCAGGTGTAGATGTTCAAGAGTATTCGCAGGAGCGCAGATCCGGGCTGGTTGCTTATATTTGAGGAGGTCTTCCCTTCGAGCCTCGTGATTATTGGTGATGTATCTATTTTGTGTATTGCTTTTATATTCCAGTTCGGTAGTAGATTTGTTTCCATCCGACTATCATCTTTAGATACTTTGTATTGAGATCTAGTTTCGTAGATATTGGTTATTTATTTATATTGATTTCTGTGGGTGGGATTTAGATTATACCCTGTGACTTGTGATAGTTTTTACCACTTGTGGATTGATATTCGTAATAGAGCGTACGTATGCGTTATGGTTTCCATATATTGGAGTGCCATAACCATACGGCTGGCATGCTTACGTGTTCCTAGTCCTACGTATTTTGGGGTGGGGCGTGACATATTTTTAGTGGTGGCCCATGCAGGTCGAGAGCATATTGTCTCGGTTACATTAATATACCGAGCAAGCCTGCACCTAGGATTAGAGTATAGGATCTCATCCACAATTGACTATGACTTATCTTCCTTCCAATCTGTTCTATTTGAATAATTGTATCCTGCTTGATTCATGTGCTTCCCTAATAGTTCCTTGAGTATAGCCTTCTCCTAGAATATAGAAGTCCCTGTTGTTAGATAATAAGTAGGGTAATATTCCTATTAAGAATACAACTAGAGTATTGATACATCACTAAGATCCGAATACCTAGTGAACCCTAGCGCCCTTATCTATAGATTGGTTACCATTACCCTTTGATGTATTTATGAAGACTTGAGAGTAGTATAAACACTACTATGATTAGTTTAAAATTTGATCATAGTGTTTGACCCTAGTATTGAGGAACCAATAGAAATCCAAGGTTAAATATTAGGGCTGGACCTAACTCTTATGGTGAGATAATATTATAACTATAAATTTAGATTCTTGTCTTGAGATTAACAAACAGTACCTTAGAAAGCCAAGAGCAATACATAGAATATTTTCTTGATCATACCTCGAACACAGAGATTAGCAACCACCTTCCCTCAAGAAACCATGATATTATCTAGAGACTTTCTATTTAAGTTCATATCTTGTTCCTCTGCAACCTTAACGCTCTCTATCTGTGCAACGACTAATCATTTTTTTCTTTTCTTTATCTTCCAACTCGTACCACCTGACACTTCTAATTTTAGACCAAGTGATTTTATCTTGTGTTAAGGATATATAGTTTGGTAGGATTATAGTTGTTAATGTTAAAATTTGAAAATTTTGTGCTTGGTAGTTAGAGCTTGATAAGTTTGAGTTGATCTTGTAGATTGTGACCTGATAATTATCTCTTAGTTTTAAATCACGTAACTTGTACCACACCTCGATGCGAGTTATATCCTCTCTCATTTAAAGGCCAGTAACTTTTCCATTCTTAGACATATGTTTTATGAGCACTATGATTAAGATTTAAGGTGACCATTACCTATATAATGCAATATGAGACCTTAATGAGTACCAAGATCCTTCCTCATATACCCTAATAAGAGTTTATACTTTACAAGGACCATGTTATTATGTAGAATCCCCTCAAGACGGCTACAGCATTAGTTAGTTCCTATAAGTTGGGTAGTATGCCTCATAACCTAGTATCACATAGCCTTCTTGACTCATTAAATGAAGTGTAATTGAATGACATTAACTATATGCTTGCATAAGAAGAAAATGTTTATTCAACTGTAGAGATTGTAGAGTCTTATTTCTTCTTTGTGAACTTGAATTATTTTGTAACATCTCTCATCATAATCTAGCGTACTTATCTTTTCTGTACTACCTTGACTTATGCTGCTATTATAGCCTAGTTTTGCAAGCTTAATCTTTTATCGAGCTTGTTCATGACATATGTGTTATTGGGGCCTGATCAACCACACTAATACAAATTGTCTAATCAGAATCAGTGTATTATGGTCTAGCTAGACATAGTGCATTGATTCGCCCTTCGCAATACTACTTTACGTGGATTGAGATATATAGTTGACTAGTAGACGCATGTACTTGCCCTCTAGATATGTCTGAGCGTATCGTATCGGTTACATAACTGTACTAATACGAGCATATAATTACCAAATAGGATTTCAATCCACAACTGCCTTGACAATTCCTATTTGAATTTTTTTTTTAAACGCCTTGATCCCCATACTTCTATTCTATTACCTCCCCTTGAACTCTTTATTATTGCTTTCCGTCTTCCCTATTTCGGAAAGACGAAACCTCATGCTTGGTATAAGTTTGATATGCAGATAGTACTAGATATACCCCATAGGCCAATCACATTATTTGATGATTACTTTCCGTAATTAAGGGTATATCATAGGTGATATATTTTGTGTAAACTTTGAGGATTGAATAACATGATTAAATAATTTGAGGAATAGTTTTTCTTCGATGTATAGCCTATTTTGATAGATAGGTAAATTCTAAGTTGGGTAGAAGTCGCATTGTCAACTTGAGGTGATTCTTTGATTGTGATCAAGCATCAAGTAAGATTAAATCGAGAGATTTAAGTCATTTTAATTTGAATTTTTTTTTAGAAGAATGATGAGGATTTAATGAATTTTGAAATCTTGATATTACGGACCAAATAATACTTTGAGCACATGATTTAAATTCTGAATATTGAAGGTTGAATCATCGATTTAAATCTTGAGGAAAATAAATAGAACTCTAAAACATGAACATTGACGGATTGAATTCCAAATTTGATGATTTGAATTGAAGGTTAAATTTTGATTGTTGGATTACCTATTTGAAATATTGAGGATGTAAATTGAAATTAAAATTTGAAGAGTACAAAATTTATAAGTTGAAGATAGGAATAATATTTGATTAGAAATATTTTCTAAAGAAGATTATGATAGCTGGAGCTCGTGATATAAAATTGATATGCGTTATTTAATTCTTGAAGATGTTATATGAATTCAATTTAAATTTGGATATGATTATTTAAAAAATTGAGAAGAGATTACAATATGTTAAATTTTGATTAAACAGAGGTTACCTTAAACTTTGAAAGTGATTGAGATGGATTTGAATAGATTTTAAATTTTGGAAGAGATTGCGATTGACTTGCCTTATATGCGAATGTGAAGGAGTTAACAAATTATGCCTTATTTTTAATTTTGAGGATGAAATAAGTTGGCTGGATTGTAAACCCCCTCACCCAAAATTAGACCTACTTGGCTTAGATAGTGAGACTAAGGCTAGTCTGAACCCAATTAGAAATAGAACACGATATTTTTATTTAATTTTACAACATTGTATCACTTAGCGTACCATACCGTTGCTTCGATAATTGGAGCACTATACTAGCCACTGCATACCTACAAATTTTATACCCTTATCCTAGACGTACCCGCCTTCTATTCTGATATTTGCGTGACTTATAATTATGCTCTCTTGTGCTACATTTTAGTCGCACAATATTCGTTGCAGACGTTATTATTTAATTCTAAATAATTCTAATTTTGTGTCCTTGTGCGTTCCAATCGAAATTGGAGACACGATCTTGACCCGTTTCGTACAACCCAAATTAGGATAATATTCTATTCTGAGCCCTCTATGTCCATGATACTTGTGTTCCACCTAATGTTATCCCCATGTATTCTAATTAATTCAAGAACACCTTGCACATTAATTTTGATTAATTTAATCCAATTTCCATCTTTGTGAAATTTTCCAATAGTTAGGCACTTTTATGCAAAGGTGCATTTTGGTGTCCACACCATTGGACATGACACATGTGGAAACCCATTTTTTCGTTCATATGAATTTTTTCCATGATCTTTGGAATGTGCAACGCGCAACATCGTCCCCTCATTTAAACCTAGCCTTGCATTTTAGAATGCAAATTATAGCCCTCCAAACATCCCCATGACAATTGAAAAATTATGGAGGTTAGGATGGAGGAAGGTACAAAATAAGCTGCAAACCTCTATCTTATACCATCCTTGACTTCCTATCGTGGCTTAGTTCTAATTTCGAGGACAAAATTTTTATAAGTTGGGTAGAATGTAAAACCCCTAATTCTAAAAACCATATTAATCTATTTTAATTAATTAATAATTGAATTATAGTAATTATGAGCTAATTAGAGGAAATATAATTTATTTATTTTTTATTTTTAGGTGTTTGTGCAATAGGAGATTTATGGAGCAATTATGAATTTTTCTTAATTAATTTCACGTAGGAGACCCTTTGGACAGTTGCTAGCTTAATGGTATGCACTATTATAATTTCTAGGAATTTATATATATATATATATATATATATATATATATATATATATATATATATATATATATATATATATATATATATTTAAATAGAAAAGAATAGGGAAAAGAATTGAATAATAAAGAAAGAGAAAGAAAGGAAAAAGAAAAAATAAATTTAATGGATCTTAATCTAACCCAAACCCGACCCTAATCTACCCCAACCCGCTTCACCCGCCAACTTAAGAAACAACAACAGTAGGCCGCAGCTAACCCCGCGCGGAAATAATCTGACTCCCCCCGCTCTCTACTTATATATATATATATATATATATATATATTAGAATAGCCATAAAACCCCAAACCCTAACCCTAACCCTAATCTTCTTCTTCCCCCTGAGCCGACGCAGACCTGACGTCGACCGCCGCCGGAGCACAGACCGCCGCCGCAGAGCGACCGCGTCCGCCGTCCGCAACTACCCCACCGCGCGCTGCGACAAGAAATACACAGCGAAGTACTTATGTTCAAGCCCTGTTTTCCGTCTTCTCGCTCGACCAAACTCGACCCCGTCTTCACCGGTACGTTCACGACTTAACCCCCTTCTATACTTGTATGTTAGTTGACCTCGAACAACGCGTAACCCTAGGCAAAAATAGCGACCAAGTTGACGAAAAACGACAACTTTTGGGTATCGCAAAAAACTGCGGTAACTACCTATGTTCACGAACTCGTATCTCCCACCACAGAGATTCGAATTCAATTTTTCTTTTTGGTATGCGAAGACCACCTAACCTAGTTTATTTCCTGTCAAATATAATAATTTATTAATTGCTATGTGTAGAATTAAATTAGATGAAAAATCCCAAAAATATACTTTTTCCCAAATTCTAGAAATTGTGATACGGAGCGCGCCCCGCCAAACGGGACCGCTCCATCGTGTACCAAGTGTACCAAAAGGTGCGCGCGGTATACCCAGACGTGTGGGCTTTCGCAGAAACTGATTTGGACGCGTGTGCGCGTCGAAATCAGTCCGTATCCGCAGAAATACCCCGTATCGTAACTTTTACAAAAGCCCTGCGCATTTAGAATGTGACGAAACTTATGCCACTGGACTCGTGGTATCGCGCTGGTCCTGTGACCCAATTTTCACGTAATTCTGAGACAGTTGACCAAGTCACCTATTGGCGGGCCCCACGGTTGACTTTTTCGACAAAATTATGTTCGGCTCACCGGAATCCACATTTGGACATACCGTTGAGTTTGTACTGACATTTAGAGTTTGTTTGACCTATAATTTGTCCCATTTAGAGACCGTTATCCTTGGCACGCTTTTCGGTGCAAAGTGGCCTACATACGGAGCCCGCTTTGACCCAAAATTATCGTTTTGCCCATGTGTCCAAATTGGACGAAAGGGTAGTGATTCTAGCTATTTCTCTTATTCTGGGAACGTTGGTGATGTTTATTTCAGCATCCGGAGACGTTTGTTCTGAGACCGTAGCTTCTGATCGTGTGTGTTTGACATCTGGACGTTACATTTTGCAGCTTCTTGCTAGGCAAGTATACCTTGCAATTGTACTGTTATTCATATTCTATATGTTGCATGCATCTTTATTTTTTGTCATTAGTTCATATATTTTAACTGTTATATAAAATGCGCGTCCAAGGAAACTTGGGTGCAGCGACGGTGTCGTCGTGATTTTTTTTTTTATGTATATGTATTGACCTTGTTTATGAGACCTCCCCATTATCATGAAGCATTATTAGGTTTCATTGGCCGTGACCCAGTTGTTACACAAGTTATGAGTCTCATATAGATCACATACTTGCATGCAGGGTTTGGCCTCCTGTATGTATGGCCGTGCGTTAGGGATAACTGCTGTTAGAAACTTGGCATGCTAGAAGACTTAGCAGTTATTAGCAGTCCAGGGACATAGCCTATTGTAGTACGGCGGTCCAATCCTTGTCCTTGTTTTGTTGCAGGGTTGGGCTATTGTACTAAAGATAGGCTATGAACCAAATCGCGTCATGGATGTGACATGCTTAGAGCATGGGGTGGGAAGAACAACAAGTACCGCATTTGGGCTCCTTTGTACTTTCTTTTTTATGTAACCCGTACGCTCCGCCGGTGATACGCGGTCGTGATGACCCCTATACTACTTGGCGGCCTCTGTCGTTCAAAAGACGACATGCTTTGTAGGCCCCTGATTCTCCGAGAGAATCATGCCAATCCCATTTTATGGCCAGATAGCCCACTTGTTAGAAAGTTGTTCTTAATCTGCATTCACATAGATAGTTAGGCGACCCATTGGATATTTATTTCAGTACTTTATTGGCATGCTTCTATTTATCTTGCTATGTCCCTCTGAGGACCTGGTCCCTTTTCAGGTGTAGATGTTCATGAGTATTCGCAGGAGCGCAGATCTGGGCTTGTTGCTTATATTTGAGGAGGTCTTCCCTTCGAGCCTCGTGATTATTGGTGATGTACCTATTTTGTGTATTGCTTTTATATTCTAGTTCGGCACTGTATTTATTTCCATCCGACTGTCATCTTTAGATACTTTGTATTGAGATCTAGTTTCGTAGATATTGGTTATTTATTTATATGGATTTCTGTGGATGGGATTTAGATTATACCCTGTGACTTGTGATAGTTTTTACCACTTGTGGATTGATATTCATAATACAACGTACGTATGCGTTATGGTTTCCATATATTGGAGTGTCATAACCATACGTCTGACATGCTTACGTGTTCCTAGTCCTACGTATTTTGGGACTAGGGCGTGACAGCGGCGCTGGGTCAAGATGGTCGAGAGGTTTGAAGTTAGGGTTAGGGTTTATATAAATATTATATATATAGTGAGAACAGGGAAAGGAGCTGGTGAGCGGGTGAGCGGGGCTTGGCCGCGCGCGGGTGTGGGGGAATAGCAGCGGGGGAGGTTGGTTTAGACTTAGGGTTAGTTAATTAGTGGGCTGTGGGTTTATTAAGTTGTAGGCATTAAGAGTTTGTTTAAGGGTTTATAAGATTAAGGTTTTTTTTTCCATTCTTTTCTTTTCTTTTCATTTCATTTCTTATTTAATTACATTATTATTATTACTACTATACATTATTTACATATATATTTAAGGTATATATAAAAATATATTTGTACCCAAATAAATTCTAAAAAAAATCTATCCCTCATCTGCAAAAATAAAATAATAGGACTTTGTGCAATAATTCTAAATGATTGATTATCTAGGTAATTTAATCAATAATATATATTATCTAATTAACTACGAAATAATATAAATAAATTCAATAACTAATTAATTTAATAATATTTAAAACTATGGGGTTTTACACTTGGCCTTTCTCTCCTTAAGCGACACGGGCCTCTCCTGGATTCTCTCGGATGTCGACATGGCACAAAGCAACCTGGCTCTGATACCACTTGTCACGGACTTAGTAATTTTTTCTTTACTTCGACCCGTGCGGCGCACGAACTTCCTTCTCGAAGACCCGTGCAAGCCTTCTCCCAAACGCTTAGCTAGGTCGCTAAGACAAATATGAGAATAAGCGGAGCAAAAGAGAGAAATTGAAATATTGAATATTTATTACTATAAATGTTTTACAACTTTTGGGTGGTGAGGAGCAAATAAGTCTCCCGCTTATTTGTAGGCTCTCAAGGGCCTTACAAGAAACTTCTGGAATAGGAATATTCCACTATGCATTATTTTAAATACTAAATATGTACAAAGAACCCTCTAGAAAGTAGGAATCCTCTAGAAAATGGGCCAAAGAAAGTGGGCCAAAAATATTTTGCGTGACAACTAGCTACCATAATATATAGAGTGCAAGAACTTCTTAAACATCTGTACAATGATCAAATTGAAAAACAAAACACACAATGTCAAAAGTACAATAATTAACACAAACTTTTCTCTGCGCTAGAGATTTCTGCATAGTTCTCGCTTGCACCAATTCTGTGGGGTCGTGGCTTGTTGGTTACGATGGGAGGCTCCCGTCGAGATGTGCACAGTTCGAATCCTCCCTTGAGAACATAATTCCTAACCTGGTGGAAAGGATATATATATATATATATATATATATATATATATATATATATATATATATATATATATATATATATATATATATATATATATATATATATATATATATAGCCAATGAAGTCATAGCCTAACGGTTAAGACGGAGGCACCCGCCTCGGGAGGTTGCTAGTTCGAGCAACGGAGGCACCATTTAATTTCCTTTAGGGAGGATTAAGTGGGGTGGGAGTGGGTGCAGTGCATGGGTGGTCCGTAGGTGGGGGATTGGTGCAGTACGATCTGGATGGTGCACGGATGCGATGCGGGTGCTAGTGTGGAGCTAGTACGGTACGCATGGTGTCGGGACCGATCTCATGCACAACGTCGGTGGGCTTGATTCTGGACTTCTAGACTATGGTCTCGACGAGCATGGGGTTCTTGAGGATGTGCTTGCCCTTGGACTTATCGAACGTGATCCCTCCCTTGAAGTGATGTCCCTGTTGTTGCTGGTATGGTATCGTCTTCCTGATCTTCCCTTCCGCCATGGCTGCGAGAAAATTAGGGTTAAGGTTAGGGTTAGGGTTTTGGGGAGGAGACGACTGCAACGAGCATGGGTTTTAATGAACCGACGAACAGAATGAAATTATGGTGTTGCAAAATAAACCAAAAATCAGATAGGAGAGGGTTATGTATTATGGGCTTTTGTTTGGATGGGCTTGGAAAAGGAAATAGAGGGTTGGGCCATATTTTTATGATAAAATGTTTTCATGAATTATTTTGGCAATAATCTATTTGAACCAACAATAAAATAAAATAATTGAAATAGATTGATTTAGCTGTTCTTTCTTTTTTCAACCAAGGCCAGTCGTGAGGGGTCCGAGGCAAACTTTCAAAATGGGGCCCCATACATAAGGCAAAAAATATTTTAAAACTAAAATTAAAAGAAAATTTTAAAAAATATCACCACTAAGACTGGGAAAAGGATCCAAACCAAAAAAAAATATGAAAGCAAAATTTTGGGAAATAGAATATAAAGAGCCATAATGTATACCTGCAATTTGCTGGAGAAGGGTCCCCTGGAACCTGCGGTTGAGCTCGAGAACCATGCGTGGGTCGAGCTCGACAACGACGACGGACTTGGCTGTCTCGTCCCGATTACGCTAAATCGATAATCGTCCCCCGGACGTGATGTCGTACGAGCGTAAGGCGTGTCCGCACAAGGCCTAGGCATAATGATATACTTTAGAAACACATTGCAACAAAGTACGCAAATTGAATAGCACACATTAAAATGAAAAAAAGTTCTCTTTATTGATAATAAACATCTTTGTTACAAACTCTTGACTCAAAGTATATGGGTGTCACGCGGGCTTACATGATGGACACAAAATTAGATAGTCGATCCATAAATTACGTCCCTTACAAAAATTTAAAAGACAAACCACATTGGGTGCGTGTTTGCACCATCGCCTTCGAGCTTCAAAATGGTATGTGTGAGCTCCTAGAGAATATGTACTTGTGTCACGCCCTAGTTCCAAAATACCGAGGGACTAGCCACGTGGCAATGGCTAGCAGTACATCTCCAATGGGCAAATCCAATTTAATGGACCCGTTAGAGTGTACTTAAGCTGTAAAAAAAATACAATGGTCTATGGTACATGTCACAGTCTAATTCTAATCTCATCCACAGAAGGTAAACACAATTCAAAATGTCAGACTAATCAAAAAGAAATATAATCCATCAACAAGTCTCAATAAAAAGTATCACGGAGAACAACCCGATAATAAGTTTAATACAGTAATCCAAGAGTCAGGATATAGAGTAACTAGAAACAGAAATAACTGAGTATATAACAAAATACTCAGGAGAAATTATATGGCATAACCTCGTCCTCTGGTGCCAGTACTGCTCCAGCTTTAGCTCATGTTCCGTATACCTCGGGATAAATCTCCTCTGCTATACCTAGGGACATAATCCGGATCCAGGTCCCCAGGGAACATAGCAAGGTACAAGAATAACTCAAGCCAAATAAAAATGCAGTAAATAAAAATAGATCCTCAGGGAAAGCTATGTAACCAGCTTTGTGATATAAAAATGAGAGCATCACTAGTACTCTGGCTGAGACCACTACAAGCTCTGTGTCGGGGAGCCTGTAGCAGTAATATCACGTAATGGGCCAAGCTCTAGAACAGAGACTAAAGCACCGCAATAATAAATATATATGTATGTAATCAGCCTGTAGCCTGTGTGTCTCTCCCCACCCAATATAATCACATGTCTCATGTCCATAACACGCAAGATCATTACCTCTAGCTAGTACATCGAGTCATAATAATATCTATGTATATGCAAGTCTTATGTCACAAATCCTGTAAGTCTATACAAAATCACCACGAATAACTCAGAAAAGATTCTGTCACATGAATAGTGTCAAGTGTCCTATGGCATGTCATACTTGATAAAGCAAGCACGAAAAATATAGGATCATTGTATCAACTCTCTAAGTGACATTACACGACTCTGCGTACGGCGTCGACACCCGAATCTTGTTCGGACGCTAAGCAACGTCTCACGGTCCTAGGTTGAGCAGGTATAATACAAAAGTGTATATATATATATATATATATATATATATATATATATATATATATATATATATAACTCAAGAGATTAATATCATAGGAACTACTACAGGTTTGGCAAGGTACACTTGCTGGATTTTGAACTCCTTCAGTTGCTCCTGTAATAGCAATATCTCCAGGTACGCCTCCGGATGCTGAAACAAATATTATCATCACTCCCAGAATACATGAAATAGCTAGGATTGACTACCCATAAGTCTAATTTGAACACAGGGACAGAATTGACAATTTCTGGTTAAAGCGGGGTCCACATGTAGCCCACTTCGCACTGAAAAATGTGCCAGAGATAAAGTTCTCCAAATTCGTCAAACTTAGTGTCTATAAGTTCAAAATGATGATACGAATCCAATGGAACATCCAGAACTATATTCCGATGAGCCGATCACAAAATCGCCCGTCAAGTGGAGCCGTGGGGCCCACGAAAACGAGATTTCGTCAACGTTCTCAGAATCGAACCAAACTTGGGTCATAGGACCAGCGTAATGCAACAAATTCGATGGCGTAAGTTTTATTGTAAAACGACAAGCACACACAAAATTATAACGAGTGTCAGAACGTGTCGATACGGGATTTTTTGACGGATACGCGTTGATTCCGGTGTGCACGCATATCCAAATCAACTTCCGTGAAATCTCACATGTCTGTATTGACGATTGGTGCCTTTCGATGTTATTTGCACACGACGAAGTTGCCTCGTTTAGTGGAACGCACCCCGTTTTGGGAAATTCTAGTTTTAGAAAACTAAGTTTTTGGTCAACTTCAACCTCAAATAAAACATAATATACAACAAATTAAAATGATCTAATTAATGGTATTAAATCTTAGTTATGTTGTCTAAATTACTGTTTAAGTAAAATTTAAAAATATGAACTAAGTTGGAAGAAAAATGGCCATGAACATGGGAGTTTGGGACAGATTTCTGAAACATAAATTGGGTTATTTTTTCCTGTTTTGTGTCACAATTTGTGACTGACACAGGACATGATACCCCAAAATAATTATACAGGGTTCGAGAGGGTCATACTGTGAACACAACGCAACAGGCCGTTCGAGAATCGATACATCGTGGAGGAAGATAACTAACTTGAAACAGTGGGGGTCGAATCCGCGCTGTGATGCGCTTGTACGGATGCGGGCGGCGGTGCACGATCGTCGACGGCGGTGCACGGTCGTCGTCGGCGGATTGCTGCGGCTGTTGTCTGTCACCCGCGTTGTGCTCTTGCACGTTCAGTCGCGGCCGCTCGGGGATGTTTCTGTCGGAGCCGGAGTCATCGTCGAGGCCGGAGTCGTCGGAGTGAGAGAGGGTGTGATGGTGGTGGGTTCGGCTCACTCGGGTTTTATAGGGGCGAGGTACGGCGGTTACGGGGAGGTGAACGGAGGGGAGTGTAGGGGAGGTGAACGGAGGGGTCGCCGGAGTGGTACTGTAGCGGTCGGGGAAGAGAATAGGTTTCAGTTACTGTAGACAAAGGGTTTGGAGTTAGTCGGTCGGGTACGGGTCGCGGGTTAGCGGGTTGTGGGTCTGGTAGGATCCAATAGTTGGTTTAGCTCAGTTTGGTTTGGTTTGGTTCGGGTTGGTTTAAGTTGGTTTATTTTAAAATAATGCATTTTATCAATTTAAAAATAGTTTTTGAGCCCAATAAATTCCAAAATTTTTATAAAATATCCTAATATTAATTATACACTAAAAATATAATCTTTGCAATATTTTAATAATTAATTTAATACACAAAAAATATAAATCCCTGAAGAACATTTATTATAATTAATAAAAAAATTCAAAAAATCTCCAAAGACTCAAAAATTCATAATTAAAATTTTAAGATTATTTTCTAAAATCTGGGTGTTTACAACTTGTGCTCCAAAAGTCACGAACATGAACGCGTCAGATCGGTAAAAGATTTGGGGGGAAGCTTCAGCTCTTCGCCGCGTCACCTTGGCTCGAGGAACCTGCTGCAACGTGGGTCAGTACTTCGAAAAGTACCGGTAAGGGCGAGCTAACCCAACTCACCAAATCGATACAGTATTCATGTGAACATGAAACATTATCATTATGTGATTTTTCTATCTTAACCTAGATAAAGTTACAAGCAATTCATAGAAGTAAATGATATAGTGAGCTTCCGCAAGGATCTTCTTTCTGAGTTCTGTGTCATTGGGGACGCATAGCCTTCCCTTCACTCGCAATACTCCATTCTCGTCAACTGCAAAGTCCTTCCCCTTCCCTGCTAGAATCTGCTCGTACATTTTCTTCAGGAATGCGTCGTCCCTCTGAGTAGACGTGACTCTCTCTATCAGGTTGGGTACAAAGCGCATCTGAGAAACTCTGACACCGCGGTATGAAATTCGGAGTTCAATGTCCATTGCCTTGGAGTCTCTTTGTAACCTGCAATCGACAGACATGAAACCCCCAACCTTTCACCTTTCACCTCCCATCTATTACTTCATGTAGTTAACCCATTGGAGTGTAACCCCCCCAAGCCCAAACCATTCAGCCACCATCCCACCCCAAATCGAACCTGTCATGCCCCAGTCCCAAAATGTAAGGAACTAGGCCACGTGGCATTGGCCAGCTAACACGTCACTAAGGATTTAATCCAATTTAATAGACCCAAAGGAACGTGCTACGTTGTCCTAAAATACTACAAGTCTAATACAGGTAAATCTATCTCATCCACAGAAATATCAGGAAATAGTGTTGAATATATATAATGCTGAGTCTGAAAATGTCATAGTACACATCTTGTGGGAACAAACCCACTACAAAAGATAATAATAGCAGAAAATAAGATAGACTAATGTATCGTCTATCTAGGGAAAATAGCTCCATCTCCAGGGGAACAAGCTTCTAGGATCAGGCAGATTCTGATGATGGCTCCTCTAACTCTTCCTCGGTGGCACACCTAGTCTCCTGTCCTGGACCATATACCGTGGGGTAGAAGGCCTCATCTAAATCTGGAAGGGAACCAGGTCCTCAGTGGGACATAACAAGATACATAAAAACAACATGCCAGGTATGTAAATACTGAATAAATAAATACATGGTGCTAACCATCTAAGTGAATGCAAATAAAGACCTTGTAGTACGCATGGGAATGTGTAGGTTAGACATATGCTGACTTAATTCACCAATCGTGGTGACTGGCTAGTATATGTGTCATATGCCCCCTGACTCAAGGGCACTCTGCAATCGTCCATCTCCGGGGAGCATGGAACGAAGGTAAAACATACAAGGAGGGGGGTGTCCCATACGTATACTAGTTATCTTTCCCGCCCAATGTAACTAAATGCCAAGTCGTACTTTTCCTGAGTTTTTCTGATTTCATGCTAAGCCGTGATGCATGTCATATGTACTGGTAGCTAATCAAATACGCAGCTCGCATCCCAATATGTATTGCAACCTTGTTGTGTGTTCCCGTGACAGGGTCTAGGAGGATATTAGGATACCCTCACAGTTTGTTGGTAAGTCTGTAAAGACTAAGTTAATTACACTACGTGTCAACGTACTTGTTGACGGTACCCGAGGCAATCTCAGATACACACAGTTATATGAAGTTCAGGAGAAATAGCATATAACAACATTTGTATTTAAACAGTAAACTTGGCAAGGTATACTTGCCTACTTCCTGGGTGTGTTGAAAACCTGATCTCACTGTCAAGTCTGAGGGGTCCTGTGACAGGGGGTCACTGACTGCGCTGAAGATGTACTCTGTTCAAGACGTACAGGTTTTGTAAATATAATTTGAATGATGCGTATATATAAATATAGTATAACTATATATACAATAATACATACTTAATATATATATAGTATATATTAAGAGCATATATATAAAAAGTAAATATTGTATTTATATACCTTAATATAAATATATACATATATATATAAATTGCAGGGAAGATGAAATAAAGTATATAAGATTTTTATATACTTAATAATATATTTATTTATATATATAGTGATATATATAAATAAAAAATAAAAGACATATATAGATATATATGATAATAGTATATATATATAACATAGTATATATAAATATACATATATAGATATACATATATATATAGATATAATGTATTATAATATATATATACATATACATGTAATATATATATATACATATATATAAATGATAAAAATAAAAAGGCATACATATATATATATATACATATAAATAAATAAATAAAAATGAAAAGGCATACATATATATATACATATAATATATTATAATATATATATACATATAAATAAATAAATAAATAAAATGAAAAAGCATACATATATATATACATATAATATATTATAAT
This sequence comes from Iris macrosiphon, assembly GCA_036927795.1. Classification (NCBI taxonomy): domain Eukaryota; kingdom Viridiplantae; phylum Streptophyta; class Magnoliopsida; order Asparagales; family Iridaceae; genus Iris; species Iris macrosiphon. Next base: position 130,741,663 of record JAYESA010000017.1, on the reverse strand, counting down.
ATATATATATACATATATATGTAATATATATATACATATATATAAATAAATAAATGAAAAGGCATACATATATATATACATATAATATATTATATATATATATATAATTATAATATACATAAATATATATATATATATATATATAAAGAAAAAAAATTACATATATATTTACATATGTATTACATAATAATATATATATATACACTGTATATATATATATTCTGTATTAATAATAATAATAATAATAATTATATATATATAATATATATATAATTATATACATATACATATATATAAATGATATATACATATATATATATATATATATATAATACATATATATATAAAAAAACAAAAAATAAAAGATGCATATATATATATATATAATTATATATATTATACTGTATATAATACTGTATTTAAGTATATATATTATATATATATTGTAATATATATATATAATTATATAATTACATATATATATACATAGATATATATATATATACATATATATATAAATAAAAAGAAAAATACAGAAATATAAATACATACATATTTACTGTATATACTGTATTTTAATATTTAATTAAATATATATAATAATATATATTAATATATATATAAATATATATATATATACATATATATACATATATACATGCATTTACATATTTACGTAAATACACGTATTTACAGGGGGGGTATATACTTGACACGTCAGGGGGGCCCACGGCTAGTCGCCGGCGGGAGGACGGCGGCGGAGGAGGGACGGTGGCAGCAGCTACTGCGGTTAGCAGCAACAGCAGTGGCAGCAGCTTGCGGGGGCGGCAGCGACGCAGGCGGCGGCGGAGGTGGCGGTGCAGGCGGTTGGGTCGACGGAGGGGAGGGTGGCGAGGCGTCTGGTGGTGGTGGCGGAGGTCAGGGATGGCGGTAGTGGTGGCTGGAGGCGGTCGGGATGGGGGAGGTGGCTGTGGTTGGGAGGTCGGGGGAGGCACTGCGGGGTGGCTGGCGGTGGCTCGGGGTGTCGTGGGGCGGTGGTGGTGGGTTGGTTGGGTGGAGGAGGTCGGGGCGAGTCGTTTGGGGGTGGTGGCGGTGGTCCACGACGGCGGTGGGCGGTGCTGGGGGAGGTCGGGGGTGGTGGTGGTGCTGTGTTGTGGGTGGTCGGGTTGGTTCTGCGGAGGCTCCAGGCGGCGGAGCAGTCGGCCAGGGCGGTGCTCCGGTGGTCGGGGAGGAGGGCAGGGAGGTGGCGAGGGGTTCGGCAGGGGTCCGGTGGCCGGAGTTGGGCTGAGGGTGGTGGTGTAGGGTTTCGGGAATGGAGGGGTCGGGTATATATAGGGTTTAGGCAATGGCATGGGTGGTAAATAGTTAGAAGTCTAGGGGTATTTAGGTAATTTGTTATTTAAAATATCTATGGCTGATATTTGGGATATTTAGGTGGGTCCCACTACCGCGTGTACAGTGTAGGTTCACCAGCCAATAGGGGGGTGACACCCCACAGGTAAAATTGTAGAAAAACCCCTGTAATTCCATAAATTGCATATAGGTCCTAAAATTGGGAATTTGCGTAATTACGTAATTTGTCTGATTAAAAATACTGATTCCTAAAAATACTGAATTGCACAGAAATGAGGGGGAAAGCTGGGGGAGTGCCTTGGGGGGTGTGGGGGTGAGCCTGGGCAGGGGCAGGGCTTGGTTCTTTGGGTGATACAGGTCACCGTATTTATTAATTAATAAATACTGCGCACGGTGTTCTCTAATTATTTAGAGGCAGGTAGGGTCATAATTTTACTACGGTGTCAATATACTAATTGTAGTATATTCAAAGTAGAATATTATCGTATTTTTGTTTGGGCAAAACAGGTACATGTTGGGCCTCAAATCTCTAGGGATACAGAGATGGGTATAGAGCAGGAAATTAAATAGGAAATAAATACGGACGTTTGTAACGATATTTGTGCGTCTCAAATGAGGCTCAAAATAAAGTATCTGGGAGTTGCACAAAATTCAAGAAAATAGTCTACCATGTCTAAGACAGGTATGTGAACTTGTTTGGGGTTAACAGCTAGTGTAATGTTCTAAATAATTGTGTGAGGGATAGGTGCACAATCAATAGGATATGTAAGCAAAATAAATTTTAAAAAGTTGCAATAATTCTAATTAGTCAAAAATAATCCTAAATTACTGAAATCTGGTCGAGGAAGTTTACAGAACCTCATCTCTCCTCTCCCTATTCTCTTCCTCTCTCCCTCACGATTCTCTCCTCCTCTACCTCCTTGGAGCAAGGCCGGCTTAGTGGTGGTACAACCCCTCCTTGAAGTCAAAAACATCGTCGGAGTTCAACCAACCATCACCAACATCAAGTTCTTGGTAACTTTTTCCATCCTCTCATTCTTTCATGTTATTTGGATTGAAGATGAGCCATGAAACCATCCTTGTATACTCCATGAATCACCCTTTCCTTGTGGTTAATCTTGCACAAACCTACATAACTAAAATACTTGCATATGTTTGTATTGAATATGTAATGAGTTGTTGCACTAGAGTTGTTTTAATTTCAAAATTTTATAGTTAATTATTTCATAATTTAATTATAATTTCAGAATATATACATATTAAAATATGTATTTTGTGGGTTAAAAGTATAGAGAATGTATGAGAGTTGCATGGATAGTAATAGTGTAATTGTAGGAATGTTGTATTGACATTATGTTATTGAAAATGAGTTTTTTTTACCATTATAAAATAAATTCCAGAATTATATGTGTATTAATCAGAATATTATACGTATTAAAATGTGTATTTTAGTGTTTTAAAGTATGAATAATTGATAGGCAGGTTGTATGTATAATATTGGTAAACTAGTGTACATGTTTTATTATTGTACTATGAAAGAATATTTTGTTCATTATATTTAAATTAATTTTAAAATATTAATATTAAAATCAGAATTATATATGTATTAAAATATATATATTTGGAGACTTAGTTGATGAACTGAAGAAGGGTAAAGTGCATGCATGGTAATGAAGACTATGTATAGTTTATTACATGCACATAAGCTTGAATATATATAAAGGTGTGCATGAATTTTTATTAATAAGTAAAATAATTTTAGAATATTAATCCTATTTATTTTCGTATTTTAAGATGTTAATTAGTGAAATAAATGATTCCATGCATGCATAATTAGCCGGTTAGCGTTGTATAGCGTTTTGCGACATTAAACACTACCTACGTACGTGTAGGAATACGTTATTTAATCACACGTAAAGGCCTATATGTACCCGTGGTATATCAATGTACGAGGCCCTTACAATATTTTAAACAATAGTATGGTACGTAGTTGTTGGTACATTAACTAAAGCTGTGCAACTGTTGAAATTATTGGCACGAACGTTGCGACTATGTTGATGTATGTATATAACTCTATAATTTTACATAAAGTAGATAATGGTAGAATTAGAATTAATTTAAGTAATGGTGGCAGGGCACGAGGGTGTCGCAGCACTATCGGACATGAACTTTGGATCTGCTACAACGCAGCATCAGGCAGCAGTCAAGTGTACCTTGCCTTGGTCTCAGTAAATTGTGCTTAATTTAACTGCAGTTTATAGTTTATATTTTAATACATGTACTCAATTGTGACTGTAAACCCCCTCACCCAAAATTGGGCCTACTTGGCTTAGATAGAGGGATTAGGGCTAATTAGAATCCAATTAGAAATAGAACACGATATTTTATTTAATTATACAATGTTTATATCACATAGTGCACCTTACCGTTGCTTCGATAATTGGAGCACCTCACTAGCCATTGCCTTCCTACAAATTTTACACCCTTGTCCTAGACATGCCCGCCTTCTATTTTGACTTTGGTGTAACTTATAATTATGCTCTCTTGTGCTACATTTTAGTCGCACAATATTCGTCGCGGACGTTTATAATAAATTCTAAATAAATACGACTTTGTATCCTTGTGCATTCCAATCGAAATTGGAGACACAATCTTGACCCATTTCGTACAACCTAATTTATGATAATATTCTGCTCTGAGCCCTCTACGTCCATGATACTTGTGTCCCACCTAATTTTAATTCTATGTACTTCTAATTAATTTCAGAACACCTTGCGCATTTATTTTAATTAATTTAATCTAATTTTCATCTTTGTACAATTTTCTAATTGTTGGGCGCTTTTATGCAAAAGTGCATTGAGATGTCCACACCATTGGATAATACATGAAAAAATCTAACTTTCCCCTTCATAGGAATTTTCTCATAATTTTCGGAATGTGCAACGCACAACATCGCCCCCTTTATTTTAAACCTATCCTCGTATTTAAATAATGTAAATTATAGCCCTCCAACATCCCCATGTGAGCCCAAGGCCCAAGCCCAAGGGTGTTGACCAAGCCCAACCATTAGGTCAACACAAACCCTAGTTTACACATATATATAAATACAACCTTTTTCTTTCTTTTCTTTTCTTTATTCTTCCTTTTTCCACCAAACCCAAACCCATCCCTAGCCGTCTCCTTCCTCCCGCAGTCGGAGCTCCGATCACCCCGACCACCCTCGTCGAAGCCACGACCGGAGCAGCCCTCGCCTGACCTCGCTGCAGTAGCCTCTCTTCCGCCGAGCCCGGCCAGTCCCCCACTGACTTCTCCCCGCTGAGTCGACCCGCGTGAACCATCTCCTCGACTCTTTCCTCCTCGCTCGACCTCCGTCCTCTCCTCTCTCCGGTAAACCCGACTCCGCCGGATTCTGGCGTACCCGACCACCTCGACAGCGAGACCTGACGGCTACCGTTCCCGTCAATGCCACCACCATCTCCTCCTTTAACCTCCCTCAACCCCGGCCTCATCCCCGGCGTCCCCGAGCCGATGTGCCGACCTCGACCCTGAGCCGAACCACCCTCGCCATTCTTCTCCCGATCACCCTCCTGCACCAGCACCACCACTGTCCGTAGGGATCCCCCCATCACCCGGCCAACACCAGCAACACCACCGTCATCATGACCACCACCGCTACTCACAGTTCCCCGACTCCCACACGTCCTCCACCATCGTTCCTCTCCTCTTCCCTCCTTTCCTGAACCGCCTTGCCACCACCACCGTGCACCTCTTCCTCGCCGTAGCAGTTGTGCACCGCTGCACCAGACCTCGAGCTCCTCCTTCCTGCCCCCTTGTCCTCCTCCTCCTCCTCCTTGCCGGACTCCCCTGGCCTGAATGGTAATGACCCCATCACCACCACCATTGCCATTATCAATGTCATCACCATTAACATCATCCACATCATCCCATCCTAACCTAATCAACATCCTCATCTCATTACCATCGTCATCACCATCATCCGCATCATCACCCTCGTCGTCATCGTCGTCATTGTCGTGACGGTACGCCCACCCCGAGGTTCGAACCTGCCCCCTCCCTTCTTATTTTGTATATGTGCTTGTGTGTAGGGTTTTAGCATATTGGTTTAGTTAGTTGACACCAGTCCATGTCGGAGAACCCTACTCGTATATGTGTACGTACGCGTATGTGTATATGTTCAGATTAGGTATATATATATATATATATGTAAACCCCCTCGACCAGAAATTAGGGTTAATTAATTTTATTAGCCTAATTAGGGTTAACTTGGATTAATTATGATTTATTATATAGTATTATAAAAACATGTGCAATGATTGGTTACTTTTGGTTACTACCTTAGTTGTTGCCCTAAAACAAATTCCATATATTCGACCTAGACATCCCAACCCATCATATTGAACCTAGAACAAACCCCGGACTTTGATTTTCGTGCCTGATTTTAGTTGCACAAAAGTCGTTACAAACGTCCGTGCGCAAATTAATAAAATTGTGTAATTACGTTCGCTGTCCGTTCCAATTGATTTTGAGACCCAACCTCAACCAGTCTTGACCAACCCAGATCACGATATTATTGTACACTGAGCCTACTACACCAATGACCCTTGTCCAGCCAAATTTAGACTCCCGGGTTATTGTTAAATTAAATTAGAAACACCGGTGCATTAATTACGAATTAATTAATGTGGCTACCTAACCTCAATTAAATTGGACCCAACTACAACCCAAACCCACATCCACACCCACAAGACTCATACAAAACACCATACATCATCATAGCCCAATGAGGAACACCAAACATGGTGTTTGTTTGCATTAAATCCCCAATTCTAGTTATTGTACAAATACCAAATTATTCAGGGGCCAAATTGCAAAATTGCAATGAGGTGTCCCCCTCTCATTGGCCCAAACCATCATGGAGAAAAGAAGTGGTCATGACCAACCGTATGCTTTAATTTCCTCCCCTTTCCTATGTACTTGCCTTACTTTATGTAGAGCACATCTTGGCCCTACATTTGAAATGGCCTATTCCTAGCCCTCCACTCATCTTGATGGACAACCCCACTCCCCAAAAAAATAGGTCCAGCCGGCCCTAATCCCTAGGCAGCCCCCCCTCACTCTCTCTCCTACATATACCTTCATTACTACACATTAAAATGAAAACAAAACCTAAAAAAAAATCCCTAAAACCCTAAACTCACCAAACTGAACTATTCCCTCAGCCCGACCCCAACTTCTACCCGCCGCCTCCCACCGGCCAAACGCCGCCACCGGCGGACACCACACCGACCCGACCACCCTCGCCCACCTTTCCTCTACCTGCCACCTGAGCCACCGGCCACCACGACGCCGGAACAGCTCCCCCCCACCGCCCGCACCAACCCGACTGCTCTCTTCCCGCACCGCACAACCGACCACCCTTTCTCCTCGTACTCCGCCACCACCACACCGCCGGCCACCAAACTCCGCCGAGCTCACCCCCTACCCATCCTCTTCCTCCCCGTAAATTTTCAGCCGACGACGTCGACACACCGAGGAGTTATCGACCCCGCAGCGCCGGTACACCCCAGACCCGCTGTTGCTGCCGACCCTCCCCGCACGACGCCGGAGCGACGTCCGGCCACCCCCGCCGGCGAACGGTCCACCACCGTGACTCCCTCGACCTGAGCTACAGTAAGGTTCAATATTTTATGTATAATTTTTAGTATTTATGCATGTATTGTTGGTTGCAAGTTGATATATATATGGATCTCGTATTTTCAGTATTTAAATACGTATATTATGTATTCTAAATGTATATATTCTTTTCTGTATTCTATAGTATTTAAATGTATATATACTGTAAATACTTTCTGAGTATAATGTGTATATAATATATATATATATATGCTTAATTAAATAATGAATGTATATGTATACATAGTATATATATAAATACTTGGTATAAATACTTTAAATACCATAAGTGTATAAGTATATATGTATATATATATATATATATACAAATAAATGTATATTTCTGAAATATAAATAATGTATGTATTATTACCTAATTAATAATGTTGTGCACAAATATAAATAATGCTATATTTACTATTTGTGTATACACATAAGTATATATGTGTATGTATATATATATATATAAAAATGTGTGTATATATATATATATATTTTTTATATACTTTATAATTAGTATATTAGTACATATATATGTCATTATTTACTTGTATACGTAATACATAAATATGGTGATATATCTATAAATAAATATATATATATATAGATACTTGTATTTATTAATTTGTGGAAGAATAAAACATTATTTAAATATATATATAAATAATGTTATGCATATTTTTTACTTAGGCACAAAACTACTATTTAAATTCATATAAATAATATTGTGTATATTTATTTATGTACAAATAGTATCTAAATGGTTATAGATATATAGGACTTTTTGATTGTTATCTATTTTATATATGTGTATTTACTTAATATATGTATTATTGCTAATTAATACATAAGTACTATTTTCGTACTATTAAACAAATATAATGTTTTATTTAATATAATTAAATATGATTTAGTGTATATGTATATACTAGTGTTAGCTATATATATATACAGTCCCGACCCTATGTCAGCTGTAGATACAAACAGTGTGTCTTAGTCGTGCTATTATAGCGACTAATTTGGTCATTACTATATCCTATATAGGATTGCTTGACACTACTGCCGAGGCATCAGGAGCAGGGCTTTGAATTTCGCAGCTACCCGGGGCAGGCAAGTATACCTTGCTGATTTACTGCTTAAAATTAAATGATAAATGTTGAAATTATGTATAAACTGTGCGCGTCCGAGATTGACTCGGGTGCAGTCGGCATTGCGTCGATGAGTAGTGTACTTGACCTAGTTGCTAGCTGACTCACCCACTGTGAGGATATTTTGATATCTTTCTAGACCTTGACACTTACACGTATCGCGATGGTACATTCATATTGGGATGCGGGTCCGCGTACCCGATTCGCTATCGGTGCGTACGACATGCATCACGGATTAGCCTGTTTACTAGAGTAGTATAGTTAGCTGAGACTTGGCATTTAGATACGGTACACTCACGTCGTGTATTCGACTTGCGTATCTACATTGGGCGGGAAGGACAACTGATAAACGTATGGGATACCCCCACCGGATTCCGTGGTATCCAGAGGAACCATAGACCCGGTGACTCCCTATATTCAGACACCGCGCTCTTCGGAGTGTTACGGACGTATATACATTTGCAGACACCACGCCCTTAGAGTGTGGACGTTATACATATATACAGATACCTCATTCTTCGGAATGATGGACGTTGCAGATACCACACTCTAGAGGACATTGGACGTTATGCCTACACCTACTTATACGTTCTGAGGTTGTCCTTATATTGCATTCACTTAGATGGTTAGCACACCCCTCTTTACTTTTATTCAGTACTATATCTGGCATGCATATTGTATCTTGTTACGTCCCTCTGAGGACCTGGTTATCTTCCAGATCTGGACGAGGCCTATTATCCCACAGTATACGGGCCAGGTGTGGAGACGAGGTTTGCTCTTGACGAGGAGCTAGAGGTCCTTCCATCAGAGTACCCCTGATCAGATTGGTCGGCCTTCCGCCTATGATTGGAGCTCCTTACCTAGTTAGTCGTTGTTCCAGTCACTCTCCTTATCAGTATTTATTTCAGACTATCAGTACATTTTGTAGTGGGTTTGTTCCCACCAGACATATTTCAGTTGTATTATATCATTCGACTATGTCCTTATATTCCAGTCTTTCATTTCAGTATTTACTTGTTATCTGTGGATGAGATTAGACATTGCCTGTTGTTGATATTAGTCTTGTTAGATTTAGGACAGCGTAGCACGCTTCGCCAGGATCCATTAAATTGGGATATCCTCGGAGACGTGTCAGCTGGCCAATGCCACGTGGCCTGGTTCCATATATTTTGGGACTGGGGCATGACATGGTTTTAGTGGTGGCCCATGCAGGTCTCAAAATCAATTGTTTATCGCTTGTGGTATGGTAACGTGCCCAGCGAGCCTGCAATAGGATAGAAATTACTAGGTCTCATCCACTTGATTACGCCTTTGAACCTCTTCCGTACTTAAAATATCTGCATCCTGTTTGATTAATTCTATACTCTTTTAATATCGTTCTATCTCTTACAGCGAGATGAACCTTCGTAGCCGACGTGAGATACTTGGTACCATAGTGCCACCTGCAGCACCGAGGGAGGATACTACACGGGGACCACCCAGAGAGCAGCCTCAGCCAGAGGCATAGGTGATCCCTCAGGCCCCGATGATGCACTGGCATCAGATCTCTCCCGACGAGGAGACACAGCAGCCAGAGGGCCAGGCATCACAGATGATCCCGAGGCAGTACTTCGAGGGGCAGACCTCGAGGGCGACACCGATGCCGCAGTACGAGAGGCCGGCACTCGAGGAGACACCGAGGAGACAGCCGGAGGTACCGCTTCCACCACCTCCACCGTTTCCACCTCAGATGCCACCAGCGGAGGGACAGACCCAGATGATGCAGTTCTTCCAAATGATGATGCAGGCCCAGATGCAGCAGACCGAGACCCTGAGACAGGGCCTGATGGCAGTACTGGAGAGGGCACCTGCCCAAGCAGCAGCACCAGCACCGGCACCTGCGCCTGACCGGCTAGCGGGCACTGTACGAGGCTTCAGACAGATGGGCCCGGGAACCTTCTCGGGCAAGGAGACGGCAGAGGAGATCTCAGACTGGGTCTCCAACACTGAGATGCTGTTAGAGGGTTCGCAGTTGCACCCCGACCTCTGGATGAACGCGGTGAGGGCCCAACTCACAGGCAACGCCCATCACTGGTGGGACTCTATGGAGCGCAGCATTGGCAGACAGCATACTTGGGAGGAATTTCTGGAACACTTCAACACGAAGTATTTCCCAGCTACGGTGAGGAACGCCCTGTACTCTCAGTTCCTGTACCTGGAGCAGGGGAACCTGACTGTGGATGCCTACGACGGAGAGTTCAGCAGACTCAGCCGATTCGGTACAGCCCTGATCCCCAACGACCTGGAGAAAGCCAGGAGATTCCACCATGGCCTCTCTCACGAGCTGCAACGGTACACTACTACCCAGGCGAGGATCTCTTATGAAGAGGTCCTATCAGAGGCGAGGATCCAGGAGGCTATAGGAGGAGGAGGAGTGAGACGTTCCAGCGCGAACGTACCAGCCAGGACCCAGCAAGGAGCAGGAGGACCGATCCGCCGTCCAGGAGCACAGGCGCAGCAGAGGACAGCGCCGTACCAGCAGAAGGAGCTTCCAACTTGTCACTTTTGTGGCAAGAAGGGACACATCATCAGAGACTGCAGGAAGAAGCTCGGGCTCTGCATGGCCTGTGGAGCCAGCCAGCACCTTGCTAAAGACTGCCCCCAGCGCAGAGATGCAGCACCCCAGACTGGACAGAGACCACCAGCAGCACCACTGAGGATCCAACCCCCAGCAGGAGGCCAGCGTCCCCCAGCTACCGGAGGACAGCAGAGAGGACCACCCTTGGTCACACAAGAGGCACACTTCAACCAGGCCCGACAGCAGGCAGGAGGGCAGAGGCGCGGGCAAGCCTTTGCTTTAGCATCTATCGAGGAGGAACCAGAGGGAGAGGCTATAGCAGGTACAATTCTAGTTGCATCATTACCTGCGACTGCACTGTTTGATTCTGGAGCTATACTGTCATTTATATCTAGTAGATTCGTAGCAATGCATAGAGTAGCAACTTCCCCCTTACCTAAGAGTTGGAGAATACTTACCGGAGGAGGCATCGTACCGGTTACCAGCACCATTAGAACGTGCTCGGTAGTAGTTTGTGGTAGGGAGATGAGGGCACGATTGTTGGTACTCCCAATGCCAGCTTTCGACGTAGTTCTGGGCATGGACTGGTTAAGCCAGTACAATGCCGTACTAGATTGCCGGAAGGGTAGCATTATTTTTAGACTGCCAGGACAACCGGAGTTCGAGTTCATGCGAGGCACCATCGAACGAGGAGTAGGACACACAGCTGGAGCTTACATGACGATGGAGACGACACCCCCAGAAATCGTTGCAGAGTTCGAGGATGTTTTCCCAGAGGAGTTTCCAGGCCTACCGCCTGATAGAGAGGTGGAGTTCACCATTGAGCTAGTACCTGGAGCAGCACCGGTATCATCAAATGTGTACCGGTTGGCAAAGAAGGAGCTTGACGAGCCAAAGCTACAGCTAGAGGAGTTGCAGATCAAGGGATTCGTTCGTCCTAGTGCATCACCCTGGGGAGCACCAGTGCTGTTTGTACCGAAGAAGGACGGGACGTTCCGGATGTGCATTGATTACAGAGCCCTTAATGCTCTGACTATCAAGAACAAGTACCCTCTACCGCGAATCGACGATCTGTTCGACCAGCTGACAAGAGCAGTGGCGTTCACGAAGATCGACTTGAGATCGGGCTACCATCAGGTGAAGGTGCGAAGGGAGGACATTCCAAAGACATCATTTAGGACTCGTTATGGTCATTACGAGTTCTTAGTGATGCCTTTTGGATTGACTAATGCGCCTGCAGTGTTTATGAACTTGATGAACCGAGTCTTCCATGAGTATCTGGACCAGTTCGTGGTAGTCTTCATCGACGACATCTTGGTGTATTCGAAGAGCCACGAGGAGCACGGGGAGCACTTGAGGCTAGTGCTAGAGACGCTGAGACGAGAGAGGCTTTATGCCAAGCTGAGCAAGTGCGAGTTTCTTCTAGATCGTGTCGCATTTCTTGGACACGTTATCTCGGAAGATGGCATTTCGGTAGATCCCGCGAAGATTTCATCAGTAGAGACGTGGCCGACCCCTACCAACGTCACGGAGGTGAGGAGTTTCCTAGGACTTGTCGGATATTACCGGAGGTTCGTAGAGAACTTCGCAAGGATCGCAGAGCCGATGACCCGCTTGACCCGCAAGGATCAGGAGTTCACCTGGACAGAGGAGTGTCAGACGGCATTCGACGAGCTGAAGAAGCGTCTGACTACAGCACCCATCTTGACCATACCTTCTGGACCCGGAGGATTCGTGATCTATAGCGATGCGTCCGGGAAAGGGTTAGGATGCGTTTTGATGCAGCATGGGAAGGTTGTGGCCTATGCCTCTAGGCAGTTGAGGACCCATGAGAAGAACTATCCCACCCACGACTTGGAGCTTGCCGCAGTGATCTTTGTTTTGAAGCTTTGGAGGCACTACCTGTATGGAGAGCCCGTGGAGATATTCACCGATCACAAGAGACTGAAGTACGTCTACACACAGAAGGACCTGAACCAGAGGCAGAGACGTTGGCTCGAGGTGATGGCGGACTTCGAGATTGAGCTGCAGTACCATCCGGGAAAGGCTAATGTGGTAGCCGATGCTTTAAGCAGGAAGCCCATAGCATTTTTCCTGACTACCCAACAACATCTGTTGAGAGATCTAGAACAGTTGGGTATCGAAGTCATTATGCCCGGAGTAGACGGCCAGATGTCGAGTTTCCAGGTGCAATCGACATTGGTGGAGAGAATCAAGGCTGCTTTGCCGACGGACGCGAGATTTCAGAGGCTTCGACAGAGGACAGAGGCTGGAATACAGGCGGGACTGCATATACACGAGGACGGGACTTTGAGATGTGGAGATCGTCTCTATGTTCTGAATGGAGAGCTACGCTAGGAGCTGATGACGGAGGCACACAGTTCGACCTATTCTATACATCCAGGAGGCACGAAGATGTACCGAGACCTGAGGCAGTACTACTGGTGGCACGGGATGAAGAGAGAGATAGCCCGCTTCGTGGCTAAGTGTCTGGTGTGTCAGCAAGTTAAGGCTGAGCATCAGAGGTCTGCCGGGTTACTTCAACCGCTCCCGATACCGGAGTGGAAATGGGAGCACATCACCATGGACTTCGTCACGGGTTTCCCAAGGAGTCCTAGTGGTCGAAATGCCGTATGGGTAATCATAGATAGACTCACCAAGTCTGCCCACTTTTTACCCTTCAGAGTAGGGCAATCTACGAAAGTCTTGGCAGACATGTACATGAGGGAGATTGTACGCTTGCATGGAGTGCCAGTCAGTATCGTGTCTGACCGGGATACGAGGTTTACATCGTACTTTTGGAGGAGTATGCAAGAGAGTCTTGGTACCCGCCTTAAGTTCAGTACTTCGTACCACCCGCAGACAGATGGACAATCCGAGCGCACCATTCAGACGCTGGAGGATATGTTGAGGGCTTGCATGCTTGACTTCAGCGGTTCATGGGAGGACCACTTGCACTTGGTCAAATTTTCCTACAATAATAGCTATCAGGCGAGCATTCAGATGGCTCCCTATGAGGCATTGTATGGTAGGAAGTGTCGTTCCCCAGTATGCTGGAGCGATGTAGGTGAGAGGCAGATTCTAGGGCCAGAGTTGATCGTCCATACAGTAGAGAAGGTGAAGAAGATCCAGGGGCATCTACGAGCAGCACAGGACAGGCAGAAGCATTGGGCTAATGTGCATCGACGACCCCTAGAGTTCCAGGTGGGAGAACATGTGTTCCTGAAGATTTCACCTACCAGAGGAACCATCAGATTTGGAGGCAGAGGAAAGCTGAGTCTGAGGTACATCGGACCCTTCGATGTGCTAGAGCGCGTCGGAGAAGTTGCTTACAGATTGGCCTTGCTGCAGACACTGGAAGGAGTTCACAACGTCTTCCATGTATCTCAGCTGAGGAGGTACATACCGGATCCGAGTTATGTGCTTGACCACTCGGAGATCACCGTCGGTCCAAGCTTGTCATACCAGGAGGAGCCGGTAGAGATCCTAGACCGAAGCGAGAAGGTACTACGAGGCCAGACCATCCCTCTAGTTCGTGTCGCATGGAGGCATCATGCACCAGGTGAATCAACCTAGGAACGAGAGGACGATATTCGGCAACGTTTTCCCCATCTCTTCGAAGGCCTAGGTATGTGATAGTATTTATTTCATTCAATAGTTTCTATATGTCTGTTTTAATTTCGAGGACGAAATGCTCTAAGGAGGGTATGTTGTAAACCCCCTCGACCAGAAATTAGGGTTAATTAATTTTATTAGCCTAATTAGGGTTAACTTGGATTAATTATGATTTATTATATAGTATTATAAATACATGTGCAATGATTGGTTACTTTTGGTTACTACCTTAGTTGTTGCCCTAAAACAAATTCCACATATTCGACCTAGACATCCCAACCCATCATATTGAACCTAGAACAAACCCCGGGCTTTGATTTTTGTGCCTGATTTTAGTTGCACAAAAGTCGTTACAAACGTCCGTTCGCAAATTAATAAAATTGTGTAATTACGTTCGCTGTCCGTTCCAATTGATTTTGAGACCCAACCTCAACCAGTCTTGACCAACCCAGATCACGATATTATTGTACACTGAGCCTACTACACCAATGACCCTTGTCCAGCCAAATTTAGACTCCCGGGTTATTGTTAAATTAAATTAGAAACACCGGTGCATTAATTATGAATTAATTAATGTGGCTACCTAACCTCAATTAAATTGGACCCAACTACAACCCAAACCCACATCCACACCCACAAGACTCATACAAAACACCATACATCATCATAGCCCAATGAGGAACACCAAACATAGTGTTTGTTTGCATTAAATTCCCAATTCTAGTTATTGTGCAAATACCAAATTATTCAGGGGCCAAATTGCAAAATTGTAATGAGGTATCCCCCTCTCATTGGCCCAAACCATCATGGAGAAAAGAAGTGGTCATGACCAACCGTATGCTTTAATTTCCCCCCCTTTCCTATGTACTTGCCTTACTTTATGTAGAGCACATCTTGGCCCTACATTTGAAATGGCCTATTCCTACCCCTCCACTCATCTTGATGGACAACCCCACTCCTCAAAAAAATAGGTCCAGCCGGCCCTAATCCCTAGGCAGCCCCCCCCCCCTCACTCTCTCTCCTACATATACCTTCATTACTACACATTAAAATGAAAACAAAACCTAAAAAAAAATCCCTAAAACCCTAAACTCACCAAACTGAACTATTCCCTCAGCCCGACCCCAACTTAAACCCGCCGCCTCCCACCGGCCAAACGCCGCCACCGGCGGACACCACACTGACCCGACCACCCTCGCCCGCCTTTCCTCTACCTGCCACCTGAGCCACCGGCCACCACGACGCCGGAACAGCTCCCCCCCACCGCCCGCACCAACCCGACTGCTCTCTTCCCGCACAGCACAGCCGACCACCCTTCCTCCTCGTACTCCGCCACCACCACACCGCCGGCCACCAAACTCCGCCGAGCTCACCCCCTACCCATCCTCTTCCTCCCCGTAAATTTTCAGCCGACGACGTCGACACACCGAGGAGTTATCGACCCCGCAGCGCCGGTACACCCCAGACCCGCTGTTGCTGCCGACCCTCCCCGCACGACGCCGGAGCGCCGTCCGGCCACCCCCGCCGGCGAACGGTCCACCACCGTGACTCCCTCGACCTGAGCTACAGTAAGGTTCAATATTTTATGTATAATTTTTAGTATTTATGCATGTATTGTTGGTTGCAAGTTGATATATATATGGATCTCGTATTTTCAGTATTTAAATACGTATATTATGTATTCTAAATGTATATATTCTTTTCTGTATTCTATAGTATTTAAATGTATATATATTGTAAATACTTTCTGAGTATAATGTGTATATAATATATATATATATAAATGCTTAATTAAATAATGAATGTATATGTATACATAGTATATATATATATACTTGGTATAAATACTTTAAATACCATAAGTGTATAAGTATATATGTATATATATGTATATATATGTATATATATATATATATACAAATAAATGTATATTTCTGAAATATAAATAATGTATGTATTATTACCTAATTAATAATGTTGTGCACAAATATAAATAATGCTATATTTACTATTTGTGTATATACATAAGTATATATGTGTATGTATATATATATATATAAAAAAAATGTGTGTATATATATATATATATATTTTTATATATAATTTATAATTAGTATATTAGTACATATATATGTCATTATTTACTTGTATACGTAATACATAAATATGGTGATATATCTATAAATAAATATATATATAGATACTTGTATTTATTAATTTGTGGAAGAATAAAACATTATTTAAATATATATATAAATAATGTTATGCATATTTTTTACTTAGGCACAAAACTACTATTTAAATTCATATAAATAATGTTGTGTATATTTATTTATGTACAAATAGTATCTAAATGGTTATATATATATAGGACTTTTTGATTGTTATCTATTTTATATATGTGTATTTACTTAATATATGTATTATTGCTAATTAATACATAAGTACTATTTTCGTACTATTAAACAAATATAATGTTTTATTTAATATAATTAAATATGATTTAGTGTATATGTATATACTAGTGTTAGCTATATATATATACAGTCCCGACCCTATGTCAGCTGTAGATACAAACAGTGTGTCTTAGTCGTGCTATTATAGCGACTAATTTGGTCATTACTATATCCTATATAGGATTGCTGGACACTACTGCCGAGGCATCAGGAGCAGGGCTTTGGATTTCGCAGCTACCCGGGGCAGGCAAGTATACCTTGCTGATTTACTGCTTAAAAATTAAATAATAAATGTTGAAATTATGTATAAACTGTGCGCGTCCGAGATTGACTCGGGTGCAGTCGAAATTGCGTCGATGAGTAGTGTACTTGACCTAGTTGCTAGCTGACTCACCCACTGTGAGGATATTTTGATATCTTTCTAGACCTTGACACTTACACGTATCGCGATGGTACATTCATATTGGGATGCGGGTCCGCGTACCCGATTCGCTATCGGTGCGTACGACATGCATCACGGATTAGCCTGTTTACTAGAGTAGTATAGTTAGCTGAGACTTGGCATTTAGATACGGTACACTCACGTCGTGTATTCGACTTGCGTATCTACATTGGGCGGGAAGGACAACTGATAAACGTATAGGATACCCCCACCGGATTCCGTGGTATCCAGAGGAACCATAGACCCGGTGACTCCCTATATTCAGACACCGCGCTCTTCGGAGTGTTACGGACGTATATACATTTGCAGACACCACGCCCTTAGAGTGTGGACGTTATACATATATACAGATACCTCATTCTTCGGAATGATGGACGTTGCAGATACCACACTCTAGAGGACGTTGGACGTTATGCCTACACCTACTTATACGTTCTGAGGTTGTCCTTATATTGCATTCACTTAGATGGTTAGCACACCCCTCTTTACTTTTATTCAGTACTATATCTGGCATGCATATTGTATCTTGTTACGTCCCTCTGAGGACCTGGTTATCTTCCAGATCTGGACGAGGCCTATTATCCCACAGTATACGGGCCAGGTGTGGAGACGAGGTTTGCTCTTGACGAGGAGCTAGAGGTCCTTCCATCAGAGTACCCCTGATCAGATTGGTCGGCCTTCCGCCTATGATTGGAGCTCCTTACCTAGTTAGCCGTTGTTCCAGTCACTCTCCTTATCAGTATTTATTTCAGACTATCAGTACATTTTGTAGTGGGTTTGTTCCCACCAGACATATTTCAGTTGTATTATGTCATTCGACTATGTCCTTATATTCCAGTCTTTCATTTCAGTATTTACTTGTTATCTGTGGATGAGATTAGACATTGCCTGTTGTTGATATTAGTCTTGTTAGATTTAGGAGTGTAGCACGCTTCGCCAGGATCCATTAAATTAGGATATCCTCGGAGACGTGTCAGCTGGCCAATGCCACGTGGCCTGGTTCCATATATTTTGGGACTGGGGCATGACAATATATATATATATATATATATATATATATATATATATATATATATAATTATTTAAATGATAATGCTAATTATGATTGTATATGTGTTTATTCTGTATGGCTCTAGATAATTATGGGTATTCTATATTCCGTTTGACCAAGTGACCCCAAAAGGCCTGTTAGTTGACTGCCTTGTGTACAATAATGTACTGGGTTAGACACCTGATTAGATGACTGTCTGATTGTGTACAGTACTTGAAGACGTGACACCCGCATAATTAGGCGCACAGTTGACCCTGTTAGTTGACCAATACCACCCCCAATGTACCCTCTGAGCTAGTGTCTTTATGGTCATGTGTGTGCTAGTGTAATGACTGATGTTGTACTGTACTTTATTATATGTATATAGGATATCGGATTGTTCTGCGCGACTTCTAGAGCAGGTTATTGGTACTATGCAGCTTTCTTGCTAGGCAAGTATATCTTGCCTTGTTGTACTGTTTAAATTTCAATTATTATTTAGTTGTATGTTTATTGTTTTAGTTTTTATAACTGTGCGCATCCGAGAAAGACTCGGGTGCAGTCAACGAATGCGTTGACGTTAGGACTTATGTCTGACCTAGTGTCTAGTGGACCCACCTTAAGTTGTGGAGTTATTGGTATGACTCCCCATGCCTTGACACATATCATTGTACGTCACATAGTGAGTTCATGTAGGGACGCGTGCCTCATACTCGACTGGCCATCGGTGTGAGCAACACGTGTGACGGTATTTAGCTTAGTATTTATTTCTATAGAGACTTGCATTATAGTACGAGATGTCCACGTCGTGTTCGCGACTTGTATATCTACATTGGGCGGGAAGGACGACTAGTAGGCGTATGGGACACCCCACTTTCTTTATTCAGATTCCACGTTCGACGGAACGATATGGACGATATACTATGCAGATTCCCTGTTCTACGGAGCAGTATGGACGTTATACTATTCAGATTTCCTGTTCTACGGAGCGATATGGACGTTATACTATGCAGATTCTCCTTCTTCGGAGCGGTATGGATGTTATTATATTACATAGTGCCCTTGTATGGGGGCATATGTGGCATATACTAGCCAGTCATGACGATTGGTGAATTACGTCAGCATATGTCTAGCCTACACTTCCCATACATACCAAAGTTGTCCTCAAAATTGCATTCACTTAGATGGTTAGCGCACCCCTTTTATTTATTCAGTATTTACTTTATAGCATGCTTCTATGTATCTTGTTATGTCCCTCTGAGGACCTGGTCCCTTTCCAGGTGTAGATATTCATGAGTATTCGCAGGAGCGCAGATCCGGACTGGTTACTTATTTTTCGAGGAGTCTTCTCTTCGAGCCTCGTGATTGTTAGATGTTGTACTTATATTATATTTATCTTATTATTTTATATTCTAGTTCGGCAGTGGATTTGTTTCCATCCGACTGTCATCCTTTGGTACTTCATATTGAGATCTAGTTTCATAGATGTTGGTTATTTATTTATATTCGATTTTTCTGTGGATGAGATTTAGACTATACCCTGTGACTTGTGACATATATACCACTTGTGAATTATTGTTCATTATACAGCGTACGCATGTGTTATGGTTTCCATATATTGGAGTTGCCATGACAGTGACCCTAGGACCGTGACGATACTTTGCGTATGGGATACCCTACTTTCTTTATTCAGCGGCTGGCATGCTTACGTGTCCTAGTCCTACGTATTTTGGGACTGGGGCATGATAGTGACCCTAGGACCATGATGATACTTTGCGTCTGAATCATATTCGGGTGCCGACTTTCGTTCGCGGAGTCGGGTATCGTTAGATTGCATTATCATCGTATACCTTGTACGTGCAACACTTGCACTAATTACCTTAGGACACTATACACGACTCTCATGTACAGAAGCCTCACTTGAGATATTCGAGGATTTCTACTTCTATTTTAGGATAGGACTTGAGACATGTGCTAGTTGACATGATGTTATTTACACCTTGACTTAAGACATAGATGGTGATTGTCTTGCATTTCGTGACATGAGACGTGAGATACATGGGGTTGGAGAGAACTTACCGTACCTCTGGGCTACCAAACTCTACTAGTATTAGAGTACTGCAGGTACCTTGACGGGGCTTGTACGTATCTACTACTATTATTACTACTATCACTAGTACCCCTAATATGTATGAAACTCGGTGGTTTAGCGGACGAGTGCATTCTCATTTGTATTTTAGTTATTTGGATTATGTTAAATATCCTGAGCACACTTATTTTATTTACTGTACTTTGGCTTGAGTTATTATAGTACCTTGCTATATCCCCTGAGGAACCTGGATCCGGATTATGTCCCCAGGTATAGCAGAGGAGGATTACCCCGAGGTTTACGGGACAAGAGCTTGTTGGAGCGGTACTGGCACCAGAGGACGAGGTTGTGCCAGAGAATTTCTTCTGAGTACTCAGTTACTTATTTAGTTATTTATGCTTGGTGTTATTTTATATTTGGACTTGGACTTATGGACATATATATTTGGTGTTATTCTCTTTTCTTTGTTGTGACGGATTATTCCCCGAGATACTACTTATTTGGACTTGATGATGGACAGTTTTCTTATTTATTTTCTTGACTGTTATATCTTCTTGTATTGTGATTATTGTCTGTGGATGTGATTATTTTAGATTATATACTGTGATAGGAGTAGTAGACTTTATTTATCTATATTACAGCTTAAGTGCACTCTAACGATCCATTAAATTGGGTTTGCGCATTGGAGTTGTGCTGCTGGTCATTGCCACGTGGCTAGTCCTTCGGTATTTTGGGACTGGAGCGTGACATTATTTTTTTGGTGGCCCATGCAAGTCAATGACTTACTGCTTTGGTTCTAACTTAGGAATCGAGCAAGCCTGCAAATTAAGATAGAATAAAATTATAGGATCTCATCCACAAATTGACACATTCTTGACCTCTATATCGAATTCGAAATAATTCTTTGACTTGCATCATGCTTTGAATCATTGTGCGATCCTCATAGTTTACTTGTGTACAGAGTAATGGATCCACGAGACAGCGACGAGACTCTCGTAGGTACACCATAAGGTGTTGTGGTTACCTACGATAATGGGGTGACGTCACTGAGTGGAGATCCTTCCACTCAACAAAGCAATCAAGAAGATCAGCGCGCCTCGAGGTTCCGGCGAGACGACATTCCACCACTGTCGTAGTTTACTCCACCGATGCTAGTTTTTCTACCATGACAGCCTATGGACGGACAACAGATGTTCCAAATGGTCTACGCAATGATGCAAGCACAACATCTGGTTCATCAAGAGGTCCAGCAACGCTAGGCGGAGAACTTGAGGAACAGCATAGCGACAGCATTGGAGCATTCGACCCCAGCAGCATAAGCAACCATCGACGGGATCCATCTCAAATTTCTGTCAGTTGAAGCCACGTACCTTTTCAGGCAAGGAGGATCCCACTGAAGTTCATGAGTGGCTCACAAACACTCAACTTCAATTAGAAGTAGCTGAGCTTCCTAGAGAGTGTTGGATGATTGCCGTCAAGAAGCAGTTGATAGGCAATATGCATCATTTATGGTTATCCGAGGAGAGTCGGCTAGGCTCGGACCGAGTCACTTGGGAGGAGTTCTCTAGACTCTTCTAGGAGATGTACATTTCAGCCATTGCCAGAGCATAACTTAGGGATAAATTCAACCGCCTCACTCAAGGCAACATGACAGTAGAAGAGTATAATACGGAGTTCATCCATTTGAGTTGCTTCGCACCTACTCTGATTCCGACAGAAGAGGAGAAGGCAGAGAAGTTCTTTGACGGACTTAGCTTTGAGCTACAGAGATTGATCGGCTTCGTTGCACCTACTTCATACACTGACGTCCTTGCCACGGCGCGACACATGGAGCACGTCAACCGGAGAGAGTCCATCCAAAAACGGCCGTACCCACTAGCACCAGCCAGAGTACCCCAGGAAGGAGCTACAAAGAGACCTCATATGCATCAGCCACCTAGAGCAGGCATGCAGGCACCGCCAATATGTCAATATTGTGGCAAGCGAGGTCATATTGAGAACGAGTGCAGACGCAAGTTGGAACTATGCTTGGTTTATGGATTAGGACATCACTCAACACATGACTGTACGAGGGAACCTATGATTCATCGACCAGCCTTACCAGCACCGAGACCAACGCAGTAGCCACCTAGGCCAGTCTATCCAGCACTAGGAGCGCCACAGGAGGAAGTTGGAGGAGTCAGACCACCAGCTCCAGGTGGGTATCAGCCGAGACAACCTTTGGCACCACAGGCAGCACTATTCCAGCAGGCTCGATAGCAGAGAGGACCAGCCCAGGGACGAGGACAGGCTTTCGCCATGACAACTGAGGAGGCAGCTACTGCAGGAGAGGTCATCGCAGGTACCATATTAGTAGCTTCATTACCTGTTGTAGCTTTATTCGATTCAGGATCATCACATTCTTTCATACCTACTAGCTTCGTAGCCACACATAGAGTAGCTACCGTACCCCTTCCGAAGACTATGAGAATTCTTACGGGAGGCAAAATTATTCCAGTTAGATATTTTTAGATCTTGTTCGATAGTAGTCTGTGGGCGAGTAATGCGAGCTCAAGTTTTGATCTTTTCTATGCCGGATTACGATATTATATAAGGACTGGATGAGTCAGTACCATGCGACTAAAATGGACAGGTTATATTTAGACCGCCTGGTCATCCGGAGTTTGAGTTTCTTCGGGGAGCAAAAGAGCAAGGTGTTCAACCTACACTTAAGGCACTCTCTGCGGAAGGGGAGCCCGAGTACCCAAAGGTTGTATCAGAATTTATGGATGTATTTTTTGATGATCTTCCAGGCTTACCACCTGATCGGGAAATATAATTCGACATAGACTTGACTCTGGGAGCAGAGACTATCACTTTATCAGTGTACCAGCTATGTGAAACCCCAAATCCTGAAAACCGTATTAGTTATTTTTTTATTTTTTATATTAATTAATTATTTTATTTATAGTAATTATGTGCTAAATAGAGAAAATATATTTTATTTAATTTTTATTTGAGGTGTTTGTGCATCTAGAGAATTTTTGGAGCCATTATAAATTTTTTCTAATTTATTTCATGTAAGAGACCATGTGGACAGTTGCTAGCTTAATGGTGTGCGCAAATATATTTTTCTAGAATTTTATAGGTATATATATATATATATATATATATATATATATATATATATATATATATATATATATATTAGTTAATTAGATAAATAAAAAGAAAAAGAAAAAGAAAAGAAATAGAAAATGGGTTTGGATCCTTAATGGATCCAAACCCAAACCCGCAAACCCAAACCCATTATTTTTCAAACCAAAACCATTCCAAATTGAAACAGCAACAACAAAACTACTAAGGAAAGAAGGAAAGAAAGCAAAGAAAGGAAAGAAAAATAAGAAAACAGTGGCAGTAGAGTGGTTCCCCCCCTTCCGCCGACTCTCTCTCTCTCTCTCTCTCTCTCTCTCTCTCTCGCCCTATATATATTAATCCAAGCTCCAAGCCCTAACCCTAATCCTCCCCCTCTACCTCGCCGCCGCCGCCGCGCCACTGGAGCCCGCCGCCTAGCACCCCAGGGCCGCCGCCGTGCGCCGGAGCCGGCCGCACACCGCGACGTCGCGCGCACGAGACAGAACAGCGTACCTGTGTTTCCGCTCTATTTTTCGTGCCCTCGCTCGACCAAACTCGATCCCGTCTTCACTGGTATGATCCTCACCTATCCCCCTTCCATATTTGTATGTTAGTTTATCTCGAACAGCGTGCCAACCTAGGTAAAAATCGACGTCAAGTCGAGAAAAATGACCACTTTATAAATTCCAGAAATTCTGTTGCAACTACCCCTGTACTCGGACTTGTATCTCCCACCACAGAGATCCGAATTCGATTTTTCTTGTTGGTATGCGAAGACCAACTAACCTAGTTTATTTTCTGTCAAATACGATATTTTATTTGTTGCTGTATGTTAAAATAAATTAGGTACAAAAACCCGAAAATTAACTTTTTCTAAATTCTAAAAATTGTGAAACGGAGCGCGCCCCGCCAAACGGGACCGCCCCGCTGTGTACCAAGTGTACCAAAAGGTGCGCACAGTGTACCCGATCGTGTAGGAATTTGCGGAAACTGATTTGGACGCATGTGCGCGTCGGAATCAGCCGGTATCCGCAGCAAATTTCCAATATCATGACTTTTACAAAAGTCGTGCGTATTTTGTGCACGCTCGTCAGAATGCGACCAAACTTGTGCCATTGGACTCGTGGTATCGCGCCGATCCTATGACCCAATTTTCACGCAATTCTGAGATAGTTGACCAAGTCGCCAATTGGTGGGCCCTACAGTTGACTTTCGGGCAAAATTGTGTTCGGCTCATCGGAATCCACATTTGGACATACCGTTGAGTTCATACTGACATTTAGAGTTTGTTTGACCTATAATTTGTCCCTTTTAGAGACCTTTACCCTTGGCACGCTTTTCGGTGCAAAGTGGGCCATTGGTGGACCCCGATTTGACCGAAATTACCGTTTTGCCCCTGTGTCCAAATTGGACGAAAGGATAGTGTTTTCTAGCTATTTTGCTTATTCTGGGAACGTTGGTGATGTTTATTTCAGCATCCGAAGACGTTCATTCTGAGGCCATAGTTTCTAACTTTTGGCATTTGACATCTGGAAGTTACTTTTGCAGCTCTCTTGCCAGGCAAGTATACCTTGCCATGTTGTACTATTTAAATTTTGAATTATTAATTGCATATTTATATTATATAATTGTGCGCGTCCGAGAGAGACTCGGGTGCAGTCAACGAATGCGTTGACGTTAGGATTTGTGTCTGACCTAGTGTCTAGTAGACCCACCTAAAGTTGTGGAGTTATTGGTATGACTCCCAATGCCTTGACACGTATCATTACACGTCACAGAGTGAGTTTATGTAGGGACGCGTTCCTCATGCGCGACTGGCCATCAGTGTGAGCAACACGTGTAACGGTATTTAGCTAGTTGTTTATTTCTATAGAGACTTGCATCATAGTATGAGATGTCCACATCGTGTTCACGACTTGTATATCTACATTGGGCGGGAAGGACGACTAGTAGGCGTATGGGACACCCACCTCTTCTATACAGATACCGCACTCGACGGAGTAATACGGACGTATATATATATTGCAGATACCACGTTCTTTAGAGTGTTGGACGTTACTTATTATTTTTGCAGATACCACACTCTACAGAACGTTGGACGTTATACTATTTCAGATACCATGCTCCTCGGAGATGGACGATTGCAGAGTGCCCTCGAATGGGGGCATATGTGGCATATACTAGCCGGTCACGACGATTGGTAAATTACGTCAGCATATGTCTAGCCTATACTTTCCCACACGTACTAAGTTGTCCTCAAATTGCATTCACTTAGATGGTTAGCACACCCCATTTATTTATTCAGTATTTACTTTATGGCATGCTTCTATGTATCTTGCTATGTCCCTCTGAGGACCTGGTCCCTTTCCAGGTGTAGATGTTCATGAGTATTCGCGGGAGCGCAGATCCGGACAGGCTACTTATATTCCGAGGAGGTCTTCTCTTCGAGCCTCGTGATGGTTAGATGTTGTATTTATATGGGTTTTATCTTGTTCATTTTATATTCTATTTTGGCAGTGGATTTGTTTCCATCCGACTGTCATTCTTTGGATACTTATTATTGAGATCCAGTTACATGGTTATTGGTTATTCATTTATATTTGATTCTGTGGATGAGATTTAGATTATACCCTGTGACTTGTGATAGTTTTTACCACTTGTGAATTATTATTCATGATACAGCGTACACACGTATTATGATTTCCATATATTGGAGTTGCCATATACATGCGGCTGGCATGCTTACATGTCCTAGTCCTACGTATTTTGGGACTGGGGCATGACATATTTTTAGTGGTGGCCCATGCAGGTCAAAGCATATTGTCTCGGTTATGTTACTGTACCGAGCAAGCCTGCACCTAGGATTAGAGTATAGGATCTCATCCAATTGACTATGACTTATCTTTCTTCCATTCTGTTCTATTTAAATAATTACATTCTGCTTGATTCATGTGCCTCCCTGATAACTCCTTGAGTATAGCCCCTGCTAGAATAGAGGAATCCCTGTTGATAGGATGATACTTAGGGTAACATTCCTATTACGAATACAACTAGAGTATTGACAAATCACAAAGTTTAGGATACTTAATGAACCCTAGCCTTCCTTATTACCTAATGAACCCTAGCATCACTACCTATAGATTAATTTACCATTATCCCTTGACGTATTTATGATAACTTGAAAGTAGTATAAACACTACTATGATTAGTGTAAACACCCAAAATTTCAGAATAAATTTTAATATAATTTTCCCGGATCTTTTCGGCAATTTGGATGAAGAACCAAGGTAATTATGAGTTAAAGATTTTTCAGGCAGTTTATTGGTGTTAAAATATTCTGGAAATAATAATTTATTATGTAAAATGGAGAACCGGACGCATGGCATTTTTTGGTTAATTTATTGGACTCCGGAGCAACGATTTAAGGACTAAAAGCTATTGGTTTTTTTAAACCAAGCCCGAACCAACCCCGATCAAATCCACCATCGCGGGTCAGACCCGAACCGCTGAAGAACCCGACCCGCTGCAAACCCTAGGCTGCCGTGAACACTGTAGCACAATATAAAGCTGTGCCTTGGAGTCCGTGCCCTAGGCAGCAGCCACCGTGAGAATTCCCTTCACAGCCACCTTGCTCTTTCCTCACACTGAGCCGACACCCACCTCCGCCTGGCCAAGTTCACCGCCGCCGCCGTCTATTACCCCGTCAGCAGCCAACCCATCCAGTCCCAACCCCCGGACGCCGCCGCCTCGCAGCCACTCGAACTCCTCCCAGACCCGATAGCAACCCCGCCGTCCCCTGTGTCCGACTTCGCAGAGGCGATCAGTTGGATTCTCCCCCGACTCGACAAACGCTGCGTCAGCCGACCAAGGCAGCCGCCCCTCTGGTCGACCTTGCCTCGGAGTTGACCCAGCCCCGTCGCGGTCACGATCGGTCAACCTACCCTAACGACTGGACACAGCAACCCGATCGCAGGACGTGGAATTGACGCTTGGACACGTGAAAAACAGATTCACAGAGCCCTGTTCAGGTACCGATTTCTCCCTCATCATAGCTCTATTTTAGATTCCGTCAGTTGCTATACGTAGACTGTGTAACCCTCTCGGTGCCCGTACAACTTGCTCGGTGCATCGTGTCCTGTGGTGATCGCACACCGCGATCCAAAACAGGAAAAAACAACGCCCAGTTTTACCCCGAAACCGAGTACGCCCCGCCACACGGGACAACTTAGTCGCACGCGGTCTTTACCTAACCGTGCGCGTCGTCGATACGGTCGTGTGGGATTTCGCAGAAGACGATTCGGAGGTGCGTGCACCCCGGAATCAACGCTTATCCGCCGACGACACCCCGTATCCGACCTTTCTGGAACACGCTGTAACTTTGTGTACGCACGTCGGATCGAGACAAAACTTACGCCATCGGACTCGTAGCAATACGCTGGTCCTGTGACCCAAGTTTGGTCCGATTCTGAGGACGTTGACAAAATCGCGTATTATGGGCCCCACAGGCTCCACTTGAAGGGCGATTTTGTGATCGGCTCATCGGAATCCAATTCTGGAAGTTCCGTTGGGTTCGTATCATCGTTCCTGACTTGTAGACACTGAGTTTGACAAATTTGGAGACCTTTAACCATGACACACTTTTCGGTGCAAAGTGGCCCACATGTGGACCCCACTTTGGCCCGGAAATGACCTTTTTGCCCCTGTGTCCAAATTGGACGTAAGGATAGGCATTTCTAGCAGTTTGATACCTTCTGAGACTGTTGGTGATGTTTATTACAGCTTTTGGAGTAGCACCTACCGGATCCATTGATACAGGGACAGTCGTTGGTATCCAAACATCAGGCAAGTGTACCTTGCCAGACTCTGCAGTATTATTATATATTTTCCTTGCTTCATTATATTGCTGTCCATGCTTAACCTAGGACCGTGTGACGTACTTAGCGTCCGATTATCATTCGGGTGCCGACACTGTACGCAGTGTTGGGTACGGTCATCTAGAGATGGACATTCGTGACACTTTATACTTTCGTACTTGTCTTATCAAGTACCATATGACCCAGGACACTTGACACTGTTCATGAGACAGGATATTCTCGAGATATTCGTGGTGATTCTGTGTAGGCTACAGGACTTGACAGAGATACTATTTCTATAGATACTTATGACTTGTTGCATTAGCTATGACCCCGCTTGACATGGACATGAGACGTTATGGTCATGATATGCGTGGTTACATTGGGTGGGGAGAGACACACAGGCTACAGGCTATTTATATATATATCTTCTACTATTGTGAGGTCGTAGACTCTCGGAGCAGAGCTAGACACATTACTTGTTATTACCACTGCCGGCTCCCCGACACAGAGCTTGTAGTGGCTCAGCCTGAGTACTCGTGCTTCTCTCACTTGCATTTTCACTAGATGGTTACTTACTTGCCCTGTTATTCCATTTATTTCTGCACTGCTTATATTTTGGCTTGTGTTATCTTGTACCTTGCTATGTCCCCTGAGGACCTGGATTCAGATTATGTCCCCAGGATTTGAGGACGAGATCTATCCCGAGGTATACGGGACTGGAGCAGGAGATGATCCAGGAGCGGTACCGTCACCTGAGGACGAGTTGTTAGCTGAAGGCTTCTCTTGAGCATCCATGTTCATGCTCAGCATTTATTTATTATTTCAGTCTTTTATTTCTGGTCTGTTGAACCATTGTACTAGATATTTATCGGATTATTCCCCGAAGTACTTTGTGAGACTAGTTGATGATTTACATTCCTTATTTATTCTGTGGATCATATTTTATATCTTGTGTGGATGAGATTAATTGTACCATGTTGTCGTAGACTTGTTATATTACAGCTTAAGTATGCCCTGATGGATCCATTAAATTGGGTTATCCATCGGTGCGTACTGCTGGCCATTGCCACGCGTCCAGTCCCTCGGTATTTTGGGACTGGGGCGTGACATGGTTTTTGTGGTGGCCCATGCAGGTCTACGACTAAATTGTTCGGTTTTAACTTAGGGACCGAACCAGCCTGCCCTAAGGATAGGATAAGTTCTAGGTTCTCATCCATTATTTAACCATTATTGAACTCTATATCGAACTCGAATTTGTAATTAATTTGCATCCTGTATTGATTCCTCTGAGCGTTCTTACAGTTTATCTTTTGGTTGCAGAGGAATGGATCCCAGGAACGGAGACGAGATTTCTTTGGATACACCACATGATGCTGTGGTTACTTATGGAGACGGAGTGACTCCAGGAAATGGAGGACAAGCATCGCAGAGCGATCAAACCGGACAGCCTAATCCAAGGTTCCGGAGAGATGACATCCCACCTCCACCACAGTTCACTCCGCAGATGCCAGTTTTCCCGCCAGGGCAAGCCATGGACGGGCAACAGATATTCCAGATGATGTATGCCATGATGCAGGCTCAGCAGCAGATTCAGCAAGAGGCCCATCGCCAGGAGGCAGAGTATCTGAGGACCAGCCTGGTATCCGCATTGGAGCAGGCAAATCCACCAACGAGGCGAACAGCGACGGGATCTATCACCGATTTTCGTCATCTCAAGCCTCGCACATTTTCTGGCAAAGAAGGGCCAACAGAAGTTCATGAATGGCTCACTAACATTCAGCATCAGTTGGAAGCCGCTGAACTTCCGAGAGAGAAGTGGATGACTACAGTCAGAATGCAGTTAACTGATAATACGCATCACTGGTGGCTAGCAGAAGAAAGGAGGCTCGGACAGGACCGAGTCACATGGGAAGAGTTCTCCAGACTCTTCCAAGAGATGTACATTCCGGCAGTTGCACGATCAGAGCTCAGAGACAAGTTCAACCGCCTCATCCAAGGCAGTATAACAGTGGAGGAATACAACGCGGAGTTCATACGTCTAAGTCGCTTCGCTCCGACATTGATCTCGACAGAGGAAGAGAAAGCTGAAAAGTTCTTTGATGGACTGAAGTTCGAGCTTCAGAGATTGATTGGCTCAGTCGCACCTACATCTTATACTGAGGTCCTTGCAGCAGCACGACGCATGGAGCGCGTCACTAGAAGGGAATCGAATCTGAAGAGGCCAAACACATCCGTACCATCCAAGACAGCACCAGGAGATTCTGCAAAACGATTCCAGAGGAGTATACCGGAGAGAGCAGCACACAGGGCCATATCTCTTCCTACCTGTCACCACTGCGGCAAGTTAGGACACATTGAGAGAGAGTGCAGGCGTAAATTGGGACTATGCCTGCTTTGCGGATCAGACCAGCACTATTCTAGAGACTGCACTAAACCAAGAGAGGGAGCACCGAGACTTGCTTTACCTGCACCACGACCAGCTTATCCAGCAGTAGGAGCACAGCAGACAGGAGTTGGTGGAGTCAGACCACCAGCCCCAGGAGGGAATCAGCAGAGACCACCCCTGGCACCACAGGCAGCTCTATTTCAGCAGGCTCAGCAGCAGCGAGGCCAAGCACAGGGGCGAGGACAGGCATTCACTTTAGCTGTTGAGGAGGAGGCTACAGCAGGCGAGGTCATCGCAGGTACTATTTTAGTAGCTTCATTACCAGCTGTAGCATTATTTGATTCTGGAGCATCGCATTCATTTATAGCAGCTAGCTTTGTAGCCACCCATAGAGTAGCTACCGTACCCCTTCCGAAGATGAAGAGAATTCTTACGGGAGGCGGTATTATTCCGGTTAGTGACGTCTGTAGATCATGTTCTGTAGTAGTTTGTGGGAGAGAGATGCGAGCTCAATTTTTGATCTTTTTCATGCCGGATTATGATATCGTACTTGGTATGGACTGGTTAAGTCAGTACCATGCGACTCTTGATTGCCGGCTTGGGCGGGTTATATTTAGACCGCCTGGACATCCAGAATTCAAGTTTCTTCGAGGAGCAGTAGAGCAAGGAGTTCAGCCTACTCTTAGGGTATTTTTTGTAGAAGGAGAGACAGGTTACCCAAGAGTCATATCAGAATTTGTGGATGTATTTCCCGACGATCTTCCAGGTTTACCGCCTGATCGGGAAATAGAATTCACAATAGACTTAACTCCAGGAGCAGAGCCTATCACTTCATCAGTATATCGGCTGGCACCTAAGGAGTTAGTGGAATTGAAAGAACAGGTGGATGACCTTCTGGAGAAGGGTTTCATTCGGCCCAGTGTCTCACCTTGGGGAGCACCCATATTATTTGTGCCGAAGAAGGATGGAACAGTACGATTATGCATTGACTACAGGGCACTGAATGCTGTAACCATCAAGAACAGGTATCCCTTACCACGCATTGATGATCTATTCGATCAGTTGAGTGGTGCAAGGGTATTTTCGAAGATTGACCTTCGATCCGGCTATCATCAGATCAAAGTAAGGAAGGAAGACATCCCGAAGACAGCTTTCAGGACCAAGTATGGACATTATGAGTTCTTGGTGATGCCATTTGGTTTAACCAATGCGCCAGTAGTGTTTATGAGCTTAATGAACAGAGTCTTTCATCAGTTCTTGGATAAATTCGTGGTGGTGTTCATTGATGACATTCTCATATATTCCAAGAGCCATGAAGAGCACGAGGAGCATCTCAGAATCGTGTTAGAGACCTTGAGACAGGAGAAGTTATATGCCAAACTCAGTAAGTGTGAGTTCTGTATGGACAAAGTACCTTTCTTGGGACATATCATCTCAGGAGAAGGACTTTCAGTTGATCCAGAGAAAGTTGCGGCAATAGAGACTTGGCCTACACCCACAAAAGTTGCAGAGGTGAGAAATTTTCTCGGACTTGCGGGATATTACCGAAGGTTTGTAGAAAAATTTTCGAGGATTGCAGAGCCGATGACGAAGCTGACACGCAAAGACCAGGAGTTTATATGGACAGAAGACTGCCAGAAGGCCTTCGAAGAACTGAAGAGAAGATTAACAACAGCACCTGTCTTGACTCTTCCTTCAGGGTCAGGAGGTTTTGTTGTTTACAGTGATGCATCAGGCAGTGGACTGGGATGTGTTTTGATGCAACATGGCAAGGTCATTGCTTATGCATCGAGATAATTGAAGGTTCACGAGAAGAACTACCCAACACATGATCTGGAGTTAGCAGCAGTTATATTTGCATTAAAGATTTGGAGGCATTACCTTTACGGGGAGAAAGTAGACATCTTTACAGATCACAAGAGTCTGAAGTATGTATATACTCAGAAGGAGCTTAACATGAGGCAGAGACGTTGGCTTGAATTGATGGTAGATTTTGTTATAGATCTGCAGTATCATCCGGGAAAGGCGAACGTCGTCGCAGATGCACTAAGCAGGAAGCCTACGGATTATTTCTTGACGATGCAGCCCGAATTATTGAGAGATCTACAGGAACTTCAGATAGAGGTTGTCTTACCGGGACAGAGTGGCTTGATGGCTAATCTTGAGATTCAGTCATCACTCGTGGAGAAGATTAAGGAGGCATTGCCCACCGATGCTAGATTCTGAAGACTCAAAGAAAGGACAGAAGCAGGCATGCAGACAGGACTTCGCATTCACGAAGACGGGACATTGAGGTTTGAAAATTGCCTGTATGTTCCAAATGGAGAATTGAGACAGGAGTTAATGACTGAAGCACATAGCTCTATGTACTCTGTTCACCCAGGAGGAACCAAGATGTACCGAGACTTGAGACAGTATTACTGGTGGCATGGAATGAAAAGGGAGATTGCAAGATTTGTGGCCAAATGTTTAGTCTGCCAGCAAGTAAAGGCCGAGCATCAGAGGACTGCAGGAATGTTACAGCCGCTGCCTATACCAGAATGGAAGTGGGAGAATATCACGATGGATTTTGTCACCGGATTTTCGAGGAGCCCCAGGGGAAGAGACGCAGTATGGGTTATAGTGGATCGACTCACTAAATCGGCACACTTCTTGCCATTTAGAGTTGGACAGTCCACAGAGGTACTAGCCGACATGTATATGCGACAAATCGTCAAATTACATGGAGTGCCGGTTAGTATAGTATCGGATCGAGATTCGAGATTTACCTCTCATTTCTGGATAAGCATGCAAGAGAGTCTGGGCACCAGACTCAAATTCAGCACCGCGTACCACCCACAGACAGATGGCCAATCGGAGCGTACCATTCAGATATTGGAGGACATGTTGCGAGCATGTATGCTAGACTTTGGAGGATCTTGGGAAGATCATTTGCACTTAGTAGAGTTCTCCTACAATAACAGCTATCAGGCCAGCATTCAGATGGCACCATTTGAAGCTTTATACGGAAGGAAGTGCAGATCGCCTATATGTTGGAGTGACGTTGGTGAACGTTAAATACTGGGTCCAGAATTGGTAACGCAGACAGTGGAGAAGGTGAAACAGATCCAGAATCATCTTCGAGCAGCTCAAGACAGACAGAAGCATTGGGCAGATATGCACAGACGTCCCCTGGAGTTTAAAGAAGGAGATCACGTATTCTTGAGGATTTCGCCCACTCGTGGTACTATCAGATTCGGAAGCAGAGGCAAGTTGAGCCCAAGGTATATTGGGCCATTTGACATTCTAGAGCGCGTTGGTGAGGTGGCTTATCGTCTTGCATTACCACCATCCTTAGAGGGAGTGCATGACGTATTTCACGTCTCACAGCTGCGAAGGTACGTGACCGACCCAAGTCACGTAGTCGATCATTCAGAAATTGCAGTAGGCCCAAGCTTGAGATATGAAGAACAACCAGTGGGCATCCTCGACGTCAGTGAGAAGACATTGCGGGGACAGACTATCAGACTGGTTCGTGTAGCATGGAAACATCATTCTCCCGGAGAATCAACTTGGGAACGAGAAGATAGTATGCGCCAGCGTTACCCCCACTTGTTCGAGGAGGCAGTTGTAAACTAAGCAATCTTGTATTTCCATAACTCTTCCATTATAACTTATTCTTTGATTGCGAGGACGCAATCCTTTTAAGGAGGGAAGATTGTAAACACCCAAAATTTCAGAATAAATTTTAATATAATTTTCCCGGATCTTTTCGGCAATTTGGATGAAGAACCAAGGTAATTATGAGTTAAAGATTTTTCAGGCAGTTTATTGGTGTTAAAATATTCTGGAAATAATAATTTATTGTGTAAAATGGAGAACCGGACGCATGGCATTTTTCGGTTAATTTATTGGACTCCGGAGCAACGATTTAAGGACTAAAAGCTATTGGTTTTTTAAACCAAGCCCGAACCACCCCGATCAAACCCACCATCGCGGGTCAGACCCGAACCGCTGAAGAACCCGACCCACTGCAAACCCTAGGCTGCCGTGAATACTGTAGCACAATATAAAGCTGTGCCTTGGAGTCCGTGCCCTAGGCAGCAGCCACCGTGAGAATTCCCTTCACAGCCACCTTGCTCTTTCCTCACACCGAGCCGACACCCACCTCCGCCTGGCCAAGTTCGTCGCCGCCGCCGTCTATTACCCCGTCAGCAGCCAACCCATCCAGTCCCAACCCCCGGACGCCGCTGCCTCGCAGCCACTCGAACTCCTTCCAGACCCGACAGCAACCCCGCCGTCCCCTGTGTCCGACTTCGCAGAGGCGATCAGTTGGATTCTCCCCCGACTTGACAAACGCTGCGTCAGCCGACCAAGGCAGCCGCCCCTCTGGTCGACCTCGCCTCGGAGTTGACCCAGCCCCGTCGCGGTCACGATCGGTCAACCTAGCCTAACGACTGGACACAGCAACCCGATCGCAGGACGTGGAATTGACGCTTGGACACGTGAAAAACAGATTCACAGAGCCCTATTCAGGTACCGATTTCTCCCTCATCGTAGCTCTGTTTTAGATTTCGTCAGTTGCTATGCGTAGACTGTGTAACCCTCTCGGTGCCCGTGCAACTTGCTCGGTGCATCGCGTCCTGTGGTGATCGCACACCGCGATCCAAAACAGGAAAAAACAACGCCCAGTTTCACCCCGGAACCGAGTACGTCCTGCCACACGGGACGACTTGGTCGCACGCGGTCTTTACCGAACCGTGCGCGTCGTCGATACGGTCGTGTGGGATTTTGCAGAAGTCGATTCGGAGGTGCGTGCACCCCGGAATCAACGCGTATCCGCCGACGACACCCCGTATCCGACCTTTCTGGAACACGCTGTAACTTTGTGTATGCACGTCAGATCGAAACAAAACTTGCGCCATCGGACTCGTAGTAATACGCTGGTCCTGTGACCCAAGTTTGGTCCGATTCTGAGGACGTTGACAAAATCGCGTATCATGGGCCACACAGGCTCCACTTGAAGGGCGATTTTGTGATCGGCTCATCGGAATCCAATTCTGGAAGTTCCGTTGGGTTCGTATCATCGTTCCTGACTTGTAGACACTGAGTTTGACGAAT
Source organism: Iris macrosiphon (assembly GCA_036927795.1). Taxonomy (NCBI): domain Eukaryota; kingdom Viridiplantae; phylum Streptophyta; class Magnoliopsida; order Asparagales; family Iridaceae; genus Iris; species Iris macrosiphon. The sequence continues at coordinate 130,705,823 of JAYESA010000017.1, read as the reverse complement.
TTGGAGACCTTTAACCATGACACGCTTTTCGGTGCAAAGTGGCCCACATGTGGACCCCGCTTTGGCCCGGAAATGACCTTTTTGCCCCTGTGTCCAAATTGGACGTAAGGACAGGCATTTCTAGCAGTTTGATACCTTCTAAGATTGTTGGTGATGTTTATTACAGCTTTTGGAGTAGCACCTACCGGATCCATTGATACAGGGACAGTCGTTGGTATCCAAACATCAGGCAAGTGTACCTTGCTAGACTCTGCAGTATTATTATATATTTTCCTTGCTTCATTATATTGCTGTGCATGCTTAACCTAGGACCGTGTGACGTACTTAGCGTCCGATTATCAGTCGAGTGCCGACACTGTACGCAGTGTTGGGTACGGTCATCTAGAGATGGACATTCGTGACACTTTATACTTTCGTACTTGTCTTATCAAGTACCATATGACCCAGGACACTTGACACTGTTCATGAGACAGGATATTCTCGAGATATTCATGGTGATTCTGTGTAGGCTACAGGACTTGACAGAGATACTATTTCTATAGATACTTATGACTTGTTGCATTAGCTATGACCCCGCTTGACATGGACATGAGACGTTATGGTCATGATATGCGTGGTTACATTGGGTGGGGAGAGACACACAGGCTACAGGCTGTTTATATATATATCTTCTACTATTGTGAGGTCGTAGACTCTCGGAGCAGAGCTAGACACATTACTTGTTATTACCACTGCCAGCTCCCCGACACAGAGCTTGTAGTGGCTCAGCCTGAGTACTCGTGCTTCTCTCACTTGCATTTTCACTAGATGGTTACTTACTTGCCCTGTTATTCCATTTATTTCTGCACTGCTTATATTTTGTCTTGTGTTATCTTGGACCTTGCTATGTCCCCTGAGGACCTGGATTCGGATTATGTCCCCAGGATTTGAGGACGAGATCTATCCCGAGGTATACGGGACTGGAGCAGGAGCTGATCCAGGAGCGGTACCGTCACCTGAGGACGAGGTGTTAGCTGAAGACTTCTCTTGAGCATCCATGTTCATGCTCAGCATTTATTTATTATTTCAGTCTTTTATTTCTGGTCTGTTGAACCATTGTACTAGATATTTATCGGGTTGTTCCCCGAAGTACTTTGTGAGACTAGTTGATGATTTACATTCCTTATTTATTCTGTGGATCATATTTTATATCTTGTGTGGATGAGATTAATTGTACCATGTTGTCGTAGACTTGTTATATTACAGCTTAAGTATGCCCTGATGGATCCATTAAATTGGGTTGTCCATCGGTGCGTACTGCTGGCCATTGCCACGCGTCCAGTCCCTCGGTATTTTGGGACTGGGGCGTGACAATTAGTTTGAAATTTAACCATAATATTTGAACCTAGTATTGAAGAACCAATCTCGTGCATTAAATGCAAAGATATGTCTCGAGCCCTGTGCAAGGAATAGCTTTTGACGTGACATCCGATTTTGTCTTATCTTGAGCATAAAAACTCATTTCGGACTTGAGCGTAAAAGCTCATTTCTGTCAAATAAAGAATAGGCAGCGTATTCAGAAGACTCAATTTTTCCTTGAGTGGTGTATCAAATAAGTCACTAAACAAAAACCTAGGTCTCTGTGCAAAATCATCATCACAGCCGTCCTCTCGATCATCGTGCAGTACTTTTTGTCAGATGTCAGGTTCATGATTTGCCTGACAAATTCATCCGAGGAAAAAGAAGAGTTCCTCGTACAACTTTATACTGCAACGCAGGAGATCTTTTACGCACAGATTTTCTACGCAGACTTTACGCAGGCAAAACTTTACGCAGGCAGACTTTTATACCAACTTTACGCACGCTAATTTTATGCACAGATTTTAGCGCAGATCTTTTACGCTCAGACTTTTACGCGCAGATTTTTACTCAGACTTTACGTACAAATTTTATACAGACTTTACGCAGGCAAAACTTTACGCAGGCAGACCTTTATACAAAATTTACGCACGCTAACTTTACGCACAGATCTTTTACGCTCAGACTTTTACGCGCAAATTTTTTTACTCAGATTTTTTGCGCATATTTCACACAGACTTTACGCAGAAGAATAGCAATCTCTTACGCACAAACTTTTTACGCGGACAGCTCTGAAGCTCTACTTTACACTTCTCTATTTTACGCGGATAGCTCTGAAGCCATGTTTTACGCCGACAGTCTGAATCCCTGATTTATGCCAAACCTCTTTGAATTCCTACTTTACGCCAGACAGCTTGAAACTCTGTTTTACGCAGACAACCTCGAATCCCTACTTTACGCGGACTACCTTGAATCTCTATTTTACGTGGACAGTTCTAAAAGCTCTACTTTCCGCCAAACTTCCTTGAATCTCTGTTTTATGCGGACAGCCTATAGTGTTTATTAAGATTATAGGACTTAGAAAGCCATACCTCTTTTGGTCGACTAGCGACTTAGACTAGGGGTTAGAATAACAACCGTAGAGATTGTAGAGTCTTATCTTTTTGTGAATTTAAATTACTTTGTAATTTCTCTCATCATAATCTAGCGTACTTAAATTGTTGTACTACCTTGACTTATGCTGCTATTATAGCCCAGTTTTGCAAGCTTATTCTTTATCAAGCTTGTTCATAATATATTTATTATTGGAGTACTACACTAATACATTTCAGATTCAGTGTATTACGGTCTGATCAACCATAGTGTGCTTGGTTCGCCCTTCGCATAACTACTCTACGTGGATTGGGATATATAGTGATTAGTAGACAAATATACTTGCTCTCTAGGTATGTCTGAGCATATCGTATCAGCTACATAACTGTGCTGATACGAATATGTGAATAGGGATTACCAAAATAGCATTTCAATCCACAACTGCCTTGGCAATTCCCAATTGAATTCTTTAAACTCCTTGATCCCCACACTTCTAATCTATTACCTCCCCCTTGAACTCTTGATTATTGTTTTCCGTCTTCCCTTATTTTGGAAAGACGAAACCTCGTACTTAGTATAAGTACGAAAAGTATATTGTTTCTGTAACCATTTCTATTTGTTTCTTGGGAAATTACCAAACTTTATTATTAGATTTGATTGCAGTTTAAAACTGTGCTACCTTTAGAATGACCCTTCACTACCTACCTACCTATATTTGTTTTTACCTTCCTGATACATGCATCACTATGGCAGCATGAAATTTTTGCCTCATAACTTTGGTCAAGTTCAGAACTCAAGTGTTACGATAAAGCATGTATCATTTTGCTGTCAAGGGTCTAAATGGATTTCACCAGGATGGACAATTGACTGACTCCTGAATGGATAGCAGCACCTATGACCCAGTTGACTTGTAAGGATCAAGAATTCATATGGACCGACGAGTGTCAAGCCGCTTTCGAGGAGTTAAAGAAGTGACTGACCATAGCACCAGTATTGACTATTCCATCAGGATCAGGTGGTTATGTGATCTACAGACGCATCAAGGAAAAGTTTGGGATGCGTATTGATGCAGGATGGTAAGGTAATTGCGTATGCATCTAGACAGTTACAAGTGCATGACAAGAATTATCCAATCCATGACCTGGAACTTACAGCTGTTGTATTTGCTCTGAAGCTATGGAGACATTACATATATAGGGAACGAGTGGAGATCTATACAGACCACAAAAGCCTCAAGTACGTCTTCACGCAGAAGGAGTTAAATATGAAGCAACGCCGATGGCTTGAATTGATAAAAGATTTTGAGATAGAGCTACATTATCACCCAGGCAAGACTAACGTGGTAGCAAACGCGTTAACCCGGAGGCCAGCAGCTTATTTCTTGACAGCACAGAGAGAATTATTGGAGGACTTGTAAGAGCTTGGCATTGAAGTAATTTTACCCAGAGCAGATGGGACATTACGATGTGGTGATCATCTTTATGTTCCAAATGGAGAGATTCGACAGGAGCTGATGACAGAAGCTCATAGTTTGATATATTCTATTCATCCTGGAGGCACCAAGATGTATCGTGACTTACGACAGTACTTTTGGTGGCATAGAATAAAAAGAGAGATAGCTCGCTTTGTAGCTAAATACCTAGTATGTCAGCAAATAAAGACGGAGCACCAGAGAACAGCTGGAGTATTGCAACCACTTTTGATTCCAGAGTGGAAGTGGAAGCACATCACTATGGACTTCGTCACGGGTTTTTCCAAAGAGTCCAAGTGGAAGAGATGCAGTACGGATAATAGTGGACCGACTCACCAAGTCAACACATTTCTTACCTTTTTGAGTTGGCCAGTGTACAGAAGATTTAGCTGACATATATATGAGGCAGATCGTAAGATTGCACGGCATACCAGTCAATATTATGCCGGACAGGGATTCACGTGACCAGAATTGGTGGTCAATACCGTAGAGATAGTTAAGAAGATATAAGGACACTTGCGAGCAGTGCAAGACAGACAGAAGCAGTGGACAGACCGTCATCATCGTCCATTGGAATTCAAAGAGGACGATCATGTCTTCTTGAGGATATCACCTACCAGAAGCACCATTCGATTCGGAGGATGCAGCAAGTTGAGTCCAAGGTATATTGGACCATTTGACGTGCTAGAGTAAGTAGGAGAAGTGGCATATCGACTTGCGCTACCACCTTCACTTGAGGGAGTACATGACGTATTCCATGTGTCGCAACTCAGGCAAAATTTGGCAGACAGCAGTCATGATCTCGACCATTCAGAGATCACCATTAGGCCGAGCTTGTCATACCAAGAGCAACCCATGGGAATCCGTGATCGTCGAGAGAAAGTGTTGAGGAACCCGTCTATTCCCTTGGTCCGCGTGGCATGGAAGCATGGTGCGCCAGAAGAATCAACTTGGGAGCGCGAGAACGACATGCGCAAACATTTTTCGAACCTATTCGTTGACCAAGGTATAAAACTTAATTTGTTAATTTATAACTTATACCCTCCCTGACTTTCTAACCGTGACTTAGTTTTAATTTCGAGGATGAAATTTTTATAAGTTGGGTAGATTGTGAAACCCCAAATCCTGAAAACCGTATTAGTTATTTTATTATTATTTTATATTAATTAATTATTTTATTTATAGTAATTATGTGCTAAATAGAGAAAATAGATTTTATTTAATTTTTATTTGAGGTGTTTGTGCATCTAGAGAATTTTTGGAGCCATTATAAATTTTTCCTAATTTATTTCATGTAGGAGACCCTGTGGACAGTTGCTAGCTTAATGGTGTACGCAAATATATTTTTCTAGAATTTTATAGGTATATATATATATATATATATATATATATATATATATATATATATATATTAGTTAATTAGAAAAAGAAAAAGAAAAAGAAAAAGAAAAAGAAAAGAAATAGAAAATGGGTTTGGATCCTTAATGGATCCAAACCCAAACTCGCAAACCCAAACCCATTGTTTTTCAAGCCAAAACCATTCCAAATTGAAATAGCAGCAACAAAACTACTAAGGAAAGAAGGAAAGAAAGCAAAGAAAGGAAAGAAAAATAAGAAAACAGCGACAGTAGAGTGGTTTCCCCCCCCCCTTCCGCCGACTCTCTCTCTCTCTCTCTCCCTATATATATTAATCCAAGCTCCAAGCCCTAACCCTAATCCTCTTCCTCCACCTCGCCGCCGTCGCGCCACTGGAGCCCGCCGCCGACCACCCCAGGGCTGCCGCCGTGCGCCGGAGCCGGCCGCACACCGCGACGCCGCGCGCGCGAGACAGAACAGCGTACCTGTGTTTCCGCTTCTTTTCCCGTGCCTTCGCTCGACCAAACTCGATCCTGTCTTCACCGGTATGATCCTCACATATCCCCCTTCCATATTTGTATGTTATTTTATCTGGAACACCGTGCCAACCTAGGTAAAAATTGATGTCAAGTCGAGGAAAATGACCACTTTATAAATTCCTGAAATTCTGTTGCAACCACTCATATTTGTATGTAGGGACGCGTGCCTCATGCGCGACTGGCCATCAGTGTGAGCAACACGTGTAACGATATTTAGCTAGTTGTTTATTTCTATAGAGACTTGCATCATAGTACGAGATGTCTACGTCATGTTCACGACTTGTATATCTACATTGGGCGGGGAGGATGACTAGTAGGCGTATGGGACACCCACCTCTTCTATACAGATATCGCAATCGACGGAGTGATACGGACGTATATATATTGCAGATACCACGTTCTTTAGAGTGTTGGACGTCACTTGTTATTTTTGCAGATACCACACTCTACAGAACGTTGGACGTTATACTATTTCAGATACCATGCTCCTCGGAGATGGACGATTGCAGAGTGCCCTCGAATGGGGGCATATATGGCATATACTAGCCGGTCACGACGATTGGTGAATTACGTCAGCATATGTCTAGCCTACACTTTTCCATACGTACTAAGTTGTCCTCAAATTGCATTCACTTAGATGGTTAGCACACCCCATTTATTTATTCAGTATTTACTTTATGGCATGCTTCTATGTATCTTACTATGTCCCTCTGAGGACCTGGTCCCTTTCCAGGTATAGATGTTCATGAGTATTCGCGGGAGCGCAGATCCGGACAGGCTACTTATATTCCAAGGAGGTCTTCTCTTCGAGCCTCGTGATAGTTAGATGTTGTATTTATATGGGGTTTATCTTGTTCATTTTATATTCTATTTCGTCAGTGAATTTGTTTCCATCCGACTGTCATTCTTTGGATACTTATTATTGAGATCCAGTTACATGGTAATTGGTTATTCATTTATATTTGATTCTATGGATGAGATTTAGATTATACCCTGTGACTTGTGATAGTTTTTACCACTTGTGAATTATTATTCATGATACAGCGTACACACGTATTATGATTTCCATATATTGGAGTTGCCATATACATGCGGCTGGCATGCTTATGTGTCCTAGTCCTACGTATTTTGGGACTGGGGCATGACATGTTTTTAGTGATGGCCCATGCAGGTCAGAGCATATTGTCTCGGTTACGTTACTGTACCGAGCAAGCCTGCACCTAGGATTAGAGTATAGGATCTCATCCAATTGACTATGACTTATCTTCCTTACATTCTGTTCTATTTAAATAATTGCATCCTGCTTGATTCATGTGCTTCCCTGATAACTCCTTGAGTATAGCCCCTGCTAGAATAGAGGAATCCATGTTGATAGGATGATACTTAGGGTAACATTCCTATTACGAATACAACTAGAGTATTGACAAATCACTAAGTTTAGGATACTTAATGAACCCTAGCCTTCCTTATTACCTAATGAACCCTAGCATCACTACCTATAGATTAATTTACCATTATCCCTTGACGTATTTATGATAACTTGAAAGTAGTATAAACACTACTATGATTAGTTTGAAATTTAACCATAATGTTTGAACCTAGTATTGAAGAACCAATCTCGTGCATTAAATGCAAAGATATGTCTCGAGCCCTGTGCAAGGAACAGCTTTTGACGTAACATTCGATTTTGTGAGACCGGAGAGGCTGTACACCAAGCTCAGCAAATATGAGTTTTGTCTGGATAGGGTGCCTTTCCTGGGATATATTATCTTGGGAGAAAGACTTTCAGTTGATCCAGAGAAGGTTGCTGCAATAGAAACTTGGCCACACCTACATCAGTTGCAGAGGTAAGAAGTTTTTTCGGACTTGCTGGATATTATCGGAGGTTCATGGAGAACTTTTCAAGGATTGCAGAGCCTATGATGTGGTTGACGAGTAAGGACCAGGAGTTTTCATGGACGGAGGATTGCCAGAAGGCCTTTGAGGAGTTGAAGAGATGATTAACGACAGCACCAGTCTTGACTCTTCCTTCAGGATCGGGAGGATTCATAGTTTATAGTAATGCGTCAGGCAGTGGACTGGGATGTGTTTTGATGCAGAATGGCAAAGTTATCGTTTATGCATCGAGGAAGCTGAAGGTTCATGAGAAGAACTACCCGACGCCCGATCTCGAGCTAGCTGCAGTAATATTTGTATTAAAGATATGGAGGCACTATCTTTACGGAGAGAGGGTAGAAATTTTACTGATCACAAGAGTCCGAAGTATGTCTATACTCAAAAAAAAGCTCAATTTGAGGCAGAGGCATTGGTTAGAGTTGATGGTCGATTTTGATATAGATTTGCAGTACCATTTGGGCAAGGCGAACGTCGTAGCAGACACACTCAGCAGAAAGCCCACAACTTATTTCTTGACAATGCAGCCTCAGCTATTAGAGGACCTACAGAAGCTTGGGATAGAGGTTATTTTGCCATGGCAGAATGGAAAGTTGGCTAATCTTGAGGTTAAGTCATCACTAGTGGAGAGGATTAAGACGGCATTGCCTACAGATGCTAGGTTCTAGAGACTTAAAGAGAAGATGAAAGCCGGCATACAGACGGGACTTTGGATCTATGAGGACGGGACATTAAGGTGCAGAAATCACCTATATGTTCCGAATGGGAAATTGAGACATGAGTTGATGTCTGAAGCCCATAGCTCCATGTACTCTATTCATCCGGGAGGTACAAAGATGTACCAAGATTTGAGGCAGTACTATTGGTGGCATGGGATGAAGAGAGAGATTGCGCGATTTGTGGCAAAATATTGGGTCTGTCAGCAGGTTAAGGTCGAGCATCAGAGAACCGCTGGTATGTTACAACCGCTTCCTATAACCGAATGGAAGTAGAAATATATCACTATGGATTTTGTTACAGGATTTCCAAGAAGCCCCAGTGGAAAGGATGCAGTTTGGGTTATTGTGAATTGACTCACCAAATCGGCACATTTTTTGCCGTTCAGAGTTGGGCAGTCCACAGAGACTCTAGCCGACATGTATATACGATAAATCGTAAGGTTACAAGGAGTACCGGTTAGTATTGTGTCGGATCGTGACTCAAGATTCGTATCCCATTTTTGGCAGAGCATGCAGGAGAATCTTGGCACCCGACTCAAGTTCATCACTGCTTGCCATCCACAGACAGATGGTCAGTCGGAGCGCACGATTCAGATCCTAGAAGATATGCTGAGGTCGTGTATGTTAGACTTCGGAGGGTCTTGGAAAGACCATTTGTACTTGGTGGAGTTCTTTTACAATAACAGCTACCAGGCGAGCATTCAGATGGCACCTTTTGAGGCGCTGTATGGCAGAAAGTGCAGGTCACCGATATGTTGGAGTGACGTTGGCGAGCGTCAGATACTCGGTCCGGAGTTAGTGATGCAGAAAGTTGAGAAGGTGAAGCAAATTCAGAGTCATCTTAGTGCAGCTCAGGACAGACAAAAGCATTGGACTAACACACACCGCCGACCTTTGGAGTTCAAAGAAGGCGAACATGTGTTCTTGAGGATCTCACCTACTCGAGGTACTATTCGATTTGGGAGCAGAGGAAAGCTAAGTCCAAGGTACATTGGGCCGTTTGATATTTTGGAGCGTATTGGTGAGGTGGCGTACCGTCTTGCATTACCCCCATCTCTAGAGGGAGTGCATAATATATTCCATGTCTCACAGATGAGGAAGTACGTGATTGACCCAAGTCACGTAGTCGATTATTCTGAGATTGCAGTGGGACCGAACTTGAGGTATGAGGAGTAGCCAGTTGGGATACTTGACATTAGTGAGAAGATATTTCGGGGTCAGACGATCAGACTAGTTCGGGTAGCTTAGAAATATTACTCCCCAGGCGAATCCACTTGGAAGCGAGAGGATGTCATACGCCAGCGTTATCCTCACTTATTCGAGGATGCGGGTATGACCTAAGAACTACCCTTAGATTACCATGTCTTTATAAATTCCTAAGTAGTTTAATTATTAATTGCGAGGACGCAATTATTTTAAGAAGGATAGATTGTAAATCCCCTGAAATGTTGATAAAGATATTTTGGTAATTTTGTTTTAATTATAAATCATTAAAATAATTTCTAGAATTTAGAAACCATTTAGTGTAGTCTTAATGCCAGGAATATAACACTAGCTTTTTCTTTCCAACCAACTTTGTATAATAGGCTTAGCTGAGCCAAATTAGGCTCATGACACGTATGTCACTCATAATTTTACAAACCTACACTTCGTTTTGTTCGCACAACAACCGCGACATTTTTTGACTCAAAATATGACACTTGGACACTTTTTCGTTGCGGTCAATTTAGACGAGTAACATGAACCCAAATTTCAATATTGACTTTTATAACCCCTAGCCTAACATGACCAACTATGCACATGACATTGGTGCCACATTTATTTGAGTCCCCGTAGGCTCCAAAAATAATATAGAAACGCCATGCATTTTAATTAGTCAAAAATGACCATTTTTGATTAATTTCAACTGACCGAGCCCGAATCCCCAACTTGAACCCTCAAACTAACTTGACTAACTCATACTCAACACCACACACCCATCCCTCATATTTTTACACACCAAACACATTTTTTTCCCACACCAAATTATATGTTTACCACATTTAAATTTAAATTCAGCGTTTACCAAAAACAGCATGAACCTTTGGACTATGTTAACTTAAATTGAACCATGTGTAAATATATGGAGGGGGGGAACCAACCTGCATCCAATACATGGGGTAGGGTCTCAATGTAACACTTTTTATTGACCTTTGGGTTTAACATGAAACCCCCAACCTTTCACCACCCATCCATTACTTCATGTAGTTAACTCATTGGAGTGTAACACCCCCCCCCAAGCCCAAACCATTCGGCCACCATCCCTTAACAAATCGAACCTCCTCTCTTATCTCCCTCTTTTCTTCCTCTCTCTCCCTCATGATTCTCTCCTCCTCCACCTCCTTGGAGTAAGGCCGGCCTAGTGGTGGTGCAACCCCTCCTTGAAGTCGAAAATATCGTCGGAATTCAACCAACATCAAGTTCTTGGTAACTTTTTCCATCCTCTCATTCTTTCATGTTATTTGGATTGAAGATGAGCCATGAAACCATCCTTGTACACTCCATGAATCACCCTTCCCTTGTGGTTAATCTTGCACAAACCTACATAACTATAATACTTGCATATGTTTGTATTGAATATGTAATGAGTTGTTGCACTATAGTTGTTTTAATTTCAAAATTTTATAGTTAATTATTTCAGAATTTTAATTATAATTTCAGAATATATACATATTAAAATATGTATTTTGTGGGTTAAAAGTATAGAGAATGGATGAGAGTTGCATGGATAGTAATAGTGTAATTGTAGGAATGTTGTATTGATATTATGTTATTGAAAATGAGTTTTTTTACCATTATAAAATAAATTTCATAATTATATGTGTATTAATCAGAATATTATATGTATTAAAATGTATATTTTAGTGTTTTAAAGTATGAATAATTGATAGGTAGGTTGTATGGATAATATTGGTAAACTAGTGTACATGTTTTATTATTGTACTATGAACGAATGTGTTGTTCATTATATTTAAATTAATTTTAGAATATTAATATTAAAAATCAGAATTATATATGTATTAAAACATATATTTGGAGACTTAGTTGATGAACTAAAGAAGGGTAGAGTGCATGCATTGTAATGAAGACTATGTATAGTTTATTACATGCACATAAGCTTGAATATATATAAAGGTGTGCATAAATTTTTATTAATAAATAAAATAAATTTCAGAATATTAATCCTATTTATTTTCGTATTTTAAGATTTTAATTTGTGATATAAAATGATTCCATGCATGCATAATTTGTCGGTTAGCGTTGTATAGCATTTTGCGACATTGAACACTACCTACGTGCGTGTAGGAATACATTGTTTAATCACACGTAAAGGCCTATACGTACGCGTGGTATATCAATGTACGAGGCCCTTACAATATTTTAAATAATAGTATGGTACATGGTTGTTGGCACGTTAACTAAAGCTGTGCGACTGTTGGAATTATTGGCACGAATGTTGCTACTATGTTGATGTGTGTATATCGACTCTATAATTTTATATAAAGTAAACAATGGTAGAATTAGAATTAATTTAAGTAATGGTGGCAGGGTACGTAGGTGTCGCAGCATCATCGGACATGAACTTTGGATCTACTACAACGCAGCAGCAGGCAGCAGGCAAGTGTACCTTTTCTTGGTCTCAGACTCTCAGTAAATTATGCTTAATTTTAACTACAGTTTATACTTTATATTTTAATACATGTACTCAATTGTGACCCTAGGACCGTGATGATACTTTGCCTCTGAATCATATTCGGATACCGACTTTCGTGCACGGATTCGGGTATCTTTAGATTGTATTGTCATCGTATACCTTGTACGTGCAACACTTGCACTAATTACCTTAGGACACTATATACGACTCTCATGTACAGAAGCCTCACTTGAGATATTCGAGGATTCCGGCTTCTATTTTAGGATAGGACTTGAGACATGTGCTAGTTGACATAATGTTATTTACACCTGGACTTAAGACATAGATAGTGATTGTCTTGCATTTCGTGACATGAGACGTGAGATACATGGGGTTGGAGAGAACTTACCGTACCGCTGGGCTACCAAACTCTACTAGTATTAGAGTACTGTAGGTACCTTGACGGGGCTTGTACGTATCTACTACTATTATTACTAGTATCACTAGTACCCCTAGTATATGTATGAAACTCGATGGTTTAGCGGACGAGTGCATTCTCATTTGTATTTTACTTATTCGGATGATGTTAAATATCCTGAGCACACTTATTTTATTTACTGTACTTTGGCTTGAGTTATTATTGTACCTTGCTATGTCCCCTGAGGACCTGGATCCGAATTATGTCCCCAGGTATAGTAGAGGAGGATTATCCTGAGGTTTACGGGATAGGAGCTGACGTTGGAACGGTACTGGCACCAGAGGACGGGGTTGTGCCAGAGGATTTCTCCTGAGTACACAGTTACTTATTTAGTTATTTATGCTTAGTGTTATTTCATATTTGGACTTAGACTTATTGACATATGTATTTGGTGTTATTCTCTTTTCTTTATTGTGACAGGTTGTTCCCCGAGATACTAATTATTTGGACTTGATGATGGACAGTTTCCTTATTTATTTTCTTGACTGTTCTATCTCCTTGTATTATGATTACTGTCTGTGGATGAGATTAGTTTAGATTATATACTTTGACAGGAGTAGTAGACTTTATTTATCTATATTACAGCTTAAGTGCACTCTAACGGGTCCATTAAATTGGGTTTGCCTATTGGAGTTGTGCTGCTGGCCATTGCCATATGGCTAGTCCCTCGATATTTTGGGACTAGGGCGTGACATATTTTCATATTTGGAAACCTTATACTTTAAATATTCTATCTATTCATTTTTGGTAGCATCCACCTATTTAAATTTATGAATCAAATCTTTGATTTATTCTCCTACAAATTAGGATCTTAATTAAATATGTAGTTTCCAAATTAGGAAAGATCCTTATGCAAACTTGTTGCATATCAATTTAAATCTGAAATAAATCTTTTAAAATATAATTTAAAGATTCTACAGCATCCTCTCACCCTATTTTAGCCTTTTTAAATCATATCCATAGATGAAAACACTAAATCAAATCCTAACCACCCATATTTTAAACTACTTATATTTATCAACCCCACAACACATAAACCTAATAGCCGACCTATCCCTCTCTCAAACCCACTACCAAGAAGCCTCTCCCCCTCCCTTTCTTCTCTCTTTTTATCTCATTCCTTCCCTCCATCTTTCCCCTTAGGCCGACCAAAAATACCCCTTGAGGCCGGCTGTTACTGCAGCAGAACTGGGCTATTTACTATAGTAAAATCATTCCCAAAACTTTATATTCTTCATCTATTAGATTTCATATAGATCTCCCTCAAGTTTCGTAGAGTTTGAAATCCGTTTGGTTCTCCAAAAGGTCCGTGTCGCAAGAATAAGCTCCGTCGTAATCACGATCTAGTAAGTTTTGGAATTTCTTTTAAATAATTATTTTTTCATGTATAAACTCCTGTGAGAACTCATAAATATGTTATATGACAAATAAGAAAAACCCCATGCATGTGAAACACTAATTTTTACATAAAAACTGCTCTTAGATGACACAAAACCAATTCTTGGCAATATCGTAATCATATTAAATTAGTATTGTTGCATGTTGATATTTTATTATTAAAATATAATTTTCAAAAATTAAATATTTAATTTTAGAACATAAAATATTATTTTTATTATTAAATAAAAAATAATTTTGTTAGTAATTAAACTCCATCATTGATGTACCCTCCTTTGATATGTATACTAGCAAAGTTTGGTTGCCAACTTTAATAAGATCAACTTGTAGATGGTGAAACCCTAATTATTTTTGTATAGATAAAAGAAATAGTATTTATTTTATTTATTACTGATTTTACCATATTTATTCAGATTTTATTTCTATTTATAAAAATTAGAATTCTAGGTGTTTTATGTAGCAAGTTGACCTAGTTTTGACAAAACTTGACCCCGACAGTTTTAGACTTAAATCCCGACAAAAAACTCATATTTTTAGCATTTAAAATTAAATTATTATATTTTAATTCTGAATTTTTAATTATTATTCCAGACTTACTTATTTATCAAAAATTAATTTTTATTGACTAGTAGGTAACCCGTTATGACCTAGTTTTGGGTTCTACTTGGTTTTGGACTCATAGAATTTATAGGAGATGACCCTATCACTAAAAATCCTATTTTATAATAAAATTTCAGAATTAATAGTTTTTATTAAATAATGTTTAAAAAAATTTGATCATGTTAATAGTTAGTAATATTTTGGCGTGTAGTTACTTGCATGTGCAACCAATGTAGGATTAATAACTAGATAATAACTTAATTTAACTGGTAGAATAAGAGTCTAATTATAGCAATAATTAATTGGTAGGTGTTCAAGACGTTCCTGTGGAGAGCTCCGGACCAGATTAGTTGTTCTCGCAGCTTGGCTTGGAAGGCAAGTACACCTTACTTGATTGTATTGGTCAGTTTATATTATACCTAGTTTTTATTTGTTTAGTTGTGTGCACGCGTCTTAGAGTAGCATACTTACCCAGTATCTTGTAAAGATACGTGGTATCTTCTGACTTGACACTGTTTCAAACACGTTCAATGTCTGAGTGAGAGAGTGCATGGACTAGCGTGTCGACCGATCATCGGTACGAGAGTTCGAGTCTTGTGTTAGTAGTTGGTATAGGTTTAGTTTTCTAGATATTATTTGACGTCATTGCATTATGTCTGCATCGGGTATACGGTTCTGATAGTTCATTGCAATGGAAGAATCTGCTAGTGAGCGTATGGAATTTCTGTTTCTTATTGTACTGTGAAAATGGTGCAACTGTGTAACCCTCGAGTTTTGCGGAACGCCTGGTAGGACTACTGTTCTTCTATTTTTCTCCCTTTATGCGCCATTAGAGATGTCTCGAATGCATATCACATAGGTGGTTTAGTTATCTTATTTATTGTTTACTGCTTTACTTTCATGCATGTCAATTTTTTGTGTACTTGTTATGTCCCTCTGAGGACCTAGCACTCTTTCCAAGTATAGAAGATCATAATTATCGGCAGGAGCACGAATCAGGACTGGCTACTTCTTTCTCTTTCGAAGAGGACTTCCCTTAAAGCTTCTTGATCACTAGATGATGTACTTATTTTGTTGTCTTTCATATCCTAGTTGGTAGTGGATTTGTCTCCACCCGACTACTAGTTCTTCTCGACTATTGTTCTACTTGGTACATTGCCATATTGGGTTCTATATTTCTATTTCGTTTTGTGGATGAGATTAGTATTGCCTGTGACTTGTGAAGTTATATACCACTTGTGAATTATTATTATTCATAAACAACGTACGTATGTGTATGGTTTTCGTATATTGGAGTTGCCATGTACATACCGCTGTCATGCTTACGTATTCCTAGTCCTACATATTTTGGGACTGGGGTGTGACAGTAAGGCTGATCCTTAAGCCAAATTTAAAGATTCGGAATTTTGGAGCTCATTTTGTAGAATAGTAAGTCACATCCCTAGTCTAAATTTCTACATTTTTGGTCACATCCCACTTATAGATGCTAAGGGTTGGACCTCCCAATTTCTAGATTCTAGATTGTAGGAACTCATTTTGTAGAATAGTAAGTCCCAATTTGGAGCACAACTTTCTATATTCTAGATTTTACATTATTTTTTTACATCAATTTTTGACCACACAATCTTTGGAACCAGAGATGACTTTATTATTTTCTACTAGTCTCGTACAAACCAACCCATTCTACATTTACCTTTTTTTAGAATTTTGGGCCCCAAATTGCATTGGAGAGTCCAAACTAGGGGTGAGCACTAATCGATTTTGGATCAAAAATTGACCCGAATAAGGAGTTCGGTTCGGGTTTGAAACAATTTGGGTCAGTTTCGGTTATTAAGAATCGTTTATTCAGTTCTCGATTTCGGATTCGGTTTCGGATTTTTGGTTCGGTTTAAAACCGAAAACCGATTAACAGTCCTGAATTTATCATAATACCCTTTACTGAAACAACCCATATAAAAGGTCAACAAATCTTAGGTTAAATAATTTCTCTCACACCATTCTCTCTCCTCCCTTTTTCCACAGCCACCTCTCACTTCTCACTTCTCTTTGGTTTTTGATAAGGGCACTACACAATATACTCAGGGCTAGCTCATTGAAAATTTTCCAAAAATTATAAGTTTGCCACTCCTCAAAGTTACTTAGGGCTAGCCCACACCAACCTATATAAGTAAAAATCATTTCTCTTTTTTATTTTTCACCTTCACATGAAGAAATCTCTCATTCTCTCAAGTCTAAAAATCTAAACCTAACTTTGGAATTTGATAGTTGTGGTCCCAAATGGAAAAAAATTCTGATTTGGTGATTGTCCAACGAATATCTTCCGGTATGTCTTCGACAATATACGATAAATAAGTTTTGCGATTATCACAAAAATATTTAGTTTTATTTGACTATTGTAGGAGCGATGCATGAAATTATCTTCGATGAAGAAGTCGGATCATGTAATCCATTAAATATGCACTCTGGTCCTTCCGAAGAACATATCGGTTGTTCTGAAGCACCTACGGTACGTAAAATGATAACCCTATTTCGACAGTCATCGTGTAAGGACTGTATAAAATTCGACAGTCCTATATAACTATAGGACTGTCAATAATTCAACAGTCCTATATACTAACTGGACTGTCAAAATAGTGACAGTCCTGAATCTTGAAGACTGTAAAAAAAAATTACAGTCTACTCAATACATTAGTCTATAAATATTATGACAGTCCTAATTTGGACTGCCAATTATTTGAAGTTATTAATTTTTAGATTATTTTATATTGGTTATAGGACCAATCTCGTACAGATGTTGTGGTACATCCTACTATTGGGGTTAATGTGTAGAATATATTCTCAACGGATATTCAATTTGCATCCCAGGAAGAAGCATTATATTGGTGCAAAGAAGTTGGAAGACGACATAACATAGTCATTGTCATTGCAAGATCCATCAGATCTCGGCCAGGCCGAAAATATGTAGAGCTGGGCTGCGAAAGAGGAGGTGTGTTCAGGCAGCATCGTAAAAAAAATGGTGTTGTTGAAAAAAAATCCCCAAGAAAAATATTGGGACGAAAAAATATGGTTGTCCATTTAAGGTATTGATTGTAAAAGTAGAAGATGTGAAGTGGATAATCGAAGTTAAGAATGGAATACACAATCATCCTATTCCAGAGACACTTACGGGTCATGCCTATGTGGCACGGTTGAAAAAGGATGAGAGAAAGTTGGATGAAGAACTGTTCCTTTCCGGAGTTGCACCCAAACAATTTTATTCTGCCGTATGTCAAAAAGAAGATGAGAACAAGTCAACCATGAGGACGATCTATAATAGTTTGACGAGAGCAAAATGTAATAGTATGAAAGAAAGAATGGCGATGCAGCAAGTATTGAAGTTGCTTGGGGAGCATCACTACGTAGAGTACCATAGAAGACATCTACAAAATGATGAACTCCTTTCATTGTTTTAAGCTCATCCTGATTGCACACACTTGGCTCGGTCCTTCGCAGACGTGTTGGCCCTTGATTGTACATATAAGACCAATAAGTTAAAATGCCTCTTTTTCATATTGTTGGGTTTACGTCTACGGAAAAAACATTTTCAGTCGCTTTTTGTTTTATGAAGAGTGAGACAGTAGAGGATTACACTTGGGCATTGAGAAAACTATAATCCCTTTACACAGGATACAAAGAGCCCTTTGTTTTTGTTACTGACAGAGAATATGCGCTGATAAATGCTATAGATATTGTATTTCCTCATGTGCATAGACTACTATGCACTTGGCATATAAATCAAAATATCCAAGCTCAATGCGAGAGAAAATTTAAAAATATGGACGGTAAAATCGACAAGCTTCGCTTCGAAGAATTCTACAGTGATTGGAGTCTTGTATGGCGAGCAAGTACTACAGACAGCTATGACACAACATGGTACATGTTCAAACAAAAGTGGGAGACGAGTAACCCGACATGCATTTCTTATATCAAAGATACTTGGCTAGAACCACATAAAGAATAATTCATCTTAGCATGAACGAACATGGTGAAGCATTATGGCACAATCACTACGAACCGGGTCGAAGGATCACACTCAAGTTTAAAAAGATATTTACGGTCACCGGTCGGTAATTTTGTCTCCGTTTGGCAATCGATTCATTTGATGATTATTTCTATGATGAATGAGATTGTAGCATCATTTGAGATAAGCCTTAATATTGCAAAGCATGAATACAAGCATGAACACCTCTTGGATGGTTTAATCCATGTAGTATCTCACAAGGCCTTGGGCCTATTGTTTGAGGAGATTGGTAGGTCGAAGTTGGTTAGTTATGATCCCGTGGTTTACGGTTGTTCATATCGACATTCACTCGGCCTTCCTTGTGCACATGAGATTAACGAATATCATCGTCAATTTATACATATTCCAATAGATGTAGTTGATCAACGTTGGAGACAACTGTCGATAATACCGACGGTTGAAGTTCACGATGATTTTTTTTCTTTGCCACAAGTGAAACTCATGCACGCAAGGTGGTGTGTTGCATCGAAACCGGAGAGAAGATCCATTGAGGCTAAAATCCAAAAAATTGTAGTCCCGGCAACAACTCGATTGTAAGAGCCATATGTTGTTCAAACTCCTAAGGGAAGACCACACTCAAGAATGAGTAGAGCAAAAAAAAAGGAGATGGAGTCAAGTAAAAGAGATCCATCCTTGTTTGAACATATTGAACGCAATTTAGAGCAAGTTGAGTCAAAGTCGGTTATCGAAAGTGTGGTATTTTTGCAGAAAAAGAGTAAGCTTACTATTCGAAGGGGGAAGAAACAGAAAACGAACGATGCAGTCACGGCGGAGGGTTTAGATAACTTCTCTGATTCATATAGTCTATACATTCAAAATTTTCTACCTGAGATATGGGATTTTATTTGGTCTATAGTTGATGTTCCTAAGGATGGCCATTGTGGATATCATGCACTCGCAAAACATCTTGGCTATTCAGTTGAATCAGGATGGAGACAGGTTAGGGAAGAGCTGTACGAGGAGTTGGAGTCTCGTCTACCCTTCTATAGGCAGATACTCGGCGAAGAAATTATTGGAGATTTGTTGGCAAGCATACCTTATACAAAAACAGTTACCGGACCAGACCATTACATGGATGTCCCACCTGCTGCATACGTATTCTCTAATAGGTATAAGATACCTATTGTAATTATCTCACAAGGCATTAACAATAGTTTTTTTCCAATGTGCGCTCCCCCGGCTGAACACAGACTATCCAATCTATGTTCGATAGGGCTTGTCGGACAACACTTTGTCATCCCAAGGTTGATCGGTCATTCTCCTATTCTTCCACCTTCTACGCTTTGGTATAAACATGCACCGGAGGAAGCGATCGCATGGACGACACCTACACGGATGCAATTGCTGGCTATAAGAAGATGATGAAGATGGAGGATCCCAAAATCTTGCCGAATGACTACTTTGATTTTCTAATCGATTGATACATCTTATACTTCTGTATCATTTTGTATGTTATGCAATGAGCCATGTATGTTGAACTGTATATTGAACTGTATGTTGTACAATGAAAGAAATAAAACTAGAACTGTATATTGAACTGTATGTTGTGCAATGAGTCATGTATATTGTGCAATGAGTCATGTATGTTGAACTTTGGTATCTTTTTCAATATTTATATAGATAGTTTTAACCCACTTCTGTATAAAACTAGGACTATCAAAATCTGGACAGTCCGATAAGCAAACAGGACTGTCAAACCCACTGTGATATATATAAAAGTAGGACTGTCAAAATCTGGACAGTCCTACAAGCTAACAGGATTGTCAAAATTATAACAGTCCTAGTTTTAACCCACTCTCTGCACATTTTTATATAAAAGTAGGACTGTCAAAATTTTGACAGTCCAACAGTATACCAGGACTGTCAAAATTTTGACTGTCCCACAGGCTAATTGGACTGTCAAAATTTTGACAGTTCTAGTTTTAACCCACTGTCTGTACATTTATATACTATGAAACTAGGACTGTCAAAATTTTGACAGTCCAATATAAAATGAGGACTGTCAAAATTTTGACAGTTCTAGTTTGAACCCACTTTCTGCACATTTATATATACAAGTAGGACTGTCAAAATTTTAACAGTCCTACAAGCTATGAGGACTGTCAAAATTTTAACAGTCCCACAAGCTATGAGGACTGTCAAAATTTTGACAATCAATAAGCTATGTGGACTGTCAAAATATTGACAGTCCTAGTTTTAACCCACTGTCTACACATTTATATACAAAAGTAGGACTGCCAAAATTTTGGCAGTCCCACAAGCTATGTGGACTGTCAAAATTTTGACAGTTCTAATTTTAACCCACTGGAAATTTTATATAAAACTAGGACTGTCAGGAATTTGACAGTCCCACAAGCTATGAGGACTGTCAAAATTTTGACAGTCTTAATTTTAACCGACTGTCTCTACAAATTTATATATAAAACTAGAATTGTCAGGATTTTGACAGTCCTGATAGCTATCAGAACTGTCCAGAATTTGGCAGTCCTAGTTTTTAGCCAATGTCTATGCACATTTATACATAAAAGTAGCTGTCTCGAAACACAAATAACCAACAACTGTATGAAAGTTTAACAACTGTATGAAAGTTCTTCTTCAAAATGTCTCCAAACACAAATCGTATGAAAGTTTTACAACTTAAACAAGTCTCGAAACAAAACATAACCAATCAAAAAATTTTAACAAAACATAACCAGTCAAAGTTTTCAAACTTAAAAGTTTTACATGTCTCAAAACACAAATTGCAGCAAAGTTTTACATGTCTTGAAACATGGCTAAACTTCATGCCACCTCTTTGTACGTTGCTCTCTATTTTCCAAGAAAGAAAAATCTTCAGTGTTGTCGATTTGTTATAGCTCGTCAATAATTTCCATGTAATTCGTACCCTGGCAACTTACGAGGCTTCTTCCCAACTTTTTCACTTTCCTAGCCTATTCATGAGAATTAAAAAAAATTGTTAGGTTATAAACATTTACATATATCAAACTGAAAGTGAAGAAGTTGTCTCACCATCTTGACCAATGCAGTATACAAGACATATTTGGCGGGGAGATCTGATGGTACACGCACAATATCGCCTCCGCGTTTGAACAACATAGGTAGTTCGACACCAGCGTAGTAGACGAGATAGTCGTCGCTATATTCCGTCATATTAACTGCTGCTTGTCGTTTTGTTTCTCTAATAACGTGACGTTGCCACTCAGTGAAGAAGTCCGAGACCCAGTTGAACACCGCAGGAATATAGTTTAGCAATTTTTTACCTCGTGGAGCAGTTATCATTTTTAATGTGCGCTTCGGGACTTTTTGTACGTAGCCAAACTGACGGAGCACTCTATCAGATATATAAGCCTCCTTAATTTTATGACAACTTATCAGACCGTGATATAAAGCGATTGGTTGCAATGGACGACTAGTCTGTCGCAAATCACGATATGGATCCCAAACAATCTGCAACGCATAAAATTTAGCATAACGTCATTTAGCATAACGTAATTTATTCAATTATTACCAAACATTAAAAAATTAGGTCATAATTTACCTCTTCTATCATCATATCTTCAAGTGCATTCCGTAGGGCGACCAATCTGTGTGGACGTTTGGCATCTTCCTTAGTTGGCTTCCATCTACACATTCTAGGAAGGTGCTCGTCATACCCTCGGTTAAGTTTAGCCCGCTGCGGGGTTGGAAAGTGCTCGTATATCCATGCCTTCACGTAACCAAGTTAAAAAAAATTAGTCCAAAAATTAACAACAAAATGTTTTAGTATTTATACAAGTTGACAAAGATATATCTATACATGGAGTAGAGTCTGGCATCCGGATATTGTCTTGGAACCGACGCAGGATGCCGCACCAAGCTCGCGGTAAAGGTATGCTAGTATACCGCTTCCCCAATATATTTCTTCCACCGTGTCTATGTCGTCAAAATTCAGGAGATATTTGGCATGTATCGACGTTCCAGACTTATCCGTAATGCCGACAGCTCCTAAGATGAACTGTATATATCTACGGGCCACATTATTGCTATTATCCACTTTGGGGTCCAGATCAGCGAATGTCTCCTCCAAATATTTTAAAGGAAGTCCGTACGACTTCTTGAATTCTCGAAGGGTGGTAAAACTAGCTGCATCAACTCCCAGACACCCTGATACATAATCTACGATATGGTCATAAAAGTTGATACTCGATTCGTCATAAGTATGATTCATCATGACTCGACCATCAACCCTAAGTCCCAATATATGATGGACGTCATCAAGGGTAATCGTCAACTCCCCGTTTGGTAGATGGAAAGTATTGGTTTCTGGATGCCATCGTTCTACAAATGCCGATATGCGTGCATTATCCACCGTCGTATATGAGTAGTTACCCAAATATTATAAACCGGTGGGAATAATTTTAGCCTTCACATCGTCTCCCAATAATTCAAACCCCCATGTATTGCACTTTTTGCCGTGGTTGATCATCGTTAACATACGAGAACTCTCCTAAAAAGTAAACAATTGGATGAACTTATACCTATATATAAAATATAGTTATCTATAAATAATTGGATGAACTTAGAACTTACAACTAATTGGATGAACTTAGAACTTACAACTATATATAAAATTATCATAACGTAATGTACTTACCGGATTGTTCCATATTTGGTATGCAATATGATTCTCGATCGACGACAACATAGAGCAACCGTTTGGACGAGTCTCGACTGGTAGGCCGGTTTTTGAGGGTTTGTGGCAGAGTCTCGACAGGACTATCTACATGCTGAGAAGGTCCTGAACCATCAGTTGGCCGATTTTGAAAATTTGGTATGTCCTCATCGGAGGAGGAAGAAGTACCAGAAGTACTAGGAGTACTAGGAGCACGTCTCTTCGAACGAGTGACAGTCTTCTTCGTCAGTCGACGTTTCCTAACTTCAGGGCGTGCCTCGGAGTCGCGGATAGTGAGAGCTGGTTCAATAGTACACTGAATATTGCGTTCCTTATGCATCGACGCAGTAGGGCATCTTCTTATGATATCTTCATCCTCAGTGCCCTTCCGAGGGTCGTGACTATAAGACAAAAAAGATATATATTTTAACATCCTAAAATTAATTCAACATTCAGGACTGTAGAAATTTCTACAGTCCTAAATTTATACATGACTGTTAAAATTTCTACAGTCCTTTATACATATAGGACTGTAGAAATTTCTACAGTCCATAATGTAGATAGGACTGTACAAATTTTTACAATCCCGCATGGTTCTGTTTCATACGTTCGACGGATGTCGAACTTGTATGCCCTAAAATTGGATACGATACTCCAGAAAAACGTTAAAACTACATCTGAAACTACATTCAGGACTTGTATGTCCTAATTTTAAGATTGGAAAGATAATTTTTGGAAAATTTTCGAAATCCAATAGAAATTATTATAATTTTTGGAAAAATTTCGAAATGCAATAGAACAAGGAGAAGGAAGAATTGTACCATGATTCTTTCGAGAGTTTGGCAGCCATCGACAAGGAGGAGGAAGAAGTGGAGGAGGAGGGCTCCGACAAGAAAGGGGGGAGGGCTCCGGTGGAGGTTTGGAGGGTTTGGGAGGAGAGATTATGTTTGGGCTAGTATGAGTAAACTTTATTCATTAATAGGCTAGCCCTAATCCTGGGCTAGCCCCAAGTGTTTTTAGTAGTGCCCTTATCAACAGCCTTCTCTTTTATTCTTCTCCCAACAAAAAAAAATCCTAGAATTTGAGAAGAAGAACCTGATCTCCTCTCCGGGTTCTCTCCTTCCCAACTCCCCTTAGTGATCTGCTCTTCTCTACAAATGCTAGAGATCAGAGATCAAGAATTAGAATCAGATCAGAGTCTAAGACTCCGAGCCCTCTCCGATCTACAAATCCTAACTCTGTAAGTATTTTTTTTGTTATTTCATCTTTTAATGTTTCCACCTTTTCTATTATTATTATTATTTTGTCTATTTACTGATCTTTCTTCTTATCCTTTATTTTTCAATTTTTCTTTTTCTTTTGGGTGTTCGTTGAGGACTTTTTATAGTAAGAGTCTTTTGATGTTCAACGGATAAATTTAGGGATGGTAAGAAGTTATGATTGTTGTCTAAGTTGTGTTCTTTTATTTTCAGTTTTTGTTGTCCACTTTCTAGTGTTATATTATTTTTTCAAGGCTAGTGATAAGGGCACTACACATTTTACTTGGGGCTAGCCCATTAGAATTTTACCAAATATTACAAGTTTGTCACTCCTAAAAGTTACTTAGGGCTAGCCCACACCAAGCTATATAAGTCAAAATAATTTCTATTCTAGGCTTTTCACCCTCACATGTAGAAACTCTCATTCTCCAAGTGTAAACCTAAATTTGGAAATTGATAGTTGTGGTCCCAAGTGGAAGAGAATTTTGGTTTGGTGATTGTCCAATGAATATTCTTCCGGTATGTCTTCGACAACATACGATGAATAAGTTTTGCGATTGTCACAAAAAAATTTAGTTTTATTTTACTATTATAGGAACGATGCATGAAAATATCTTCGATGACTAAGTCGGATCATGCAATACATTAAATATGCACTCCGGTCGTTCTGAAGAACATGTCGGTTGTTCTGAAGCACGTACGGTACGTAAAACGACAACTCTATTTCGACAGTCATCGTGTAAGGACTGTATAAAATTAGACAGTCCTATATAAATATAGGACTATCAATAATTCGACAGTCCTATATAAATACAGGACTGTCATAATTTTGACAGTCCTATATACAAAGTGGACTGTCAAAATAGTGACAGTCCTGAATCTTAAAGACTGTAAATTATTTGAACTGCCAATTATTTGAAGTTATTAATTTTTAGATTATTTTATATTGGTTATAGGACCAACCTTGTACAGATGTTGTGGTATATCCTGCTATTGGGGTTGATGTGGAGGATATATTCTCAACGGATATTCAATTTGCATCCCAGGAAGAAGCATTAGATTGGTGCAGAGAAGTTGGAAGATGACATAACATAGTACTTGTCATTGCAAGATCCATCAGATCTCGGCCGGGCCGAAAATATATAGAGCTGGGCTGCGAAAGAGGAGGTGTGTTCAGGAAGCATCATAAAAAAAAGTGTGTTGTTGAAAAAAAATCCCTAAAAAAAATGTTGGGACGAGAAAATATGGTTGTCCATTTAAGGTATTGATTGTAAAAGTAGAAGATGTGAAGTAGATAATCGAAGTTAAGAATGGAAGACACAATCATCCTATTCCAGGGACACTTACGGGTCATGCCTATGTGGCACGGTTGAAGGAGGATGAGAGAAAGTTGGTTGAAGAATTGTTTCTTTCCGGAGTTGCACCGAAACAAATTTATTATGCCGTGCGACAAAAAAAAGATGGGAACAAGTCTACCATGAGGACGATCTATAATAGTTTGGCCAAAGCGAAATGTAATAGTATGAAAGAAAGAATGGCGATGCAACAAGTATTGAAGTTGCTTGGGAGCATCACTACGTGGAGTACCATAGAAGACATCCATAAAATGATGAACTCCTTTCGTTGTTTTGGGCTCATCCTGATTACACACACTTGACTCGGTCCTTCGAAGACGTGTTGGTCCTTGATTGTACATATAAGACCAACAAGTTCAAGATGCCTCTTTTTTACGTTGTTGGGTTTACGCCTACGGAAAAAATATTTTCAGTCGCTTTTTGTTTTATGTAGAGTGAGAGAGTAGAGGATTACACATGGGCGTTGAGGAAACTACAATCCCTTTACACAGGATACAAAGAGCCCTCTATTTTTGTTACTGACAGAGAATATGAGCTAATAAATGCTATAGATATTGTATTTCCTCATGTGCATAGACTACTATGCACCTGGCATATAAATTAAAATATCCAAGCTCAATGCAAGAGAAAATTTGAAAATGTGGACGGTAAAATCGACAAGCTTCGCTTCGAAGAATTCTACAGTGATTGGAGTCTTGTATGGCGAGCAAGTACTACAGACAGCTACGACACAGCATGGTACATGTTCAAACAAAAGTGGGAGACGAGTAACCCAACATGCATATCTTATATCAAAGATACTTGGCTAGAACCACATAAAGAACAATTTGTCTTAGCATGGACGAACATGGTGAAGCATTATAGCACAATCACTACGAACTGGGTCGAAGGATCACACTCAAGTTTAAAAAGATATCTACGGTCATCGGTCGGTAATTTTGTCTCTGTTTGGTAATCGATTCATTTGATAATTATTTCCATGGTGAACGAGATTGTAGCATCATTTGAGATGAGCCTCAATATTGCAAAGCATGAATACAAGCATGAACACCTTTTGGATGGTTTAATCCATGTAGTATCTCACAAGGCCTTGGGCTTATTGTTTGAGGAGATTGGTAGGTCAAAGTCGGTTGGTTATGATCCCGAGGTTTGCGGTTGTTCATATCGACATTCACTCGGACTTCCTTGTGCACATGAGATTAACGAATATCGTCGTGAATCTATACCTATTCCAATAGATGTTGTTGATCAACGTTGGAGACAGTTGTTGATAATGCCGACGGTGGAAGTTCAAGATAATTTTTTTTGTTTGCCACAAGTGAAACTCCTGCACGCAAGGTGGTGTGTCGCATCGAAACCGGAGAGAAGATCCATTAAGGTTAAAATCAAAGAAATTGCAATTCCGACAACAACTCGATTGCAAAAGCCATTTGTTGTTCGAACTCCTAAGGGAAGACCACACTCAAGAATGAGTAGAGCAAAAAGAAGGAGAATGAGTCAACTAAAAGAGATCCATCCTTGTTTGAACATATTGAACGCAATTTGGAGCTAGTTGAGGCAAAGTCGGTTATCGAAAGTGTGGTATTTCCGCAGAAAAAGAGTAAGCTTACTATTCGAAGGGGGAAGAAACAGAAAATGAACGATGCAGTCACGACGGAGGGTTTAGATAACTTCTCTGATTCATATAGTCTATACATTCAAAATTTTCTACCTGAGATACGGAATTTCATTTGGTCTATTGTTGATGTTCCTAAGGATGGCCATTGTGGATATCATGCACTAGCAAGATAACTAGGCTATTATGTTGAAGCAGGATAAAGACAGGTTAGGGAAGAGCTGTACGAGGAGTTGGAGTCTCGACTACCCTTCTATAGACAGATACTGTAACACCACGTTCCGTTCTAGCGGACTGCCGACTCAAACGGCAAAAGTGCAACTGTCCCGACTCGCTTTGCCTCAAAGGAGCAGCAAATGATATCCAGACTTGTTCCTGCAGGAATCGACTTAGGCTTTCAGAGGCTCGCTTGACGTATCGCTCTACCGAGGCGAATCATCGCTAAGGTGGGTGGCTACGGTGAACTTGTCTTTGCTTAGCCAGCACACATAAAATCTGGAATGATACATGCTAGTCGCTAGGTGATTCACCCCCTGCATGCTAATAAATCCAACGCACCTAGCTAAGGGAGTAATCCCAACTTGTATTACTTGCTAGAACATGGAAATGAAATACTGCTTAGATTCGGACCCTCGCATGCTAAGTCCCTAACAGTTTCATCTCTCGGCTTACCTTCGGGTCCGAGCAAACATGCCTGCTTATGTTCCTTAGAAACGCATGCTTGTCTGCTTGAATGTTACCGTGTTTTCATCCAAACCTCGGAAGACTACTACGTAGTCGTTCCGTGCCTGAATGAACCTGCAAGTATCCGGGACCGTTAGGTCACCCAAGGCAAATTCCCGAACCAGGGGAATGCATCAAGACAAGTTAATCACTGTACAGAATCATGATTCAAGCATCTCTTGTACTCGTGCACTACTGTACTACTGTTCTACTGTACTACTGTACTCCTGTTCTACAGTACTCGCGTTGCCTGAAATTGGATTGACCCTGACCTGCATGTCGCGGACAACTCGAAAACGAGGGATAGTTCCACGGACGGTCTCCGGGGCACTGGGGCCGCTCCGATCCGGATGGAACTCCACTATTTAAGCCTACTGTACTGGACGAGATGACATGTAGCGCCCACTGTTCTTTCGCTGCATACCATCTCTCCACGGCTGAACTGTACTGTATAGT
The DNA here is from genome assembly GCA_036927795.1 of Iris macrosiphon. Lineage (NCBI taxonomy): Eukaryota > Viridiplantae > Streptophyta > Magnoliopsida > Asparagales > Iridaceae > Iris > Iris macrosiphon. The sequence goes on along the minus strand of JAYESA010000017.1, from coordinate 130,677,147 downwards.
CTACTGTACTGAACGAGATGCTTGTAGCGCCCACTGTACTTTCGCTGCAAACCATTCGTTTAAGACTAGTGTCCTTAATGGCTATGCCAGCGACTCATGTTCATATAGATAAGTCATCCTCGCTTAGCGGCTACCCGCGTGCGAGTCACTGCATCGCATCAATGAACAACTGAACACCTGAACGATCATGTTAAAATGACCCTCGTGTTTGCATATGCTATGCCCCTGAATGTTTATACTTGCCCGTGCTTGAATTAATAATGTTTGCCTCAATGTTTGCCTTGGACAGGGAAGAAGATGGTAAGTTGGTAAGTCTCGCCGTGTTTCCTCTCATGTTGCACGGCGCACTGCCCGACACGTTAGGCTATTCAATATTTGTATGAAACTGATCCTAAGGCAACTAGAAAGGCAATTTAATAGTTGTGCACGGAACCTGTATTACGTGTTTGGATTTGTCGAGCGGGCGAGTAGCTTCCCCACCAGTGCATTCAATGTACTGATAATCCACCAGTTTGTGTGCAGGGTGCGGGAGAACCTCGTTCGGTGCGGATGCTTCCTCGTGCATGCTAAGGCGTGGAGATCACTCTGAAGCATCGGTGCGTCCGGAACTGAAGCACATATACAAGACATAATGTTGGAACATAGCCCGAACTCGCCTGGACATCGCCTCTACAATCATCCCACAATTGTAGCCACTTGGCACGCTTTTACTATTTCAGAGAGAGAGGCTTGAGCGACTTGTAATTTCGGCTATACGCCGCCTGTAACACTTGTTCAAATCAATAAAAGAGTTGCCCTGCTTCAACTTGTGTTTCAAAGCTTCCGCTATATTGTCGACTCAGTGAACCTGTTACCAAATCGCTATGCGTTCATGACTCCGCTGCACTCGGACAATCTGTGCGACTCTGTGGCTTAGAACTCTTACCGCCAGCAAATGAATCACGGCCTTGCACGGGCATGGTTCACGCTCGTGCGGCATCACGTCCGGATGGGTCAAGCGATCGTTCCGCGGGAGCGCTGGCGAGGGTGATTCCCGCCTAGCGGGAATGGCCGATTTGCCTGCGGGAGATCGGGGCGTGACATAGTGGTATCAGAGCCTGGCTTCTACGCCTTTGGACTTCGATTCGATATCTCTGTTTCGAAAGCTCGTTCGTGGGTTATGTGCACGCTCTCTCTCAATGCCTCGATGGGATGTTCCAACAATAAGTCTAATACTTTCAAAATGCATTTTGAATGATATGCTTGCTTGTCTGCTGTTGTGCTGCGAGTGGCCTTTGTGCCAACCTGTGCGAACCCTTGAGAGTATCGCTAGTAGCTTGTCCGATTTTCACTAACCCTAAGTTTGGTTGAATGCATCTATTCGAGGGACGCCTTGAACTAGTGCACCATCCAAGACTTAAAAAAAGGTGAAACTCGAGTGCTAAGACTTCGCTATCACTAAGCTGGTTGACGTGTTCACGCTAGAGGGGCCCTTCAAAAGTGCGCACGATCCAGTCTAAGCGATATGCTGATTTCGATGCTTGTGCAAGTGAACATCCAAATGAACAAGTACAACGACTTGTCTAGGATTGCCCCAAGCCTAGATCACTGCTTGTCCTTAGTAAGTCTCGAGGATGAGACTTTTTTTAAGTTGGGTAGGATGTAACACCCCGTTCCGTTCTAGCGGACTGCCGACTCAAATGGCAAAAGTGCAACTGTCCCGACTCGCTTTGCCTCAAAGGAGAAGCAAATGATATCCAGACTTGTCCCTACAGGAATCGACTTAGGCTTTCAGAGGCTCGCTTGACGTATCGCTCTACCGAGGCGAATCATCGCTAAGGTGGGTGGCTACGGTGAACTTGTCTTTGCTTAGCCAGCACACATAAAATCTGGAATGATACATGCTAGTCGCTAGGTGATTCACCCCCTGCATGCTAATAAATCCAACGCACCTAGCTAAGGGAGTAATCCCAACTTGTATTACTTGCTAGAACATGGAAATGAAATACTGCTTAGATTCGGACCCTCGCATGCTAAGTCCCTAACGGTTTCATCTCTCGGCTTACCTTCGGGTCCGAGCAAACGTGCCTGCTTATGTTCCTTAGAAACGCATGCTTGTCTGCTTGAATGTTACCGTGTTTTCATCCAAACCTCGGAAGACTACTACGTAGTCGTTCCGTGCCTAAATGAACCTGCAAGTATCCGGGACCGTTAGGTCACCCAAGGCAAATCCCCGAACCAGGGGAATGCATCAAGACAAGTTAATCACTGTACAGAATCATGATTCAAGCATCTCCTGTACTCGTGCACTACTGTACTACTGTTCTATTGTACTACTGTACTCCTGTTCTACAGTACTCGTGTTGCCTGAAATTGGATTGACCCTAACCTGCATGTCGCGGACAACTCGAAAATGAGGCATAGTTCCACGGACGGTATCCGGGGCACTGGGGCCGCTCCGATCCGGATGGAACTCCACTGTTTAAGCCTACTGTACTGGACGAGATGGCATGTAGCGCCCACTGTTCTTTCGCTGCATACCATCTCTCCACGGCTGAACTGTACTGTATAGTCTACTGTACTGAACGAGATGCTTGTAGCGCCCACTGTACTTTCGCTGCAAACCATTCGTTTAAGACTAGTGTCCTTAATGGCTATGCCAGCGACTCATGTTCATATAGATAAGTCATCCTCGCTTAGCGGCTACCCGCGTGCGAGTCACTGCATCGCATCAATGAACAACTGAACACCTGAACGATCATGTTAAAACGACCCTCGTATTTGCATATGCTATGCCCCTGAATATTTATACTTGCCCGTGCTTGAATTAACAATGTTTGCCTCAATGTTTGCCTTGGACAGGGAAGGAGATGGTAAGTTGGTAAGTCTCGCCGTGTTTCCTCTCATGTTGCACGGCGCACTGCCCGACACGTTAGGCTATTCAATATTTGTATGAAACTGATCCTAAGGCAACTAGAAAGATAACTTAATAGTTGTGCACGGAACCTGTATTACGTGTTTGGATTTGTCGAGCGGGCGAGTAGCTTCCCCACCAGTGCATTCAATGTACTGATAATCCACCAGTTTGTGTGCAGGGTGCGGGAGAACCTCGTTTGGTGTGGATGCTTCCTCGTGCGTGCTAAGGCGTGGAGATCACTCTGAAGCATCGGTGCGTCCGGAATTGAAGCACATATACAAGACATAATGTTGTAACATAGCCCGAACTCGCCTGGACATCGCCTCTACAATCATCCCACAATTGTAGCCACTTGGCACGCTTTTACTGTTTCAGAGAGAGAGGCTTGAGCGACTTGTAATCTTGGCTATACGTCGCCTGTAACACTTGTTCAAATCAATAAAAGAGTTGCCCTGCTTCAACTTGTGTTTCAAAGCTTCCGCTATATTGTCGACTCAGTGAACCTGTTACCAAATCGCTATGCGTTCATGACTCCGCTGCACTCGGACAATCTGTGCGACTCTGTGGCTTAGAACTCTTACCGCCAGCCAATGAATCATGGTCTTGCACGGGCATGGTTCACGCTCGTGCGGCATCACGCCCGGATGGGTCAAGCGATCGTTCCGCGGGAGCGCTGGCGAGGGTGATTCCCGCCTAGCGGGAATGGCCGATTTGCCTGCGGGAGATCGGGGCGTGACAGATACTCGGCGAAGAAATTGTTAGAGATTTGTTGGCAAGCATACCTTGTACGGAAACAGTTACCGGACCAGACCATTACATGGATGTCCCGCCTGCTGCTTATGTATTCTCTAATAGGTATAAGATACCTATTGTAATTATCTCACAAGGCATTAACAATACTTTTTTTCCAATGTTTGCTCCCCCGGCCGAACACGGAGTATCCAATCTATGTTCGATAGGGCTTGTCGGACAACACTTTGTCATCCCAAGGTTGATCGGTCATTCTTCTATTTTGCCACCTTCTACGCTTTGGTATAAATACGCACCAGAGGAAGCGATCGCATGGACGACACCCTACACGGATGCAATAGTTGCCTATAAGAAGATGATGAAGATGGAGGATCCAAAAATTATGCCGAAGGACTACTTTGATATTCTAATTGATTGATATTGTATATTGAACTGTATGTTGTGCAATGAACCATGTATTTTGAACTGTATATTGAACTGTATGTTGTGCAATGAAAGAAATAAAACTAGAACTGTATATTGAACTGTATGTGGTGCAATGAGTCAAAATATGTATAAAACTAGGACTGTCAAATTCTGGACAGTCCCACAAGCAATGAGGACTGTCAAAATTTTGACAGTCCTAAATCTAACCCACTGGAAAATATATATAAAACTAGGACTGTCAGGATTTTGACAGTCATGCAAGCTATATGGACTGTCAAAATTTTGACAGTCCTAATTTTAACCCACTGTCTCTGCAAAATATTATATAAAACTAGGACTGTCAATTTTTGGACAGTCCTGATAGCTTTCAGGACTGTCCAGAATTTGACAGTCCAAGTTTTTAGCCCCTGCCTTATGTAGCAAACATAGAACACAAATTTTTGCAAATTGTAGCAGATTGTACAAAACTTAAAAAATACACAAATTCATTCAAAGTACCATACAAGTCTCAATACACAAATTAATGTCTCAATACATGTCTCAATACACAAATTCATGTCAAATTTTTAAACTTAAAACTTTTACATGTCTCAATCACAAATTCATTGAATGTTTTACAAGTCTTCAAACGGGGCCTAAACTTCATGCCGCCCTTTGTACGTTGCTCTCTATTTTCCAAGAAAAGAAAATCTTGAGCGTTGTCGATTTGTTGTAGCTCATCATTGATTGCCATATAATTCGTACCCTGGCAACTTACGAGACTTCTTCCCAACTTCTTCACTTTTCTAGCCTATTCATGAGAATTAAAAAAATTTGTTATGTTATAAACATTTACATATATCAAACTGAAAGTGAAGAAGTTGGCTCACCATCTTGACTAATGCAGTATACAAGACCGATTTGGCAGAAAGATCTAAAGGTACACGCACAATATCGCCTCCGCGTTGGAACAAGGTAGGTAGTCCGACATCAGCGTAGTAGGCGAGGTAGTCGTCGCTATATTCCGTCATATTTACTGCTGCTTTCCGTTCAGTTTCTCTAATAACGTGACATTGCCACTCGGTGAAGAAGTCCGAGACCCAGTTGAATGCCGCAGAAATATAGTTTAGCGGTTTTGTACCTCGCGGAGCAGTTATCATTTTTAATGTGCGCTTCGGGACTGTTTGTACGTAGACAAACTGACGGAGCACTCTATCAGGCATATAAGCCTCCTCGATTTCATGATAACTTATAAGACCGTGATATAAAGCGACTGGTTGCAATGGACGACTAGTCTGTCGCAAATCATAATATGGATCCCAAACAATCTGCAACGCATAAAATTTAGCATAACGTCATTTAGCATAACGTAATTTAGTCAATTATTACCAAACATTAAAAAATTAGGTCACAATTTACCTCTTCTGTCGTCATATCTTTGAGTGCATTCCGTAAGGCGGCCAATGTGTGTGGACGTTTGGCATCTTCCTTAGTTAGCTTACATCTACACATTCTAGGAAGGTGCTCGTCATACCCTCGGTTCAGTTTAGCCCGCTGCAGGGTTGGAAAGTGCTCGTATATCCATGCCTTCACGTAACCAAGTTAAAAAAATATTAGTCCAAAAATTAACAACAAAATTTTTAATTATGTATACAAGTTGATAAAGATATATCTATACATGGAGTAGAGTCTAGCATCCGGATATTGTCTTGGAACCGACGCGGGATGCCGCACCAAGCTCGCGGTAAAGGTATGCTAGTATACCGCTTCCCCAAGATATTTCTTCCACCGTGTCTATGTCGTCCAAATTCAGGAGATATTTGGCATGTATGGACGTTCCAGACTTATCTGTAATGCCGACAGCCCCTAAGATGAACTGGATATATCCACGGGCCACATTATCGCTATTATCCACTTCGGGGTCCGGATCAGCGAATATCTTCTACAAATATTTTAAAGGAAGTCCGTACGACTTCTTGAATTCTCGAAGAGTGGTAAAACTAGTAGCATCAACTCCCAAACACCCTGATACATAATCCACGATATGGTCGTAAAAGTTGATGCTCGACTCATCAAAAGTATGATTCATCATGACTCGACCATCAACCCTAAGTCCCAATATATGATGGACGTCATCAAGGGTAATCGTCAACTCCCCGTTTGGTAGATGGAAAGTGTTGATTTCTGGATGCCATCGTTCTACAAATGCTGATATCAGTGCATTATCCACCGTCGTATATGAGTAGTTACCCAAATATTGTAAACCGGTGGGAATAATTTTTGCCTTCACATCGTCTCCCAATAATTCAAACCTCTATGTATTGCATTTTTTTTCCGTGGTTGATCGCCGTTAACATACGAGAACTCTCCTGAAAAGTAAACAATTGGATGAAGTTATACCTCTATATAAAATCTACTTATCTATAAATAATTGGATGAACTTTGAACTTACAACTATATATAAAATTATCATAACGTAATATACTTACCGGATTGTTCCATATTTGGTATGTAATATGGTTCTCGATCGACGGTAACATAGAGCAACCGTTTGGACGAGTCTCGACTGGACTATTTGGCTGCTCAGAAGGTCCTGAACCATCAGTAGCCCGGTTTCCGAGGGTTTGTGGAAGACTCTCGACAGGACTATCTGCATGCTGAGAAGGTCCTGAACCATCAGTTGGCCGATTTGGGACATTTGGCATGTCCTCATCGGAGGAGGAAGAAGAACCAGAAGTACTAGGAGGAGCACGTCTCTTCGAACGAGTGACAGTCTTCTTCGTCAGTCGACGTTTCCTAACTTTCGGGCATGCCTCGGGATCGCGGATAGTGAGAGGTGGTTCAATAGTACGCGGAACATTGTGTTCCTTACGCATCGACGCAGTATGGCGTCTTTTGATGATATCTTCATCCACAGTGCCCTTCCGAGGGTCGTGACTATAAGACAAACAAAAAAAATATATTTTAACATCCTAAATTAATTTAACATTCAGGACTGTAGAAATTTCTACAGTCCTATACGTATACAGGACTGCAGAAATTTTCACAGTCCTAAATTATTTAGGACTGTTGAATTTTCTACAGTCCTTTATACATTTATGACTACAGTCCTAAATCTATATAGGACTGTAGAATTTTCTACAGTCCTTAATGTACAAAGGACTGTAGAAATTTCTACAGTCCTAAATCTATATAGGACTATAAAAATTTCTACAGTCCCGCTCGATTCTGCTCGATACATTCGACGAATGTCAAAATTGTATGCCCTAAAATCGGGTACGAGCATCCAGATAAACGTCTAAACTACATCCTAAACTACATTCAGGACTTGTATGCCCTCATTTGAAGAATGGAAAGATAACCACTCAAAATTTTTGTAATGCAATAGAAATTTTTAAAATTTTTAAAAAATTTACTAAATGCAATAGAACAAGGAGAAGGAAGAATTGTACCTTGATTCTTTCGATACTTTGGGAGCCATCGACAAGGAGGGGGAGGAGGAAGTGGAGGAGGACGGCTCCGACAAGAAAGGGAGGAGGGGGGAGGGCTCCGGTGGAGTTTGGAGGATTTGGGAGGAGGGTTTAAAGTTTAGACTAGTATGAGTAAACTTTTGGACTAGTGTGAGTAAACTTTGTTCATTAATGGACTAGTTCAAATCCTGGACTAGCCTAAATAAAGTATTTAGTGCCTTATCAAAAGCGTTTTTCAAAGGATCATCAGAAAAGAAAGAACGCAGCAAAGCAGTTGGACATTTCAATAAATCACAGTAGTTGAATGACATTGTCCTGAAAGTTTGTCCTTTTGTCATCATTATTTGAATTGCCCATCAATCAAGGAGGAAAAGAATCATTATATTACTTAATTTTACACTTAAAAGGAAGAATGCAACAAAGCAGTTTGGACATTACAAATTTGCAATTGTGTTGATTTTTTTTTTATCTGTGTATATTTGTGTATAATTTTTATGTATATGTGTGTGATATTTTTAGAGAATTTTTATCTGTGTATGATTTTGTAACATCAAATTTTAGAGAAATTTTATGTATATATTTGTGTATGAATTTTTATCTGTCTATAATTTTTTTGGACAACCGAATAAACCGATGTAATTAGATCGATTTCTCCTAAATTCGGTTCGATATCGGTTCGGCCAATTCTGAATTCGGTTTATTCAGTTTTTAAACATTCGGTTGGTTTGACCGATTTAACCGGATACTCACCTCACCTCCTATAATACATAAACCTCTCCTTTCCGGTACCCGGTTTATTTTGCAACACCATAATTTCATTCGGTTCGTCGGTTCATCAAAAGCCCTCTGTTGCAGCCGTCTTCTGCCAAAACCAAAACCCTAACCCTAATTTACTCGCAGCCATGGCGGGAGGAAAGATCAGGAAGACGAGACCACACCAGCAGCAGCAGGGACAACACTTCAAGGGAGGGATCCCGTTCGAGAAGTCCAAGGGGCAGCACATCCTCAAGAACCCCATGCTCGTCGAGACCATAGTCCAGAAGTCCGGCATCAAGCCCACCGACGTTGTGCTTGAGATTGGTCCCGGCACCGGAAACCTCACCAGAAAGCTCCTCGAGACCGCCAAGTCCGTCGTCGCCGTCGAGCTCGACCCGCGCATGGTTCTCGAGCTCAACCGCAGGTTCCAGGGGACCCCCTTCTCCAGCAAATTGCAGGTATAAATTAGGGCTATTTTTGTTCTATTTCCCTAACTTTTGCTTCCAATTTTTTTTTTTTTGATCTTTTCCCAGTCAATGAGAAATATTGAACAATAATAGAAGAATGAAAAAAAACAGTGGCAACATAATAATCCAGTTATGTCGGTATTGCTATGATTTCGTACTAATAAACTGTATCCATTATCATTTGTCGAAGTTATATATATATATATATATATATATATATAATTTTATTCAAAATATTTATTGTGGTTGAACTATGTCTAAAGCAAGTAAATAATGAATAGTATCTATTGTAAGTGAATATTATTTTATTTACAACTAACAATAAACAATATTTAATATATAAAATTATGTCTAAACCAAGGTTCAAAGTATCGGTATCGGAATCGGTATCGGACCATTCCTATGAGTATCGGGATCGGCGGTATCGGTAGTATCGGCGGTTTCGGATCGGAGTATCGGATTTTTTGGTATCGGAAAGCAAACAACTATTAGTAAATTATTAACATTTAAAAGAATATATTTTATACATTTATGCATAATTTAAAGTATTTTCAGTATTGTTTTTTAGTATTTTTGATATCGAATGAAATAGTAGTCATCCTTGTTGATTGATTTATATGCGATAGATAAGTTTTCCTCTTTTATATGTTTTTACAACCTTACTATGCTTTTACATCCTTTCTAATTGGTCTTTTTAATTCAAATTTTTTTGCCGAATTGACTGAAAAAAGACCTCTAATGTCGGTATCGGTCAGTATCGGGTATCGGTCGGTATCGGATCGGGACATGCCAAACTGTATCGGTATCGGCCGTATCGGATCGGTATCGGCCGATACTTTAAACTATGGTCTAAACGTATCAAACAATTTTCTAGTTTTTTTATAAGTTTTTTAATCATTTATTGAATTTTTGAAATGAAGAACCCAATTCTCCGATCTAAAACAGCCGAAACTGTCAAAACCGCCGATACCGATACTCTTAGGAAGGGTCTGAAACCGATCTCGATACCAATACTTTGAACCTTGTATCTAGGCATGTGTAGTATATTCATGAAATTGTGCTAGCATAGGAAAAATTAGGGTTACTTATTATGTCATAAGACCCACACTTTCTTTCCTAAATTTACAGCTTTGTAAGTTTTTTTTCATGTATATATCCTTGGAATTTGTGTTTTTTTTTTTTTTTGGCATAGTTATGCTTGTCGTAAGCATCTATCAACATAGAGTATAATTCTAGGTGTGGAAATTATGTCAAACCCTTAATAAATAGGATGATACCAACAGTGGTAACAACAAGAGTAGCAATGCAAAAAGATAAATTTTATTACGAGGCTCAGTTCGAAACTTTATAAGGCTATATACGCATAAGGACCATCTATTTTGCTATGTAGGTTCAAATGAGCCATGGATTGCCTCAAATACATATTCTCATAATCTGAATTGGTACTAGTATCCTAATTTCATGCTCAAGTTTGCTTAATCTACAGAGTCTATGGTAGTTTGAGCTGTGTTTTTTATATCAAATTTTAGGTGAGCATATATTATGAAGTCTAAGGAGGATTTTATTACATTTTACTTGTTCATAGAACATGCATCTTGTCTGTGCTATTCTCAACCGGTACTAGCTAAATAATCCTTCTTATTTCTTCAACATATTTTGCTACAGAGATATTGTTGAATGGATTTTATTTTGTAATAAGGTATTTATTTAAACCTTTTTGTTACGTTAGTAATAATTTTCATCAAAAAACATCTATGATAACGTGTTGTATTCATTAGAAACTCAGGAATGTTCATGCTATTGTCCAAACATAGTATGATCATGAAAGGGGTATCATTTTATGTATTTAACAAAATGTTGTTAAGAGAAATAGTGGTAATTTGGGTTCATTTAGTTAAGATATTATTTTTAGATATGAGAAAGCTTATGGTGGAGTTCCTAGGGAGATATTGTGGTTTTATTTAGCGAAGAAACAAGCTTCTAGTAGCTATATACAATATTTTGAAAGCTGCTTCCTGGGGAGAGCAGATGGAGGCTGATTCCAAAAGCTGCTTCCGCGTCTATTTTTTTTTTTTTTTTGAAGTAGCAGCTATACTAAACCAAGACTAAGAGTATTCCTTTTGTGTGCATACCATGTCCTACGGAAGACTTCTTCTTGATTTCCTTATCTAAAATTAAGCACTTTACCTAAAACAAAACAATTGTTTTGTTCACCTATGTTGATGTAAAGCGAACAAATAATTTGTGGTTTATACTTCAAATTTTGTTATACACAGGGTTGACACTTGACACTAGAAGAATGAATTACTTGACTGTGGTTCATACGTCAAATTTTGTTCTATACATGATTAACACCGGAAGAATGAATTATTTGATTATGTATTTTCTTATAAGTATATGATGAGTGAGAATGTTATGTTAATTATTGCATATAGTTTTACAATTATATCAAATTCAAAGTTTTCTTCATTTAGACAGTAGCTTGCACTACTAGTAAAAAATTATCATTATATAACCTTTTGAAAGTGGCATAATCCTCAAATACTATCAGTGGAATAATTGAAATCCTTTTAAGTTTTAAAACTTTTAACATGTTCTGCTGAATTAAGATCCGCCCACTATTTCTAATTTGCTTTTATTAATGTTACCATTGAGTATCTGTATTTGCATATTCATTGAGCTTCCTCTTCTGGCCCATTTACCTGCCTTTGGTTTTCAATGATGGTTTTCCATTGATAAGAGTTCAACTTCTCTCCATAACATTTTATTTCAATTAGATATACATCACATGAGAGAAGCTTATTCTGAAGTATGTTAGTTATAATACTTAAAAGTTATGCTTATTGTATTATCTTTAGATTGCTTCACACTGTAGTCTTAACTGAGATCACTTTTCTGGAAATTTTCATAGGTAATTCAAGGGGATGTCCTCAAGTGTGACCTTCCCTATTTTGATATATGTGTGGCCAACATCCCTTATCAAATCTCATCCCCCCTCACCTTCAAGCTATTGGCTCACCGTCCGGCCTTCCGGTGTGCTGTCATCATGTTCCAGCGTGAATTTGCCATGAGGCTCGTTGCACAACCTGGGGACAATCTATACTGCCGACTTTCAGTCAATACCCAACTCCTTGCTCGTGTCAACCATCTACTCAAAGTAGGTCGAAACAATTTTAGACCCCCACCAAAGGTTGATTCGTCTGTGGTCCGCATCGAGCCAAGGAGGCCGCTGCCTCCAGTAAGCTTCAAAGAGTGGGATGGGCTAATGCGCATTTGTTTCAACCGAAAGAACAAGACCTTGGGTTCGATATTTAAGCAGAAGACTGTACTCTCCTTACTAGAAAAGAACTACAAAACCCTGCAAGCTCTTCAAGACTCTCAGAACTTGCAGATGGACGGGGATAAGATGGGTGCAGAGGATGTAGAGGTTCTCGCAAATATGGTTGAGGACTTGAGCATGGAAACTGATAATTGGAAGGATGATGATGGGATGGATATGGAAGATGCTGATATGACAGGAGGAGAGGCATCTGCTTTTAAGGGAAAAGTATTGAACTTGTTGAGCCAAGGGGATTTTGGTGAGAAGAGGGCTTCGAAGCTCACACAAGTGGATTTCTTATACCTTCTCTCGCTGTTCAACAAGGCTGGGATCCATTTCTCTTGATAGCTCCTGGGACCAATGATAGGGTTTCCTGAATGGTATCCTCTTTCCTTTAACCAATTTTGTTTTTTGCTTTGCTTTATGTTGAACACGAGTCATGTTGAGGTGTGCTATGAGATCTTCTAGGGGTTTAAGTTTGTTTACTATTATTATCAAGGAAGTTGCTTGGGTTCGATTCCCCCCGGGTTTGGCTGGGTGGCATAGCCACAGATCCGGGCCTATATATATTTTTTCAATGTGCGAAACTATTGCCTAGGTTAATTGCTGTACTCACTGGAGTCGGAGTTGATTGCAAGGAACTTGAGAACATACATAGTTCATAAAAGGTCCGAGAATCTGTACTGCTGCAACATGTCATTTGTTATTGTTTGCACCAAGCTAGTACTGTGATTGTTACAAATGTTCTCCCTACAACAGATCTCATTTAGTTCTGCATCCAGGAAACCAATTTCCCATAGTTTGTTAGATCGATGCCAATTCCATCCGTCTTTGCAAAACCACTGTACCAAGCTTTGCGGAATTAGGTTAAAGCAACATGAATTTGTTAATTTATTTATGTTTTAGTATGGAAGTTGTACTGGAAATATTACTTAGCTATGAAATGTTATGTGCCTGTTGCAGAACTAATTCATCATATACAAATTCTGATGAGATAATGTTGCGATATTTGCAATGTTCGATCGGTCTTGTAATATTCTTAAACAATGTGGTGGAATAAGAATCGTGATATAATCTGATTCGGCTTGATCTTCTTATGAATCAATGAAAAAAAAATTGTGTTCAAGGCAATGATATGAGATCCTGAGGCTAGTGATGTAACCAATTTCAGAATCCAATTCATCGCACATTGCACAATATTCGGATCAGTGGCGCCCATGGTTTGTGTGCAATCGGCCAAGGGTTTGATCTTTTGAGTAACATCAGTACGGGTTCGGCCATAGGTGAACATTAGCTTGAAAGGATGTATAGTGTGCAAGGGTGAGCATTATTCGGTTTTGGACGGAAAACTAAATCGAACCAAATGCAAGATTCGATTTGGTTTCGGTTTTTGAAAATATTATAAAAAAAAATATGAACAAATTTCATATGAAAGGAAGAACTTACGCCAATCGACGCTGCTACTGTCTGTGACCGCGGTCGTGGCTAGCAAGCCACGTGTCGTCATGCCATTGGCAGGTCTACTGGTGGCGGCACTCCTACAAAAAGGGAGGGACGAATGGGGTTTGACCATGTCGGCCCGCGGTCACGTCCGCGAGTAGAGATCGCGGGCCAAATATTATTTTCGTACGCCAAGTTCTATAAAACAGAAGTTTTTTAAAAAATTTGTAGAATAAGTGATGGGATGCCAATGTGACTAGTGCTAAACATTGAAAGAAGTGAGAAACCAATCAAACTGGTTTCAAACTTCAAAATTTAAAATTCTTTCCTTCTTTGTTTTTCTTTTAATCCCAAAGAATTTTAATCCCAAAATATCAGAAAATAATCCCAAAAAAAGGAGGAAAAGAAAAAAAAAAAGGAAAAAGGAAAAAAAAGTAGTAGAAATTGGAAGGGAACCTTTGGCTTACTTTCCAATGTCAGTATAGATCATGACCCTTCATGGCTGTTCTTCCAGAGACAAAGAGTGAGAGTGAGTGGTGGAGTTCTTTTTGTGTGTGTGTGTGTTGTGGCACGCAAAATCCGGGCTCCCTTCCAATGGAGGGCCGACACATGACGTGCGGATTGGCCACGGGAAAAATGTAGCATCACCCATATTATTATTAATGTAATATTTCCTTTTTGGCAAGTAAGAGATTCCGGGTTTAGGCGATGAGCGGCTGTGATTGGCGGTGGTGAATGAGGGTACAGACTGCAGATCAAACGTTCTTTAGAAAAAGAGGAGGGAATGATACATAGAATAGTGGATACATACAAAAAAAATAGTCAAATATTTTGGGATTAAAATTTTAAAAAAAAAAATGGGACGCCAGTCACTCTGGTGCCGAATTTTAAAATCTGATGTTTGGCGTCAGTTGGACTGGCGTTCCACTTCTTTGAATGTTTGGCGACAGCCATGCTGGCGTCTCATCTCTTATTATGCAAAAAAAAATTGTTATGTAGAAATTGACATAACTTCTTCCCCTTCATATGAAGTTTGGTAAAAATATTTTGTGTTTCGGTTTTGAGTTTATGTTCCGGACAAAATAGATGAAGACTTATACAATTATGTAAATATTATTAATTTTATGATTAAAATTTTGTATTTTTGTCTATATTTTGAAAACAATAATTCTATATTTGTGTTTTGAAGTCCAACCTTAATAATTTAATAACTTGTCCAACTTTGAGAACAACTTTGAAATTCAATATATAAAATTTATAATTTTATAATTTCTAATATAATCAATTAATCAGAAAATTGCACATAGAGCATAGAAGTTTTATTTTATTGCATCCAGAGCAATGAAGTTTCAAAATTTTTGAGAAGAGCAATAAAACGTCCTTAAAATGGACGTTTTTGAACAATTGTCCAAAAACGTCCTTTTAAAAGGCGTTTCGATACAAATATTATTATTAATTACTTTCTTATTCTAACCGACAGGTTAAAAGACAGATTTTATAATACACAACTTGTTCCAAAACGTCCATAAAAATTGCATTTTTATGTTCTGTACATAATTTTGAAATTTCTATCCTATGAACGCAATTTTTTTGAATTTTTTATGCTCTATATGCAATTTTCTGTTAATTAACACAATTTTAATTTTTGGTGCAATCTATTAAACAATAGATATAATTCAACCAAATGTTTGGTTTGAATTACGGCTAATTTCAGGCTGGTCGTACGCTGACAATGTAGCATCACCCATATTATTATTATTGTAATGTTTCCTTTTTGGCAAGTAAGAGATTCCGGTTTAGGCGATGAGCGGCTGTAATTGGCGGTGGTGAATGAGGGTGCATACTATAGATCAAACGTTCTTTAGAAAAAGATGAGGGAATGATGCATAAATAGTGGATACATACAAAATAGGCAAATATTTTGGGATTAAAATTTAAAAAAAAAATTGGGACGCCAGTCACTCTGGTGCCGAATTTTAAAATCTAATATTTGGCGTCAGTTGGACTGGCGTCCCACTTCTTTGAATGTTTGGTGACAGTCACGTTGGCCTCTCATCTCTTATTATGCAAAAAAAAATTCGTTATGTAGAAATTGACATTCTTTCCTTTCATATGAAGTTTGGTAAAAATATATTGTGTTTCGGTTTTGAGTTTATGTTTCGGTCCAAAATAGATGAAGACTTATGCAATTATGTAAATATTATTAATTTTATGATTAAAATTTTGTATTTTTGTCTATATTTTGAAAACAATAATTCTATGTTTGTGTTTTGAAGTCCAACCTTAATAATTTAACAACTTGTCCAACTTTGAGAACAACTTTGAAATTCAATATATAAAATTTATAATTTTATAATTTCTAATATAATTAATTAACGAGAAAATTGCACATAGAGCATAGAAGTTTTATTTTATTGCATCCAGAGCAATGAAGTTTCAAAATTTTTGAGAAGAGCAATAAAACGTCCTTCAAATGGACGTTTTTGTACAATTGTCCAAAAAAGTCCTTTTAAAAGACGTTTCGATACAAATATTATTATTAATTACTTTCTCATTCTAACCGACAGGTTAAAAGACAGATTTTATAATACACAACTTGTTCCAAAACGTCCATAAAAAATGTATTTTTATGTTCTGTACGCAATTTTAAAACTTCTATCCTCTGGACACAATTTTTTTAAATTTTTTATGCTCTATACGTAATTTTTTGTTAACTAACACAATCTTAACTTTGGGTGCAATCTATTAAACAATAGAAATAACTCAACCGAATGTTTGCTTTGAATCACGGCTAATTTCGGCTGTAAAATTTTAAAAAATTGATTTATTCGGTTGTGACTGTATCCATTGGGTTGAAACTGAATAAACCGGCGTTCGCCCCTAACCGGTCGAGTAGCTACCATAATATACAGAGAGCAAGAACTTATCAAACATTTGCACAATGATCAAATTGGAAAAAGTACAATTTACACCACAACGTCGAAAGTAGAGTAATGAACACAAACTTTTCTCAGCGCTGGTGATTAAATCACTTTCTGCATAGTTCTCGCCTTCACGAATTGTGCAGAGAACTAGCCTTCCTTCGAATATAAATATGTGAGTATTAATATTATTTATCTCACCACCTTGCAATCCAACCTCACCTCCTGCCCTCCGTTCAAGCTGCTCATCTTGACCATGGACTCGACGAAGGCCTCGTGGAACGCCTCTCCCGAAGCGGCGAACTCGGAAACCAGGCGCCTGCCCTTGGCGCTGGACAGGAGTGCTTGGTCCGAAGAGAAGACGCTGTGGCCCCCAAGCAGCAGCTTGTAGTAGCTGTTGTCGAAGACGGTCGTGGTGGAGTCCAGCGTCGCGCCCGCGCTCCTCACCTTGTTGTGGGCCGGACAGGCCTTCCTCAGGCTGGCGGCGAAGCTCGGCTTCAGCGCCGGGTCGACGTCGCTGCGGCCGTCGAAGTTGTGGATCCTGTTCTGGAAGGAGGAGCAGTGGGAGAACCCTAGGGTGTGGCCTCCTACACAACACAACCACCGTTGATACTCGTATAATATTATCATCATCATTGTCATTACACTACAAAATTACTCTTAACATCTCACCGACGGAAATTCGACGGTTATAGTGACGGAAATTGACATTTTAGCGACGGAAAACTGTCGCTACAACAATGTATTTTTTTTTTTTAGTGCTAGCGCTACTTATATATGTACTAATGTTCTATGCTACTGTGTAGTAAGGGCATCTCCAACGCTATTGTATGGAAAAAAATTTGCTGCCACATGACTAATTTTCATTTTAAAAAACAATTCTCCAACACAAATGTCGAATAAATTATGAAGGTGACATAGTATAACATGACAAAGACATTGTGAAATTGTTTGTCTAGGTCTAAACAATACACTTGACAATGACTTTACCTACACATCACCAATTATGAATATAAATATTTATAGAAAAGAAAGAAGCGAAAAAGTTGTCTGGGAAGCTCGAAAAAGTTGTCAATATTTTTGTATTGGAGA